>SSNS01000539.1:256691-272524 GCA_006937985.1 Aphyosemion australe | reverse complement strand
TGTGTGTGTGTGTGTGTGTGCGTGTGTGTGTGTGTGTGTGTGTGTGTGTGTGTGTGTGTGTGTGTGTGTGTGCGTGTGTGTATGCGCGTGTGTGTGTGTGTGCGTGTGTGTGTGTGTGTGCGTGCCTGCGTGTGTGTGTGTGTGCATGTGTGTGTGTGTGTGTGCGTGTGCGCGTGTGTGTGTGTGTGTGTGTGTGCGTGTGTGTGTGCGTGTGTGTGTGTGAAGGCTTTATCTGATATGTGAGGTTGAGATTGCATCAAGCCTCTAAATCTATTGAACAGATTTTACCTTTGTAGGAAAATAAAACTCATTTGGTTGTGTTTCTGTTGCCTTGACCATTGTGCTGTTATTCACAGCTGCATTTTTACCACCCCTCTAAATGAGTGGAGGGTTCGGACGTCATCTCCTGTGTGACTCATGACATCAATTCTCTTTTTGTCTTGTTTATCTGGACACACCTTCCCCAGGGTGAAGCATCCCAATATCCTCCAACTGGTTGACGTCTTTGAGACCAAGAAGGAGTACTTCCTCTTCCTTGAACTGTGAGTTTTAGATGCCTGGTGAGCCGGAGGAGAGCAAACTCTCAGCCCGCCTTTGCTGTAGTACGGCCCTGAACTGGTTCTGTTGATCACACAATCATGGGGAATGAGTTGCTGTTGCTCAAGGCTCTCCAGATACATGAACAGCCCCAAGCTCGACATCATTCGGTATTCAGATGTGATCATTTTCTAGGTGCTCTGTTCTCGTCAGCATGCGTTCTTTGGGAATTGGATGCATTTCTCTGGAAATTCTAAAAGTGGAGTGGAGCAGTATTTCCCCTCCTTGGAGAACACTTGTTTTGTGGGTTCAAGGATTCAGTTCACAGAGAGCCATCTGTGGGGAAATCATAATTACCATTTTCTTCATGTCTTTTCTGCTATTCCTGGAAAGATTCAAGGATCACATTTTAATATAAAAAGGAAATGTTTTTCATTTTGCTCAGTTGCAATAAAGGGTTTATTTTCCCCAGTATTTGCCCTATTCTTTGAAATTTAATTTCATAGTGTGAAGTAACTCTCTTAATAAGAGATCGCACACACGTTGTGAGTAAAACACAACGTTTCCCCTGACTGCATTTTCACTCTTTCATTTCAAGATTTGAACAACTGTGTATTTTGCATAAACGATATTCTTGAACTGAAAATCAAGTTTGTGGTTTCTATCTGCCCAAAGTGCAACTGGGAGAGAGGTGTTTGACTGGATCCTGGATCAAGGCTACTATTCAGAGCGAGATACCAGCAATGTGGTCCGCCAAGTACTGGAGGCTGTTGCGTATCTGCACTCACTGCACATTGTCCACAGAAACCTGAAGGTAACCTGCTGTGGTAACACAGGACAGTAGATCCAAATGATGATTTACAGTTGAGTGTCTCTGGTAATAAGCATAATGTCTGAATATTTGGTTTAAGAGGAAGAATGCACGTTTAGAATCAAAGTTGTCCAAAAACTGACCCCTGGGACAGAGAAAATCTTGATAGGACATCCCTAGTTTAAAGAGGACCTAGAATGTAAACCAACATGTTCCTTGTTGTTGTTGAATAAGACAGCTTGGGTGGTCAACAGCAGCATGCCATAACGTCAAAGCCGTGTTTGACCTACTTTTTATGTAAATTAGAAAGTTGAAAAAGCGAGAGAAAACATCCTGTTCTGAGAAAGCCTTCCTTAACACGTCATAAGGGGGAGCCACGCCTCCTCAAACCTGCATGTCTCCAGTGTCTGAGGCCTTCTGGGGAAACCAACCAATCAGCAAGCAGCTCATTATCATATTCATGTCCTGGCCGAGTGGGAGGGGCCAACAGCTCTTTTCACAGCAAGGCTGGTTTAGGGGGTTTAGAATGGCCTGTATCAGGGCTCCTGGGACAGATGAAAGCCTAAAGAACATTTCTGATGCTTTTTAGAGGCTCAAAGCTGTTTTAGGCTGTTGATTAACTATATTCAAGATCCACTTTAAACTCAAAGACTCAGTTAAACACAGTCTTAGATTGTTTTTCATAGGAGGAGGTGAGGATTTAGCTGCATACTTATAAAACATGTAAACATGCATGTGTTACACAAGTTGTTGTCGTTGTTCTGTCCTTATACTTAGTTAGAGAACTTGGTGTACTACAACCGCCTGAAGCACTCCAAAATCGTCATCAGTGACTTCCATCTGGCCAAGCTGGAGAACGGCCTAATCAAAGACCCCTGTGGGACTCCGGAGTATTTGGGTGAGATTCCAATAAATTAAAGGCTCATCTGTGGCTGTGTGTTCTAGCTTGTTAATGACGTTTCCTTGATCTTGTTTAGCTCCGGAGGTGGTTGGCAGACAGCGATACGGCCGACCCGTGGACTGCTGGGCTACAGGGGTCATCATGTACATACTGTAAGTTTTTATGAACATCTTACGTGTTTTATCATTCATAGACTTGTTTCAACTTGTGTACTTTTGTCCAATGTCTTCCAGTCTGTCAGGCAACCCTCCTTTCTATGATGAAACCGATGAAGATGATTATGAAAACCATGACAAGAATCTGTTCCGAAAGATCCTCGCGGGCGATTATGAGTTTGATTCACCGTACTGGGATGAGATCTCCGATTCAGGTTGCATCAAAGTTAACCCTGAGAAGAAAAAACAAAACACTGTCAACACTTCAAATGTTTCCCTTTTTCCTGCCTTTTGAGTTTTCAAACTATAGCAGTATTGATGCTGTCATCCATCGAGGGAGTAGACGTTTCCTTGCTGAGCTTCCTGTGTGTGATTCTCTGACAGCTAAGAATCTGGTTGCTCGTTTGATGGAGGTGGATCAAGACCAGAGACTGACGGCACAAGAAGCCATAAACCATGAGTGGTAAACAGCTGAGCTTTGAGTTTTACAGACTAAATCTAAATTAGAGCGCTGTGATCAAACTCTCCTAACTCAGTCAGAAAAGTTTAATAAGAGCAAGAAAACCCAAACTTCTGCTCTAGAGAAATCACTGTTTTCAGTGAGTATCTGAGCATTCGTTTACCAAGCAAGGATGGTGTCTCTGAGTGGAAACAAATAATTAACACCAGCAACTTCCAGTCCCTGCAGAAATATCCTGACAAATGTAGACTGATGTCTGTCTTGTTGGATTCAAGAAGCAATAATAATCAAATTAGAGGTCCTGCTTAGTCAGCAGAACCGCGTCTAGCTAACTAATCTGTTTTTCTTTGCTCCATTCTAGACAAAACCAGCTAATGTAGAAGAACCTCTAAACTGATTCTCTGAAGAATCATTCATAGCTACAAATATTCTGTGCAGCAGCCTGAACCATAAGGCTCTTCTGTTACGTTAAACTTTATGTTTTGCACTACAGGATCTCCGGTGGAGCAGCTTCAGATAAGAACATCAAGGAAAATGTGTGCGCACAAATAGAGAAGAACTTTGCCAGAGCCAAATGGAAGGTATCGTTTTTATTCATCCTTTTTTCCAGGCTTCCTATATTTTTCCAGAATAGTTGCTTTAGTGGCATACTGTTACTCACTGTGAGGTAAACCTAACTGAATGCTAAAGAAATAAAGCCCAATGTGCTGCGATTTTTGGTGATGATTGTTTATAAAATGTTGCAAAATTCTCACAGAAGTCCTAAATTTCTTTGTTTTGAGACTTAGAGCTTCACTCTCATGTTGCTTGGTTTCTGTTTGTCTTTTACTGGTTCAATCAAATTCCAAATATGGAGCAGATTTTTGTTACTTTAACAATAAAACAACTGCATCATAACTATCTGAAGGGAAATCGTGATTGTTCAGAGATGCAGACATTCTGTTAATAAGAGACTTCACTGATTGTTGTTTATGAGGGTGCAAAATGTGTGTCTGGAACCAGTCTCCAGCCCTCATCCATCTAGATTCTGCAAGTCAGACATGAGGGAAATACAAGGGAACTTCATGAGGGGTTGGTGCCTGAATTTCAAATGAAATGAAACATAGTTGAAGATAATGCATACGATGTTTCTGAATTTCAGGAAAGAAACGCCTTCTTCACATTGTGCAACACTCTACCAGCCCCTGTTTACAAGTAGCTGCCGGCCGTAAAAATAGCATGCCGAACTTTAGCTCACCTGTCGAGCAGAAAACCAGCGACAGCGGCGTCTGTGTAGCCTGGTCAGCCATACCAATGCTTCCTTATGGGAAACAATGGGTCTGGTAACGCTCCTATTCAAATAACTCCACCCCCTGAGAATTCTAGCCGAGCCAATAAGCGCTGAGCAGCGTACGGCACACACCGCGACGCTCAGTTTCTCATAAACAACAAAGATGGCGTCTGAAGCGGAGCTCGCTGCGGCTATTTTCCTCTGTTCTAAATGACTTGGACGTGTCTTTAAAACCACAACAAGAATTAGCTAAAAGCCTTTCTTCTAAAGAAAGATGTTTGCGCTGTGCTACCCACAGACGTATATGCGTAGACGGCTCGTGGACTGGCGCTGCCATAGTGGCCGGCCGCCATCTTAGATGGGTCTCCATTCGCCCCCAGGGCATTAATTTCTACTGAGGAAGGTGCTTACCCAGCTAAAAAACACATATCGTGGTTGTTGTGTCTTGTAATTGATTGATTCAACCACTAGGTGGAGCTGAGGGATAAGAAAGAGAAAAGAGGGACAGAGAGGAGAAGCGAGATGAGAAAAAGAGAAGAAGAAGACCGTTCGGGCTGTTTGTAAAATGCTCCCTAGAAGAGTGTATGCTAAATGCTAAGATAGAATAAATGTTCATTGTTCATTAAGAACGTGTCATACTTCCTACGTAACATATTGGCGACGAGGAACCCTCCGTGCATCTCTTTTTTTGCTGTTTTTTTTCCCGTTCCTGCTGATGTAGCATGGCTGCTAACGTTCATCCCCCGTCGGTGTTTTTGCCTTGCCCTGGTGAACCAGCTATACCTTTCAACGTTTGGATGCGGATGTTCAACAATTACTTGCTGGTGATTAATGCAACAGGGAATGCCTGGCCGGAGGCACGGCGAAAAGCGACGTTGCTTCACTGCTTGGGGGCGGAAGGTCAACGGATCTTTTACACACTACCTGATGCAGGTGATACATTTGCTTCTGCTGTTGCTGCGTTGGAAAACCACTTTTCACTTAAAGTCAATATTGTTGTGGAAAGGCATGCTTTCAGAAAGCGGACTCGAGCGCCACATGAATCAGTACATCAGTATGTGACTGCCTTACGTGACCTTGCCTCCAAATGTTAGCCTGGCAAGCCATCCTATATATGTGTATATATATTCTGGCCACGAACCATTGATGGCTTTCAGTCGTGAGGCGGGATCTACGGTTGTCTTTCAAAATGTCAGCACGCAATTGGATAGCGCTAGGACCAATCAGAGTGACGAACAACATGACGTAATCACGGCGACGGAAAAGCGGGAGGCTTTAATAGCGTCTAACATCAATGATTTCTGTCGTTTTTGTATAAAAACATGTGAATATCAGGTGTACTGGGACATTGCACTTCTTTGTTTGATAAAAATAAGAAGCTGCTAAGTATATCAGACAGACTTACGCACGTTGGAGTCTAAATAATCCAATGTTGATGACAAAGCCGTTTCAAAAGAACGTGTTTTCCGAGTTGCCGCCATGTTGCTTAGGTTCGCGGCCGCAGCGCTGACATCATCGGCTACTCCCGCTCTGTGATTGGCCCATGATATAGAGCGCTGTGATTGGCCCAACCAAAACTATAGCGAGTTGTGATTGGATAGACACAACAGTGGTTTGGGCTGCGAGGGTTCCAATGAAGCGTGCCTAGACCAAACTCTGCAAAGCAAGAATTGGTCTAGTTCACTAGGCTATGCTTACCCAGCTAAAAAAAAACATATCGTGGTGTCACCTTTATTTGCGCTAATGGAGCAACAAGTAAAAAAAGCTGGGGTTAACTGCAGAGCAGCTCGGCGTGAACAGTGAGGGAGATTGTTAGCAGCGCTCCTTTGACGCCATCTTTGACTACAGCTAAAAAACTACAGCGTTGCGTGGTAAGTCGTCATTTCCGCCTTTTTTCGGATTGGTTATTTTTGAGCTGGCTAGTCCCGCCCCTCATGGTGCTCGCTGCCTCTGAGTATCCAGACTCTTCCGCTGTGTAGAATAGACAGAGGGAGAGTCTGGCAGGCCAGGCTAGTGGAGCCCAACCGGACCGCATTTGCCTTCTCCCGGTTTCCGTGAGAGCGTGGGGGTGCACAGAGTGCGCATGTGCAGGAAGTGAAAACTACCCCAGGATTGACTTCACCAGAATGATTGACAGTTATGCGGACCAATGGTTTAGATTATCCACCTGGAAGTGAAGAACATCCGCAATACCTTTAAGGTATTTAGTTAGTGACAGTTTGGTTGTAATCACCTCATATGTACCATGTGACCCTGTCACATACTAAATAAACCGTTTCACAGTCTCTAGTTCAGTGGTTCTAACAGAAAATTTGCAGTTTTGTGTCTCCAACTAGTTGCCACCAGTCACAACCCAGTATGTTTCTGGCTTAAGGGAATCTAAGCTGATCATTTTTGTGCTGAAATTTGTTTTTCAGAAAGCTGTCCGAGTCACCACCATAATGAAGAGGCTAAGAACACCTGAGCAGAGCGAGTCCAGGCCAGCTGGCCCTGCAGCGGGCTCCCCAGCAGATCCTGCAGCTCCTCAGGCTGCGGCTGACCCCGCTGCATCTTCATCAGCGGCTGCTGGAGGAGAGGTGAGTCTCCATGTTCCTGAGGCGGGATCAACGGTGGCAGCCTCAACCCAGGAGCAACAGCAGCCCAATCCAGATCCGCGGGGGGGTGAGCCTGCCTCCCGCTGCAATGGTGAAACATCTGCAGCTCTTCACTCTGCTGCAGAGGCAACACATGAGCAGGGTTAAACCTCCTTGCTCGCTCTCACCACCTGTGTGTGACCTCCGCAGTCCCCGCTGACTCCTGCACACTGTACATTAGCTGCTGGCATGGTGACACTGACTCTGCTTCTTTCTCACTTGCAGCATTAGCATCATCTCATGAAGGCTGTGTGCTACTTTTCCTGAGCACTGCATTGCATCTGCTTTTTTAAAGATACGTATTGTGTTTTCACTGATCCTGTGTGTAAAAGTATAAATAGAAGCTTAAAACTTGAGCTTTAGCGGCAAATTAAATTTGTTATGAAGCTTTTGCCTTACAGCTAAAGCGGTCTGTTTCTTCTTATTGTGATAAAAGGGTAAGGGAGGACATAGTTGTGTTGAAAACAGCTTTGATTACGTCTTATTAAACCAGCTTTGGAAAATTGCAGTTACACTGTTTTCAAAGCTGTTAGAGAAGTCTCACTCTGCTGATCGTTGGCATATGAGAGCTGGCTCAAACACACAGAGGAGAGTATTTCTGTTCCGTTCACATGGGAACTACTCATAACCGTACTGTTATTGTCTGAACTAACAGTTCATTAACTGCTAAGGTAACTGGGAATATTTTTTAGTCCAGTTCTGTATTTTTGAATGAGGCAGCTTCACATATAAGCACACACACAAACATTGTAATCCTTTGCTAAGAAGCTCAGGAAGAGTCTCCTGGCTGTAAGTGTAAAGATTCTGTACATAGAGACCTTTGTAGAAGTAGCTGAAACAGCATGCTTTCTCACTTTCTGCTGTTCATTCACTTAGAGGACAAAGATGCGTCTGCCAACATCCTCTCGTCATCGGCCACNGCTCGACCTGCTAAACCTCCTGCCTCCACCATGTCTAAAAGTTGTTTTAGGTGTGGCTCAAGTAAACACCTGGCTAACTTCCATCAGTGTCCCGCTATTAAAGCTACATGTAACCTCTGCCAAAAAGTAGGACACTTTGCTCGTGTCTGCTGCTCCACTAAGTCCAAAGATGTCCGGGAAGTTCAACTGCCAAACCTGACTGTGTTGTATTTGACAGACCCTTTGCATGCATCTGAAAATTTACAGTGTGACGTCCAATTCAACACTCCTGCTTCTCCTGCTACGACTCTCCTGCTTACTGTGGATACAGGGTCTGCTGTTTCCATATTACCTCATCATACCTACAAAGAACACTTCAGTGAAACACCGCTACAACCCCCTGGCCTCCGCCTAGTTACCTATACTAAGGATACTATTCCTGTATTAGGTTGTCTACAAGCTGAAGTACATAGAGGACAAAATACCACATTAGCTACTTTTTATGTTGTAAAGAAGGGGACCCCGCTTCTAGGCAGAGACCTGATGGAAGCACTTAATATCTGCATTACAGGAAATGTTGTACTCCCACCATGCACCGTTACTGCTCCTCCTGTGATGACAACAGATGCCTCACCTGTATCATCTGTCCCTGCAGCTACTGAGATAGGCTGTGTGAAATATTTTGTGCACAAGGTGAAACTGGACCCTAAAGTTAAACCTGTACGGCAGAAACTCAGACGACTCCCACTGTCAGTCAGAACTTCAGTTTCTGCAGAATTAACTCACCTCCTGAACGCTGGTGTTATTGAGCGTATTGATGCCTCACTGCCATTCCTTCTTGCAGATTTTCAATTACACTAACTGACTATTATTCTAAATGGCCTGAACTTGCTTTTTCACATACTGCTACTACGAGTGATGTTGTTCAGTTCTTATCCTCTGTTTTCAGTCGACATGGCAACCCAGAAAACATTGTGACCGATAATGGCCCACAGTTTACGTCCGACGTTTTTGCATCATTCCTGCAGAGCAGAGGCATTTCCCACTCCAGAACGTCAGTCTACTATCCAGCGGCAAACGGTGCTGTGGAACGATTTCATCGTGGCCTTCGCGCCTGCATTCAGACGGCAATCCAACTGTCTGCACCATGGAAGGATACTGTGTTGGATTGGCTGCAAGTATACCGTGCAACACCTCATGCAACTACTTCTGTCTCTCCGCATGAACTCCTGTTTGGCAGGAAAATGCGAACAAAACTGGATATACTCCCTTTGCCTCCTGACACATCTCCGCTTCATGATCAGGCACAGCAAGAGGTCCTGAAACATCAAGCTCACATGAAAACTTATGCTGATGCTAAGCGAGGGGCACGCACGACTTTCTTCCAGCCGGGAGAGAGAGTCAGGATAAAGAAACCACATTGTGTTCTAAAGGGACATCCAAGGTTCACTTCTCCCGCAACTGTGAGAAAAAGCAAAGGCAACAACGCCTTCCTGCTGAGTGATGGGAAGGTCTGGAATGCTTCTCGCCTTGCACGCTGTTCCTCATCTGATGGACAGATTCCTGTTGCTGCAGGATTGGACAATACTCAGCAACACTCACCGTCTTTTCGGAAACTGTCACGTGTAAAATTTAAGCCCACTTGGCATAGAGACTTTGTCATGACATAAAGGTTGTTCAGAGAAGAGTTGAAAAGTACCACTTAGGATCATAAAGGAAAGATGTTAAATTTCATTTACATGTGGGTTTTAAGTGGTGTTATTACCCCAATGTTTGTTATGAAGGTAATGAAAAAAAAAGAAGAAAAAAGGTTAACGTACAAACTTACTTGTAATTCTGAGGATGCAAACGTTTAAGTGTTTTCAATTTTCTTCTGGTAACTCTTTAGTAATTTCTGTTCTAAATATTGTTGGTGAAGTTTAAATTTAAGAAGAGAGGAGATGTTGTGTCTTGTAATTGATTGATTCAACCACTAGGTGGAGCTGAGGGATAAGAAAGAGAAAAGAGGGACAGAGAGGAGAAGCGAGATGAGAAAAAGAGAAGAAGAAGACCGTTCGGGCTGTTTGTAAAATGCTCCCTAGAAGAGTGTATGCTAAATGCTAAGATAGAATAAATGTTCATTGTTCATTAAGAACGTGTCATACTTCCTACGTAACAGTGGTGTCACCTTTATTTGCGCTAATGGAGCAACAAGTAAAAAAAGCTGGGGTTAACTGCAGAGCAGCTCGGCGAGAACAGTGAGAGGGAGATTGTTAGCAGCGCTCCTTTGACACCATCTTTGACTACAGCTAAAAAACTACAGCGCTGCACGATAAGTCGTCATTTCCGCCTTTTTTCGGATTGGTTATTTTTGAGCTGGCTAGTCCCACCCCTCATGGTGCTCGCTGCCTCTGAGTATCCAGACTCTTCCGCTGTGTAGAATAGACAGAGGGAGAGTCTGGCAGGCCAGGCTAGCGGAGCCCAACCGGACCGCATTTGCCTTCTCCCGGTTTCCGTGAGAGCGTGGGTGTGCACAGAGTGCGCATGTGCAGGAAGTGAAAACTAACCCAGGATTGACTTCACCAGAATGATTGACAGTTATGCGGACCAATGGTTTAGATTATCCACCTGGAAGTAAAGAACATCCGCAATACCTTTAAGGTATTTAGTTAGTGACAGTTTGGTTGTAATCACCTCATATGTACCATGTGACCCTGTCACATACTAAATAAACCGTTTCACAGTCTCTAGTTCAGTGGTTCTAACAGAAAATTTGCAGTTTTGTGTCTCCAACTAGTTGCCACCAGTCACAACCCAGTATGTTTCTGGCTTAAGGGAATCTAAGCTGATCATTTTTGTGCTGAAATTTGTTTTTCAGAAAGCTGTCCGAGTCACCACCATAATGAAGAGGCTAAGAACACCTGAGCAGAGCGAGTCCAGGCCAGCTGGCCCTGCAGCGGGCTCCCCAGCAGATCCTGCAGCTCCTCAGGCTGCGGCTGACCCCGCTGCATCTTCATCAGCGGCTGCTGGAGGAGAGGTGAGTCTCCATGTTCCTGAGGCGGGATCAACGGTGGCAGCCTCAACCCAGGAGCAACAGCAGCCCAATCCAGATCCGCGGGGGGGTGAGCCTGCCTCCCGCTGCAATGGTGAAACATCTGCAGCTCTTCACTCTGCTGCAGAGGCAACACATGAGCAGGGTTAAACCTCCTTGCTCGCTCTCACCACCTGTGTGTGACCTCCGCAGTCCCCGCTGACTCCTGCACACTGTACATTAGCTGCTGGCATGGTGACACTGACTCTGCTTCTTTCTCACTTGCAGCATTAGCATCATCTCATGAAGGCTGTGTGCTACTTTTCCTGAGCACTGCATTGCATCTGCTTTTTTAAAGATACGTATTGTGTTTTCACTGATCCTGTGTGTAAAAGTATAAATAGAAGCTTAAAACTTGAGCTTTAGCGGCAAATTAAATTTGTTATGAAGCTTTTGCCTTACAGCTAAAGCGGTCTGTTTCTTCTTATTGTGATAAAAGGGTAAGGGAGGACATAGTTGTGTTGAAAACAGCTTTGATTACGTCTTATTAAACCAGCTTTGGAAAATTGCAGTTACACTGTTTTCAAAGCTGTTAGAGAAGTCTCACTCTGCTGATCGTTGGCATATGAGAGCTGGCTCAAACACACAGAGGAGAGTATTTCTGTTCCGTTCACATGGGAACTACTCATAACCGTACTGTTATTGTCTGAACTAACAGTTCATTAACTGCTAAGGTAACTGGGAATATTTTTTAGTCCAGTTCTGTATTTTTGAATGAGGCAGCTTCACATATAAGCACACACACAAACATTGTAATCCTTTGCTAAGAAGCTCAGGAAGAGTCTCCTGGCTGTAAGTGTAAAGATTCTGTACATAGAGACCTTTGTAGAAGTACCTGAAACAGCATGCTTTCTCACTTTCTGCTGTTCATTCACTTAGAGGACAAAGATGCGTCTGCCAACATCCTCTCGTCATCGGCCACTCGTCTGATGTGCAGGCCTTGTCGATTCTATCGTTCTCCTTAGAGCGTACAACTGTTGCTTTACTGTCCTTAAAAAACTTTTCATTTCTATGCATTTTGTTCACCTTTTAGTTTCAAAAACTTAGTTCAGTTCTTCTGAATTAGGATTCTGTGGAAAGGTTAAAACTAGGGATTCTCCAATCAGGCCTTCAGCTGCCGATCACCAAAATCATCCATGCATCCATTTTCCTCCGCTTATCCGGGGTCAGGTTGCGGGGGCAGCAGTCTAATGGTGCGTTCAATTTGTCCTCGGAACTCGGAAATCCAGACTCCCGAATAGGAAAAATCAAATAAAATGCCCCACAAAGTTGGACCTCCCAGTCGGAAACTCAAACGTTTTTCAGAACACCGACCTCGAGATCCAAGATGGCAGCTCTTCGAATCGACAACAGTAAGTTTTGGTTGAAATGTGTTTATTTTACAAGACATATAAGAGTGCGTTAAAAATCAATGTTACATGTAGGGCTTGCATCTCTAAGCTGAACAAACTAAAAGTGTTGTTTATTAGTCGTCTGTGTTCGTTGAGAGCTACCAAAACAGCAGTTTTCGAGGGCGCCGCCATATTGGAATTCCGACTTCTCTGACTACAGTAACCAGAACGCTGTTAACTTGGGTGTGACGTCATTCCGAGTTCCGACTTCCAAGGTAACTTGAATGCAGCATAAGCAGAGAGGCCTAAACTTCCTGCCCCCCAGCCACTTGGGCTAGCTCCTCCTCCTCCAACGTTGTGTGTTGTGAGATTTGATTAAATATTATTACTGTTTGATTGACTTGTTTGCTTATTTCACGTAGCGGGGATCCTAGTCAGAAAGCAGTGGGCGGAGCCTGGTGTCTTCCACCACTGAGAAAGACAGGCCATCGATCATGATGAATTTAATTATTTTTCAGGTTATTTGCTCAGCCTTCTGACTGTCACGCACAGACGAGTTGGTGAGTGTAGCTGCGTCTGACTGTTGTTGCTCCAGGTGTCTTTTAATTTCCGCATTGAGCGTTGAAAATTCACCAAGAGTTTGTTCTTCTTTTTTTATTTGTTTTTTTTTTTAAGAGTGTTGTTTAAATGTCGTATTACATCTGTTGTGTTTACGTGTTTTAACAATGTTCCCCTGCACTATTCATGTTCTTCACAGACATTGGCTGATAATGATAGGCTGATTGTTCGGAGCATCCCTAGTCAAAACAACTAATACCTTGTCTGCAGGAGATAGCTGTTCAACCAGCTTTGTTTTTGAGAAACAGATTATCTCTGTTACAAACAATCTAATGGCACTTACACACTGGCATCGGCTCTATTCCACTCCGCTCTGCTCTGCCGGGCCCGGCCCGGCCACGGTGGCTCCACACTGCCTTAGGTATGTGGACGTAGTTGAGCACATGGGCGGTCTCCAAAATCTGCGTGAAGATATCAGTGATGTCCTGAGCACATCTCCAAGCATGTGGGCGGATCAACAGAGTGCGGAGAAGTCCGCGGTGTTTTCCTTAAACAAAGGCGTTTTGAGCAGTCTTGTACTCTGGAGACTCTTTGCCCTCTAATATTAAATCCTGTGTGTGGCAGCCTGGCAGCACTGTGTGCGTGTGTGTGTGTGTGTGTGTGTGTGTGTGTGTGTGCTCCTCACAGCAGAGACAAAGAAAAACGGCTTCAGTCAGAGGCTCGTTAATTCCTCAGAATCCATAATGATAATGAAGTGCGCACACGGGAAGCCCCCGCTGGCTGATTCTATCTGCTAATTGGAGGTTCCCCCTATGGTAGGCATGAATTTGAGCCAGCCAATCAGTCGGCAGTGGGTGTGTTGGCCCGGTTTTGGCCCGAGGTAGAACGCTTTGGGAAGAGGGCTGAAAAGACGTCCGGAATTCCAGGGCTACCCGGATGTGAGCACAAGATACCCAGACTAGGCCGGGTAGAGCTGATGCTAGTGTGTAAGCGCCATAATGGATTGTCTGAATGGGACCATTCATTCATTCACAAAATGACACGGCAATTTGGTTGTTTTAAGATGACAAAATTTCACTTTGTAACTGGCCCAGCTATGACTAGCTGTTAGCTTGTCAAGCTGGTCAGAACTAATCTCTATTTCTGCAGACTGAGGTTGTTCATAAAGCTTTTTACAAAATGCAATATATGAACTGTTCTTAATCTTTCCAACGTAACCCACTTCAGAACATCTGAACTATTCCTTTAACAAAAACATCACAGGAAGGATTTTTATCCTTTGCTGGATTTGAATCTGGACTTGTTTTGATTTGATTCTGACTCAGATGACACTGATGTTGTTAAAGTTAGCTGAACCCATTAAGATAAAGCATGCATCAAACCAGTTATGAGGAAAGAAGAGCACCAATTGGGCTTTAAGGTACAGTTTTGACAACCAAAGCTGTCAAACATATAACAATACAGTATTTATGCACTGTAGACATACGTATAGTCTAACTTATTATTTATAATTGATTACTTTTTATTTTAATACCTATTTGTTTCGGTTGATTTTCAGTGTTTATATTTGATGAACAGTAGAAACAAGCCATCTTTTCCCGCCGTCGGACACTTGGAGCATAAATAAATCTCTGTAGAAATGGAGCAATATTTGACTGGCTGCAGAAACTGTGATTCCTGGTGTCATTTCGATCCAGTCCTTGTAACCTTCATTAGAAATCTTTAGTCCTCGCTGACACAAAAACACACACACACAGCCACTAACATAAGGTTGCTGTCAAATAAATGTGTGTCCATGTGTGTGTGTGTAGGTGGCTGTGTGGGTGGCCTGTTCTGACACGCGCTTTCAGTCCCTGGTCATATAAAGACAGCAGCCAGACTGTCAGAACAAATATCGCATCCCTTAATTCAACTGAAAAGGCCATGAAATTATACGCAGCCTCTTCATCTGGAAAAATCTGGTCAGCCGTCAAAAACACTTCATGTTAAAACCTGTGAATCTAAATGAAAATGTGAATTTAAAGAGAAATTCTGCACATTTTCATTAGAGAGTCCCAACTGTAAGATTCTTGATTCAGTTTTTATTCTTACATTTTTTTTATTTAATAAGATTTTATTTTAATAAGAAGTTTAATCAGAAGGATTTCAGAGCTTTTTAAACAGATTGATTCATTTATCTTTGTTTAAATGGTAAATAAATAATGTTACATGTGAGACTGATGAGGATGTTTCTCCCTGTATTTATGACCACGTCTGTTCATTTTATCACTGATGTATTTGTGATTTTAGCCGGGACCACCTGTGGGTCCGGTCCTGCGTTTGTAAGCTCTGTAATGTTATTCCTCGACCAAGTTGACGATGGTATTAAAACTGAATTAATCCGTTTATTCCTGTGTCATCTGCTCTTATTTCCCCTTTCAAGCAGACGGTCAGCGATCAGAGGGCTGTGCCGTTCCTTTCAGATTATTTTCAGGGAATGTGGGAAACAGCCTGCATCATCACACTTGACTTCTTCTCCCCCTCTGAACCCGGAGGAGAGCATCTGTGTTACACTCGCTCAATTAGCACAAGCTTAGCAGCCCTCCTTGTGGGGTGTGAGCTTGTGTTTCCAAAAGTCCCAGCAGTGTCATTTGGTGACGTTCTCCAGGATGCTTAGATTGCATCACATTGGAATAATCATGCAGTGAGCTCACTTTCGAGACCCTCTAGGTTTGCAAGAGGCCTCCTCCTCCTGGGAGCCCTTTTCTCAGTTTCATGGCCATTTTGTAATCGTATGCAACCATCCATACAGCAGCACTGACTCTAGGGGATCCTGAGTCTGTCCCTGTGCCACTGGGTGGCTTCATTAAGAGTGTTTGGATGAGAGAAGGGTCAGTTTTTTGTTTCTCTCAACCAGAAGCAGAGATGAAAGACCACTGACGATGCTGTCCTTGCCAAGAGGAAAAAGCGAGCTGTACAGGAAAAAGATTTCACTCTGTGGGCTGAGCAGACATTAACTAGAGCATTTCTGAACACTTTTCAAAGGCTGTGAACGCAGCTCCAGTGAGCATCATGTTTGGATTTATGTTAATGTTTTATATTACAGTTACATTGAAATACACAAGACAAAGTATGCTTACTCTCCATAGAAAGTAAACTTGTTGCTGTGCTAAAGTTTTTAAAGGGGACATATTTTTTTAAAACTCACCTTTTGCATCCTTTTGTGCTG
>SSNS01000539.1:236586-250435 GCA_006937985.1 Aphyosemion australe | reverse complement strand
TTCTCCAAACATAACATCCCTGTAAACTTTAAACCCAACAATACCCTCAAACAGAGGCTGGTCCATCCTAAAGACAAGACACCCAAACCGAAGCAGAGCGGCGTCGTATATGCAGTCCAATGCAGTGAGGACTGTCCAGAGCTTTACATAGGGGAAACTAAACAACAACTACACAAGCGCATGGCACAGCACAGGAGAGCCACCTCTTCAGGCCAAGACTCTGCAGTCCACCTACACCTGAAGGACAAGGGCCACACCTTTGAAGATGACAAAGTCCACATTCTGGACAGAGAAGATAGATGGTTTGAGAGAGGAGTGAAGGAAGCCATCTATGTCAAAATGGAGAAACCATCATTAAATAGAGGAGGAGGACTCAGGTTTCACCTTTCCAGCACCTACAATGCAGCTTTGAAACAAGTTCCAAAACAGTTTCAGTCCAGTTCACACCCTCCTGCATCTAATCAAAACAACGACTCACAAACAATAGAGGCTAACGAGGCTAACGACTCATCAAGAGGTAGGGAGGAGGGGGATTCACAGGCAGATGCTGCTCGTTGAGCAACAATAGACAGCTACAGTTTATAAGATCGACCCTCCCATATTCCAGTCAGAATTGACAAAGCTCCTCGGATGAGAAGCGAAACGTCTTCAAGAAACCAAAGAAGTCCAGTTGCCTTCATTTGAACCCCTTGGATTACCATGACCTGGATGACTGAGAACCTTCACCAGCACATTCATTGAATAAACACAAGTAGCATTTGGCAGAACACTACCAAGCATGGAAAGAACAATGAAGAGCAAAACTGAAAACACAATTAGAGAAATGGAACACTGAATCTATTACACACTGAATCTATTACAATGCCCACTTCTCTCATAGACAAACATTAGACACACACAAATTTAGAGACAAAACACTTTATTTTTAACAGTGAGGTGAAACAATCTGGTTTATGGTGTCGAACAAGACTTTAGAATTATTTTTGTTTGAAGAAATCAGCTGAGCAAAGTAAGCAGCCCTGGAGTTTGTGATCATCTCATTCAAAGATGTTATGAGTTCCTTAAAGTGCAGTCTATGAACCTCTAATGTAGTTGACTTCCAACGCCTCTCAGCTTGGCGGCATGTCCTTGTGAGACTGTAAATATTTTCATTCATCCAAGGACTTTTTCTTCCTTGTGACACAGTGCTTTGTCTAACCGGTGCCACATTATCTAAGATACAAGAACATTGCTGATTAAGTGAATGGATAAAGGAGTTTGGATCATCACCATGAACTAAGCTGCTGTCAAATAATGCAGAAAATCTATCCACTGCTGACTGATTACAGTTTTTTTCGATTGCTAAAACGCGTTTGTCAAAACTGTACGTTTCTTTCAAAACTGCAAACACAAAACCCCAAACATCACACACAAACTGCTAAACCCTGGCATCCCTTTGCAAAACAACTCTGCCATCAAATCTCGTAACATGTTAACAAAATGGAACACGTGTTTTCATTTGGTAAACACAGCCATATTTTCACATGACACACACATACTATTCATTGAATAAACACAAGTAGCATTTGCCAGAACACTACCAAGCATGGATAGAACACTGAAGAGCAAAACTGAAAACACAATTAGAGAAATGGAACACACTGAATCTATTACACACTGAATCTATTACAATGCCCACTTCTCTCATAGACAAACATTAGACACACACAAATTTAGAGACAAAACACTTTATTTTTAACCCCCCCCCATTCAAGCACAGTCATGGGGCATCATGCCTCCGGTCTCTTTCTGGCCAGAGGGCCTCGTCAACATCACAGGCGATGTCCTCCTGGTCCAANACACACACACGCACACACACACACATGCACGCACGCACACACATGCACGCACGCAAACATGCACACACACACAGACACGCACACACACACACACACAATTCTACAAATGTATACATGTGTATAAATAATGTCTTTAAATAATGCATTACCTTGATAGTTAACAGTATTGGGAACATTAATAAAGGGATCATTTGTTTATTAATGCTTAATAATGCACTAAGTAATGTTAATAAAGAGACCCTTATTGTAAAGTGTTACCGATTTATTTGCTAGTTTTAAGCCAAGCAATTGCTATTTTTATGCTATTTTTGCAGATAAGAATTGTTTTGAATAAAAATAAGATAAAATGTGTAAAATCAAAACTTTTTTTACTTTATTGAAAATGAGTTTTTGCATATAGCAACTAAACGGTGGAACATAATGTTGAAATATTTAAATCTGTTTATTGTCTTTAATTCATACAGTGAAATACAGTTTTATATCCTAAGAGCAAAACAGCTACAAAAGATATAATTATAAAAACATAATGGACACTGAAATGCTGTAAGGGTGGCAGCAGTTTACCTGTACTGCCCATGGTGGTCATTTATTTCTTCGTTGTTTCTCCAAAAAGGTCTCATTAAGATACTACATCTCTAGTTTCAGTGAGTACTAACATGATAGTAAGTAAGTAAGTAATTTTTATTTGTGTAGCACTTATCACAGAAAAAGAATCACAAAGTGCTTCACAAAGATCAACAAAACAAGTAATAAAGTCATCATAAAATGATCTTAAAACAAAACAACAGAATATCATAAAATCATTAAAAATCAGAAAACAGAAAGTCATAAAATTATAAAAATGATAAAACAAATGAAAGATGATTATAAATACTAGTTAAAAAATGAATAAAACATAAAAGATTTAAGTAAAAGCAGTTTTAAATAAAAGAGTCTTCAGCTGCTTTCTAAAGGTGTCCAGACTGTCAGTAATACGTAGGGATAAAGGAAGTTCATTCCAAAGTCGGGGTGCAACAGCCTGGAAAGAGCGATCACCTCGACTTTTCTATCTGGTCTTTGGAACTTCTAGGAGGTTCTGGTTTGTGGACCTGAGGGCTCGGGTTGGAGCATAAGGCTTTAGCAGTTCAGTAACATAAGGAGGAGCTTGGCCATGTAGAGCCCTGAAAGTTCTNACAGCGATGGAAGTACCGCCTCGAGTGCCTCATGAAGCCCTGACAGGCCTCAAAGGCCACATCTCCACAAGCCTCCTCCATGGCTTGAAGCAGTGGGACCTGGCTCTGTGGATTCCTTTTGTACACCTTCCACCTCCAGGCTGAGAAAAACTCCTCAATGGGATTGAGGAAGGGGGAATAAGGTGGAAGGTATAAGACCCAAAAGTTTAGAGATTTGAATATTTGTGTGTTGTTGATTGAAGCTTTGAGAATTTATGTGAGAAGTGTGTGTAAACCTGATAATTGTGTGCTGTGTTTTGACAGCAAGGTAATGTGAAATTGACATCAGAGTGTAAAGGAGGAAAATCAGAGTTCTAATATGATAAGGATATCTTGAGTAGTGATAAACTGAGTCAAGCGATTGGGAACAGAAGTAGAGGTTGTGAAAATCGTGCCTCAATTTTGCTTTTTGAGTTTTAGCAATCGAAAAAAAACTGTAATGATGCGTCTTTCTGATTTCAGTTTGTGAGGGACAGGATCAATGATAGACTGGACATTAAAGATAATGCAGCTGTGGTCACTCACATGAACCTCTTCAACATGTAAATGGTTGATGTTTAGTCCTAGAGAAAACACCAGATCCAGAGTATGACCCATTTTATGTGTGGGGCCTGAAACGTGCTGTTCAAAGTTAAAAGACTCTGTAATAGATATGAACTCTACTGCTGTGCTACAAGCAGGGTCATCAATGTGTAAATTAAAGTCACCAAGAATTAAAACCTTTTCTAGTTTGAGCATTGATGATAAGAATTCAGCAAATTCAGAGAGAAAAGGGCCAGCTGGACCGGGAGGTCGATAAATTAAAATACAGTGAAAACATTTTGTAATCCAACTTTGATAACCTGACATTCAAAAGTAGTAAAAGGGCCACTTTTCATCAAATTACAGACATGTTTGTCCTTAAAGATCACAGCAAGACCTCCACCACGATGTGACGGGCGTGGTGTGGTAAACACAGAGCAATCCGGTGGACAAGACACTGAATACTGTCAATCCTCCAGGGAGAGAGTATGTGATCCGCAGTGCAAAGCACTGTAAGTGGCCACGAAGACTAAAAGGTTGCTATATCAACACTCTCCATTTACAAGGCCTGTTAAAAGTGAAGAAAACACACAATAACAAAAATGGTTCAAAAAAGAAAGTCCTCTTGGGGAGGGATGAGGTGGTTTGGGTTCAGTTTTGTTTACAGTTGAAACACCACAGAAATTCAACAAGATTAAATCAGTGAGCTACAGCATAGTGAGTCTAGATAACGGGAAAGCCAGAATGTTTTCACTTATACAAACAAATTAAACACTGAAACTCAATAAACATATTTTAATTGTCTGTGTTCAACAAGATTAAATCAATAATCTACAGCAGGAACCATATGTACAAACAGATCAAATCATACGCCCTCTGGTGGCCATTAGGCTCAACTAAGTCCAGGATAGACTTTAGAGGGATTTTCCTCTTAATACATTAAGTTAAGCTATTAAAGGGTCATATAAAAGAAATATATTTAGTTACAAAATTTTACCAGCATACCTTTGTAATTTCTAATCCAACATGTTAGATATAAAACTATTAGTTATTAGTTAAGACCAATAAATACCCAACTACATCTAATAAATACACACATACATAGAAATTCCGTTTTTAAAATGAACACATTTTTTGTTTTAAACATGAAAAGCACAAATTTATTATGATTTTACAATGAATGTAAAAATGAAATAATTCATTCATTAAGGTCAAATACAACAAAAGTTACCAATAACACAATAGAAATACAGTTCATTTTTCACTGTCTGTTCTTTCTCTAAATAAACTTTTAATTGAATTACTTGTAATCTGTCATTAGATTTGATTGATGACATCACAAGCTATTAGGAGTTTATATGTTTTATTTAGGTCAACTGGATGGAAACATGAAAACTCCATCCTGTTGTATCTGGCTTTTGAGATTAAGTATTTTTCCGCCCTCTGTTGGAGAAATGCCTTTACTACAACGTTAATGAGCTAAACTTGCAAATTCCTTCAAAATAAAACATATCACTTAGGAATTACCACTTCAAAAAAACATTAACAGCATAGTGAGTCTAGCTAATGGGAAAGCCAGAATGTTTAAATACTGAAACTCAATAAATATATTTTAATTGTGTTTAACAAGATTAAACCAATGAGCTACAGCAGGAACCAAAGGGGTTTGAATAAAGGCAACTGGACTTCTTAGGTTTCTTGAGGATGTTTTGCTTCTCATCCGATGAGCTTGGTCAGTTTTTCTTTGAACATCTTTTGTGCATTCATTCTGTGTATTTCTTCTATGTATCGATTTGGTTCTTTTTTAAACACAGAAAATAGATTGTTTCATCTAATCTATTTTCTGTGTCAAAAAAACCTTTGTCAGTTCTGACTGGAATATGGGCGGGCCGAGCTTATGAACTGTAGCTGTCTATTGCTGCTTAATGAGCAGAAACTACCTATGAATATCCCTCCTCCCTGCCCCCTGTTGAGTCGATAGTCTCTATTGTGTGGGAGTCGTATTGATTAGATGCAGGAGGTGTGACTTAGACGAAAACTGTTAGGGGATAAGACTCAGAGCTGCATTATAGGTGCGGGAAAGGTGAAACCTGAGTCCTCCTCCCCGATTTAATGTAGGTTTTCCCATTTGACATAGTTTGCTTCCTTCACTCCTCTGTCAAACCATCTATCTTCTCTGTCCAGAATGTGGACTTTGTTATTGTCAGAAGTGTGTCCCTAGAAAGAAAGAAAGAAAGAAAGAAAGAAAGAAAGAAAGAAAGAAAGAAAGAAAGAAAGAAAGAAAGAAAGAAAGAAAGAAAGAAAGAAAGAAAGAAAGAAAGAAAGAAAGAAAGAAAGAAAGAAGCTGAGGTGGAGGAGGTCTGGAGGTCTCTGCTGAAACTGTTGAAAGATGATGGATGGATGGATGGATGGATGGATGGATGGATGGATGGATGGATGGATGGATGGATGGATGGATGGATGGATGGATGGATGGAGGGATTGAAGGATGGATGGATGGATGGATGGATGGATGGATGGATTTTTTGTCCATCTATGATTGTAAGTAAGTAAAGTTTACTTATATAGCACTTATCACAGAAAGAAAAATCACAAAGTGCTTCACAAAGAACAACAAAACAGATCATAAAATCATAAAATAATCATAAAAACAAAACAACAAAATATGATAAAATACAGATGAAAGATAATTAAAATCAGAAAACTTGAAAGATTTAGGCGTTTTAAATAAAAGGGTGAAGCCATAACATAATAAAATGATCATAAGTCAAACTACAAAAATATCAAACAACAGAAAGATAATAAAAAAGTTATTTTACAGATAAAAAAAGAAAAACACCAAAAATTTAATTAAAAGCTGCTTTAGATAAAAGTGTCTTCAGCTGCTTGTTAAAGGTGATTGTTGAACTGTTCCCTCATTAGTGTGCTTTGTGTTGAAACTTTTAATTTTCATTAAGTTCATGTAGACGTCCGCCATGAATAAATAAATAATATTAAATACATAATATTAAAAAAAAGTGTTGTTGCAATATAAAACTAATATAACACAACACCAGCTAACTGTGCACATTTCTTGTTCGGTTCATCTGTATGCTGATGATACAATTTTATATTGTTCTAAACCTAACAAATTGGAAATTCAGGAGACCCTTCAGCTTAATTTGAACAAAGTGCAACATTGGCTAACTTATAATAAACTTCTTAATAAATTAAAATCGTATTCTATGCTTTTCCAGAAAAATATTTTGACCTCTGCTGTAGACGTTGATCTGAACTTACATTTTTTGTAAAGAGTAATATACATTGCTTTGTTCAAATTAAATGTATATTACTCTTTACATTTAAGCAACTAGGTTTAGTGTAATCACTTGACATAACTTGGTTGAGTTAATTCAACATTTCATTTTTAGAGTGTTCTGGACAGCTGTAGCACAGATCTCCATCTACTGGTTCCCTCCATCTGGAGTCTTGTTATGATCACACAGAAACAGCAGAGGGCAGTGTTGCTCCCTCCATGCTCTGCTTCACTGAGGAGTGCTGGTGGTAGACAGTTGTTCCACTCAGTTTCCCCCTGAGCCTCATCACTTTGTGGTTTCTCTCTGGGAAAGTCTAACAAAATAAAGACTCAAAGCACCAAATGGGGTGTGATGCAGAAAATAAGATCCAGTCATTTATGGAGCTAAACTCTTTGACCTGGTGTGTCACTAATCCCAGGTTGACTCATTGCATTAGCGTCAGCTCTTCAGATCTTCTCAGTTTCTGAGCTCACTGTTTAACTCTGGCCAAGTCAGAAGAATGTCCCTGAACAAAGAACCAGCTTGATGTCAAACTCTCCACTCCAACAGAGCTTTCGCTGTCTGAGAGCTCCCTCTCTGTGAGAGACATAGCAGATATCAACACAATGCCTCTGCTGCCTCTGATCTATCACCAGATCAGACTCTGAGATAGAAGTCATCTGAGTGATGTTGGAAATGCCGCAGTGCGCCATGTTGTAATGTGACATGCCAGAGTGGAGATAAGTCCCCACACTTCTATGTTTCCTCTGTTTTGGAAAGAATGGCACTCAGAAATCCCTGATCTGATTTGGGTGGGCCAATCTTTGTTGAGAGTGGGTTTTGAATTTCCAGAGTGTGCATCAGCTCCTTGGTCTCTAGCCAGGAGTCTAAAGTGACGTGCACTGAGATGACACAGATATCATTTTAAAACCTCTGCAGAGGAAGCTGAATACTGTTGGTCAGTTTCTCACCCTGAGAACTCAGAGACAACAGATCTGTCTATAGGGACGCATAAAACACCACAGAGTTTTCTAAAGCTCGGCTGCATCTGAAGCTCTGGAGACCTGTTTGTGAAAAAACTCATACAGACATGTTCTCATTCTGAGACTGTACAATATGTAACTGTAGCTAATTATCAGATCCAGCTCCTTTTGAAAAAGTTTCAACTCCTCTGGGACTAACATCAACTAAAGTAGATATCAGATTCATTCAGCTAAAAACACTGCTCTTTCTGCCAATGTTCTACACCCCACTGGTACTTGTTCATACCATCATGGAAAACATACATTTTTAACGTTTTGTAACACTAATTATCACAACCAGTGGGGTCCAGTACCACACACGAACCATCCAAAGATGGACATCCTTGAATGCTGATGTAATTTTACAGTAAGCATGTCTAAAAACTAGGGGTGGGAATTTAACACATTAATTATAATTAATTGATTAGAAAAAAATAACGCGTTAAAAAAAATTAATGCATTTAACCCTTTAAGCCCGAGGGTCCCCCAATAGGGTATTCTACAGTTGACATCACCACGCAAAGGCTGCTGGGAAGGGTCATACTAATAAGCCGCATTAACAATAGAAAATATACAGTTTCAGAGCCTTTTGACATCGACATGAAGGCATAAAATGGAGGAAGTTGTTTTGACAAAAAAAAAACATACCAGAGAGCTTTTCTTGATGGCGACCCTGCTAATTATCAATCGCCAGAACTGAAGCGCTAGCTCAAATGAAAGTGAAAGTAAAAACTAACCCTCGCTAGCAGCGCTGTTGTTTTAAACGCCATTATTCCATCACGGCTCCTTCTTGAGTAATATAAAAATAAGTTCATTACTCACAGTGCTCAAGTAACATTTTCTCAAGGTAGTTTTTCAACTGTCAGGTTATCATTTGTGTCCCTACTTTTTATATTCCACTCACCTCTGGTCAAAAGCCTTTTTCGTGGACGTTTGGGTGGACATGCTGTTTGGCCCAGACGTTCAGCTGGACCGCTGCCTCCTTGTTAACTCTCCTCCGTTAACACCGCTGCCTCCACTCTCTGTTAACAACGCTGCGTCCTGCATTAATTCTCCTCCGCTGCTCCTCCTGGATAACCCCACGACTGAGAGCGTCGTTACGACCGGCGGCTGGTCATTCTCGGATGTAGGACTTTCCCCTCCAGGAAGATATAAGTAACAAATATACGTGCTTTTCTTGATCTGCTCCACACAGTTAAAATCTGCTCGTCCAACTTAAAAACTACCACCGCTTTGCTTCTTCTGTCTTTAGCTTAGCCCGTGTAGCTTTCCAGCTTTTTCACGTGGTGTCGGCCTGAAACTGGCGTCTCTGGGTCTGCAGCGTTATACTATTGACTTTACCGGCTTTGGAAAAGGGATAAAAAGTCCTCTCCAACATCCGACCTGGGCGTCTAGAGTCCAATNAAAGTTGGCTTTTTACACCTGTACCCGCTGGGTACAACTACACTCTGCTAACACATTCATATATCCAACTTAATCAAATCCCCCTTCCAGTCGATACATAGTTCTGACAACTTTCTCTGTAGTCGTCCCATCTGCTCTCTACTACATTATACATTTTTCTTTCATCTAGCCAAATAACTCACCCAAAAAAAACAAATAAATAAGTAAATTAAATAAATAAATAATACTTGTTACACGAGAGTACTATCTTTCTAATATTTGTTTTATTGGTTCCCAAAGTCTTTCAAATTTCTCTAGTTTCAGCCGTAGTCTTGCAGTAATTTGTTCCATTTTGTAGACCTGTCTAACTCTGTCTCTCCACTGTGCCACCCTTGGGGGTTCTGTGTCCAGCCATAAAACTGTAATACACTTCTTAGCCGTCATAAGCAGGATTCTGATTAGGTATGTCTCCATTTTGTGTGTAAGATTATTGGGTAGTATTCCCAATACAAACCATTTCAACTGAAATTGTAATTTCACCTTCAATGTTCTTTCAATTTCTCCTTGAACATCTTCCCAGAACGGTATGATCTTAGGGCAGTCCCAAAATATATGTGAAAAGTCTCCCACTAGCCCGCATTTTCTCCAACATAAATTTTAAACGTTACTATATTTAGACATGATAAGTGGAGTTTTAATTTAGCGCATCTTCACCTTCCATACAAATTCCCTCCAAGACGGACTATTAGTTTATGGCTCGCTTCAAGTGTTTCCTCCCATTCTTCATCTGTTACCATTATGTTCGCTTCCAGTTCCCATTTTTCTTTAATATCTGTATTCTCAACAGTCGAATCCTGCTGTAAAGCTTTATATATTTTTGAAATCAGTCCTTTTTTTGACATGTCCTTTCTGCTTAACATAATCACTTCCTCCATATTGAGTTTTTCCTTGCTTATTTTATCTTTTTCCTTATGGTTCTGAAGATAATGTCGTACCTGTAGATATGTATAGAAGTCACCCTTTGGTAAGTTAAATTCCTGTTGGAGTTGTTCAAATGATTTGATACTTATTCCCATAAACAACTGGTCAATAAATATCAATCCGTCAGTTACCCATTTATCAAAACTTCTGTCCATTAAGCATGGTTTAAAATCTGGGATTTTTGCTATTTTTGTTGCTCTACTAACTGATCTTGAAATGTTCTTTGTCTTTTTTATAGTTGTCCATATTTTCATTGTTTCTTTAATACAGTAGTTTTGGATTTTAAGGCTTCTCTGAACTGCCTTAGTTACAAAGGGGAGCATTTCTAATGACATCTTTGCGCATGCTCTCTGTTCCATGTCTACCCATATAGTGTCTTTATCTTGGTTCATCCATAATATCAATATTTTAATTTGGGCTGCCCAAAAGTAATTTTTGATATCGGCTCATTACTTTTTTATTTTAAAAAATATCTTTCGGGGCAAATTTTCTTGAACGATTAAAATGGGATTAATCAAGATTAATTAAGTACAAAGTCTAATTAATTAAATTATTTTTTTAATCGAGTCCCACCCCTACTAAAAACACAAATGTAACAAAAAATTCCGACACAAAAGAACAAACCTGCATCGAATAAATGAAGGTCATTTTACAGAAGATGTTACAACCCTCGTTGGGCCGCAGCATCAAATGGACACATGCTGTTGAGAGTTTAGGGCTTTAATTATTATCATCAGAGCCATTGATTTTTAAAAAGCCCCACACAATCAGCTCAATCAGGCAGTCCAGCCTCCTCAAGCCTGCTTTAGGATCTGTGAACATAATCAAGGTAATGCTTGTTGCCCTATCAGTAACGGGCCCATGAGGATGCAGAGTGGACTAAAAGCTTAATACTTGTAAAAACAAGCTAGTTTACTAATGAACAACACTCAGGAAGGATGCTTAATAGCTTGGTATACCTCACTTTCCAGTTTGAACTAATAAAGCTCCTTGGATGGCCAAATGTCTTCAAGAGAATAAAGAATCCAGATGTTTATTTTAAATGCTGGAAAACGTTGAAGGAAAAATAGATTTAGATCATTAGTTGCTCAGTATTTATCTTAGAAAACTGACTAAGTTTCTTAAATCCCTTCATTTCCAAGTGAATCTATGAATTTATTACCTATTATGTGTTTTTATGTGTGTTTATGTTGCACCTTATCACCGAAACAAGTTCCCAGTCAGTGAGCTGCGTTCAATGACAATGGCAATAAAAATCTTCTGATTCTGAAAGACTCAGGGTATTTTAGATATTTAAAAGCACGCGTGATTTTCTCCTGGAACAAGATTGTAACTATGAGAGCTTTGTTACTATTATTTCTTACATTATACGTTATGTCATTATGTCTACATTAATGACGTGGTATTACGATTGTATTATTCTGTGTTGCATTAAATGCATTTTCCACTGCAGCTCCTCCCGAGTAGGCTTCCTCTCTCCCTCGCTCTTGCCTTTTCCTTGCTGCCACTTTCACTCTCAGTCTAAGCGGTGGGAGAATGTGACTCACCCCTGAGCCGATCAATGATCAGCCCAATCATTAAGGTTTTATGAGGTGCAAAGACTCAAATGGGTTCAAGCGACACCTCTCTGACCCTACAACGGCCTCTCCCCCCGAGGGCGGTGAGCCTGGCTGTGGTGTCATAAACCTCCGTCGCCCTCTGTTTCTGACTCATGACATGATGGAAAGAAAAGTGCTGAGTAATTGGTACTAGAGCACTATTGTACCGCCAGCGGACATATAACAACACAGGCTGCTTGAAGTGTTGGCAGAAACATTCTAACAGTTATGTTAAACTCTAAGTGACTCACGTCTGACACAATAAAAGCAGCAGTGATATTAAGTGTTAGACAAGAAAGCCACATACATTCTTTTCATTTTAAATGTTTCTGTATCATTCAGTAGAACCTTATAGCATCAAGCTGAGAAGATCTCCACCAGGAAACAGACACAAAGAGACACCCCAACCACTTTATTAGGTACACCTATTCACAGGGCAGAATCTACGGTTGTCTTTCAAACTGTCTCCATATGCTATTGGACAATGAACAACGTGACGTATTCACCACTAGAGATGTCAGTCAATGAGGCAGTCCACCATACACTGTTGAAGAAGATGCAAATACATCCTTTTTCTAAATAAACGTAAGTACCTCTATCTGCTCTTGACTCAAAGAACAGCCAAGTCTAAATTTTCCAAAGTTGATGCCAAAACTATTTCAAATGAACCGTCGCTGTTACATCCGTAAGGGACTGTTTTCTGTTTTTCTTTTTCATTTTCTGTTGCATCATCTAAAATGTAAATTTCAGTAAGCAGGTGCCCTCCTGCAATTGGTGGAAGATGGCCGTGAGAGTTCCTGATTGGGTGACTGGGAGGAGCAAACGTTTTAAGAAGAACCTGATTGCCAGCAGCTGTGTTCCTCATTCTCTGCCCATGCCAACCAGCCACCACTTTGTTTGCGCAGAGCCTGTGCGATTAGAGTGTGAATCAGATTGTGCCCTGTGTAAAATTAGATTTAGTCATTTGAGGATTGAAGGGTTGAACTGCCTTTTGTTTTAAACCCTGTTTTCTCCTGTTTTGTTAGTCAGGGAGGTAAGTTTTGTTTGTCATTTGGTTCACTTGAATTTGGTAGGTCAGTGGGAAAATTTTCAGTTAGAGGTGTTTTGTTTATTGTTTTAGGCATTGGTTCACCCTGAGCTTTTAAATCCTCCCTCGCCNGCTTTTAGTTTAATTCATTGAGTCATTAGTTTTTTTTTTTTGTACATATTGTAAATAAATTATTGTATATAGAGAAATTCTGTGTGGTTGCTTGGGAGCAGTGAATGATGCACCAAACTTTATGTTGCAGCCTGGCCCCTCCTAGACTGGTCGTAACATAATTGGGGGCTCATCCGGGATTTGAACCCGGGACTTCTCGCACCCGAAGCGAGAATCATCCTCCTACAATTTAACGCCATCTTTGTTTTTTCGTTCAGTCGCAGTAAAATCCCGCCCACCAAATTGATTGGCATTGGCAAGGCACAAAACTGTCCGGGGCTGCTGAGGCTCTAATGGAGTGTGGCTAGATGACCTGCTACAGTGCTACAGTCTGTTTAAATTTCTAGGCTTATTGATCCATCCTGCCTTGTATCAATGCTTCAGCATGATGGTGGGGGTGTAATTCTGGTGGTGGGCTGTTCCGGTCCCGCTTTGGACCCCTTAGTACCACCTGAGCCTGGTTTGAACATCACAGCCTACCTGGTGGGTGGATTTTAATATGACAAAACTGACAACAAACTTACCTGAACATGTTTCCAGCTGATCAACGGTGCAAGCGGGACATTATAAATCTGGGACTTCTGGTTTTGCAACAATCTAATAAACTACGAGAACAAACTGCAAATCAACATGCATGGTTTCCTAAACTAAGAGGATATTTTCTAACCCATGTTTTCATTTTGACACTTGGTAAGGGTTCATTAGAAGTCACACAGGGCTCTGATTAAACAGCAAAATAAAGAAATAATTGTTAAATGTTGCATTTAACGTTAAAAACATTTTTGTGTCAGTTCCATGAAGTGTTCTGCTGTTACGATCTG
>SSNS01000539.1:206469-236579 GCA_006937985.1 Aphyosemion australe | reverse complement strand
ATTTGAACCCGGGACTTCTCGCACCCGAAGCGAGAATCATCCTCCTACAATTTAACGCCATCTTTGTTTTTTCGTTCAGTCGCAGTAAAATCCCGCCCACCAAATTGATTGGCATTGGCAAGGCACAAAACTGTCCGGGGCTGCTGAGGCTCTAATGGAGTGTGGCTAGATGACCTGCTACAGTGCTACAGTCTGTTTAAATTTCTAGGCTTATTGATCCATCCTGCCTTGTATCAATGCTTCAGCATGATGGTGGGGGTGTAATTCTGGGGGTGGGCTGTTCCGGTCCCGCTTTGGACCCCTTAGTACCACCTGAGCCTGGTTTGAACATCACAGCCTACCTGGTGGGTGGATTTTAATATGACAAAACTGACAACAAACTTACCTGAACATGTTTCCAGCTGATCAACGGTGCAAGCGGGACATTATAAATCTGGGACTTCTGGTTTTGCAACAATCTAATAAACTACTAGCCTAGTGAAATAGACCAAATTCTTGCTTTGCAGAGTTTGGTCTAGGCACGCTTCATTGGAAACCTCGCAGCCCAAACCACTGCTGTGTCTATCCAATCACAACTCGCTATAGTTTTGGTTGGGCCAATCACAGCGCTCTATATTGTGGGCCAATCACAGAGCGGGAGTAGCCGATGACGTCAGCGCTGCGGCCGCGAACCCAAGCAACATGGCGGCAGCGCCGGAGCCACGTTCTTTTGAAACGGCTTTGTCATCAACATTGGATTATTTAGACTCCAACGTGCGTAAGTCTGTCAGCTATACTTAGCGGCTTCTTATTTTTATCAAACAAAGTAGTGCAATGTCCCAGTACACCTGATATTCACATGTTTTTATACAAAAACGACAGAAATCATTGACGCCATTAGTGGGTCCCGCTTTTCCATCGCTGTGATTACGTCACGTTGTTCGTTACTCTGATTGGTCCTAGCACTATCCAATTGCGTGCTGACATTTTGAAAGACAACTGTAGATCCCGCCTCACGACTGAGAGCCGTCAATGGTTTGTGGCCAGACTATATATTCACATATATAGGATGGCTTGCCAGGCTAATAAACTACGAGAACAAACTGCAAATCAACATGCATGGTTTCCTAAACTAAGAGGATATTTTCTAACCCATGTTTTCATTTTGACACTTGGTAAGGGTTCATTAGAAGTCACACAGGGCTCTGATTAAACAGCAAAATAAAGAAATAATTGTTAAATGTTGCATTTAACGTTAAAAACATTTTTGTGTCAGTTCCATGAAGTGTTCTGCTGTTACGATCTGGCTGTGAGCTTTGGGCATCTCTTCATTGTTATTCAGTTAAAAAAACAAAATAGAAAAGAAAAGAAGAAGGCGTTTTAAAATCTTTGTGGATCAGTTGATGATAGGTACAATAGACTTATTTCTGTAGCATTGGTAAATTAGAATTTATTAACCGGTTTCAGTTTCTTAAACGTGTTTTGTCAATCAACAACTACAATATTGATAATGTTATGTAAACAGAAGATAACCAATTTTAATTCTGGATTAGAGGACGATACCGACCCTTGGTAGCCTTCAAAGGACTGCAACCCGTCTGCAGGAGTCTGGTCATTATCTATTACACTGCAGCTGTTTCGTTAACACACACAGAATTTGTATCAAATGAAATATTTCAGGAAGTGAAGCTTTGAGTTTTGATCCTATTAATGAGTGTAAAGTAGATGATTCATGCACATTAGGCCCAGAGCCATTAACAGAAAACAAATGCTCCTCTGTGACCGATCATTCCACATCCATTACAATCATTTTATTGTAAACTGCAAATGCAGCATGTTTATTTTACACAAATGTGCATACATATCTTTTGAACAAGTACAAGTTTAGTCCAAGAATGGAGAGGTTTCTGGGCAGAACATGGAAAACATTCAGCATCGAGCAATTCACAATGAAGGTGGGAAGCATTCCATTCTTATAAAATATAGAGCTTTAATTTATTAGTCAGCAACAATGATGGAGAGAGAAGAGAAATTTACACAACATCACCTCCGTCCCTTTTGTCTTTTCTTTTTTGAAAAATCTGAAAAAACAAACATATACACACAAAACACGTACAAACCTTTGAGAAAATAACAACGGTAACACTTTACAATAAGGGTCCCTTTATTAACGTTACTTAGTTCATTATTAAGCATTAATAAACTTTTAAATAAGGTATTAACGGAAGCAGAAGTGAAGCTGCTTTTAGCAGCTTAGCTCAGAAGAAGGCCACAGTGATGGTCGAAACGTCAGCATAATAAGGTAAAAAAGATCTCCTATCTGTGTTTTATAAAGAACGAAAAGTTAAAGGATTAAATCAGACATACACAGGATGAACGTACCAAAGAAGAGTATTAACAGCTGCTTAATATTAATGTTAATATTAAGTAATGCATTACTAAGCAGATACCCTCCCCCCTGGCCCTTTGTCCTAACCATAAGGACAACTAATAGTTAACAATATCAGGAACATTAATAAAGGATCCTTTGTTTATTAATGCTTAATACTGCACTAAGTAACCTTAATAAAGGGACCCTTATTGTAAAGTGTTACCATAACAAATTTTACAACCTTTCTCATCTTCTTCTGATGAAAAACATTTTATTTGGACATCACACTGAAGGGTTCTGACTATAAAGATGAGCAGATAGACATCTTGAAGGAAATAAAGATGGATCTTCAGAGGTGCTGAGTTTGATTCAGTCTGAGAACAAACCTGAAGAGACTCTTTGTGTCAAAATGAGATGACAAATATGAGTTCACTTACCTCTAAGTGTTTTTATTTATTTATATTTTGAACATTAAAACTCCAACGTGTTTACTTCCTGTGGAACTGCTGTAAAAATGTTCAAATAAAACATTTTGCAAAAGAAAAAATCCCAAATAAGACTCATTTGCACTTAATGTTTAATCTAAACAAATATTTGAGCTCCTTTGTCTTGATTCACTTGAAAATGTTTCTGTCACTGCAAATACATGATGTAAAGAGAAGAGTCTGAAACTGTTGCATTTTAAAGCATGTGTTTTCCTCATTTAGAGTAATGATCAAACTTTACAGCCACAGAGATGAGTAAAAAACAAACTCTAAAGCTCTAGCTTATTAGAATTACAGTACAAATACAGGTTCATGCACACAATGAAATCCAGCTCCCAGATATTTAATATTTTGGTTAGTTTCACAATGTTGTTACAATGCTCTGTAGTTTTTTAGTTTATTTTATACATAAGAAATAAAGAAAAACAGTCTTGTGCTCTGACCTGCTGACTGGTAACAAATGCTGCCTGAACAAGGCGATGCGTTCATTGTAAACTGTTTGTTTTTTCAGAAAAGCCCAAGTGTGCTTTTTGTTTTTGGCCCCTGCCAAAAAAAAATAAAAATCAAATAAAAACAAAAATAATGCCCATGTTTGCAAATCTTTGAATCCTCGATCTCATCTCTGCGTTACAAGGTTTGCATTTAGCTATTTTTAACAAGTTTCAGTTTTAAAGTTATACATAATCCATCCTGTCTGCCTTGGATCACTTCCTGAATGGCCTCTGTTTGGAGAAATTGAGTTTACAACCAACAGGACTGATGAGCTAACAGCTAGTTTGAACAGCTTCAATGTCTGAAGTTTCTCTCCATAAACTCGGCATAGCACGATTTTGCGTGATCCACTTCTGTCGGCGAAAGCATGCAGCAATGTGGAGATTTATAATCTCGTAAAATCGACATTTTGAGGACTACAGCTATTTTAAGATGGCAGAAATGCACTTTGGATGTGGGTTCATTTGGACAGTACAGAGAAGAAAAACAAGGCCTTGATAATAACTACAGAGTTCTATGTAAATAACCCTTTATTTGTGAAAAGAATGGTGGAACTTTCCCAAAATTTGAGCAACTTTAAGATGGCACCAATCCGTCTTGGCTGTGCTTGGATCAGCCATTTTCCCATCAATCCTAAATGATGTAAAAACGTGTTTCTCCACTCTGAAGTTCATATTTAACTTCCACACATAAGAGACTTACTTCAATCTTTGTTAAATGTTTAGTCAGACGAATCTCCTGCTTGTGTGGAACCTTTGACCTCGATTTTGAAAGAAGCATCCGAATCCATCCGGTACAAAAGCATTCTTAAAGGGACACTTTGCAACTTTTTTATATTTTTAAATCATTTTCTTGAGCCAGTATGTGCTAAAATGATCCTTTACAGGGTCAATGAAAGGCCACCCAGCCCCTGTCACTCCCTATGGCCAGAATATTCCACTTGCAACTTCAGGTGGTGGTCTGGTCTGTGGTGAACCGCTCCTGTAGACGCTAATGAAGGCTGGGGAGACATTTCAGCAGTTAGATTCAGGTGTTAAAAAGACGAACGTACAGCGAGGAGATAAGTTTTACTTTCGGTTTCACCAACGAACACTAGGGGGTGCTAAAAACAAGCCAAAACTGACTAGTGTCCCTTTAAGTATTCTTGAGCAAACAGAATTACCGTTGTTTGACTGGGCTGTCATGTTGCAATTGTCATCATGATTATACAATAAATCCTCCAACTTAGAAAACACAGATAGAGAAAGGACATGGTTTCCCTTATAAAATCAGGACCACATGCCAACAAGTAAAGTCTCTACACACAGAGTCCAGAAATAAAAAAATAAAGAGTCTTGTTTTTAATTTAGAAGAAAGGCTCCCGTCACCATCTCATTCCATACCGACTGCTTCTTGTAGTTTAGCTCACATGCTTGATAACATTCCCAAAAGTTCACTTGATGCAGACAGATGAGTTTCTCATGACAGCAACAGCAACATTAAAATGAACAACAATAACAATATTTGCCCCCAAAGATACCTATACACAAAGAGCATGTTTATTCTTCTTTAAGTACAAAGAAATCCACAAAATGAGACTATATACAACCTACAATAAATACTGTGTATCATATATCTTACTGTTGTGGGGGGGGGGGCGGGCTGTATGGGGGTTTGTTTGGAAGCCTCTTTCTCTGAGTTTGAGGTTTTCTTAGATTTTTTTCTGCAGTTTGTTGATTTTTTTTATGTTGCTTTTCTCGTTGAGTCTCTCCCATTTTTCACAGGGGGTGGGAGTGTGGGGGGAGGATTGTGTTAAAGGTGTTTCAAACACAAAGTCGGTTTCCTCATGTCTCGGCTCCCTGCTGCTCCTCTTCCTCCTCCCCCTCCTCCTCCTCCTCATCCCTGTGGTGCCGGCGGTTGCGAGGCTTCTTCTGCTCTTTGAGCTCTTTCAGGTCTTTGGCCTTGAGGGCGCCGAGCAGCGGGTCTCCGAACTGCCAGTAATCCTGGCAGTACTGATTGATCAGGCTCATCTCCGGCTGGCTCAGGATGGTCAGCAAGTCTTTGTACTGGCCTGCGCTGGGTGTCCACTGGGTGCTGCCTGAGTGGAGAGACGACGGCACCAGCCCCCCTCCTCCTCCGTCCACCAGCGCGTTGTTGACGGCGCGGCCCGACAGCACCACCAGCTGCAGCTTCACAAGCATGTGTTTGAAATTCTTCTCCGTGGCCGTGCACTGGTACATGCCAGAGTCCGAGGGCTGAAGAGAACGCACGAGCAGACCCTGGTCTGTCTTCAATACCCGACCATCAGAACGCATCTACAAAGGAGCAAAAACAGGTTGTAGCCACTTGTCTTAGACCTGTACTTATGTGTCTGACATTAGATGAGGGTACTTCAGCTCTTTTGAAGAGAATTTCTGAGGAAAGATAAGACGGACAAGCTAACAGCTGACTTGAGTGGTGCTCTAAAGGGAATTGCTGCCAAAAACACAAACTAGCCTCAAAAATATAATCACAGTTCAAACGGATGCTATTTTAGTAAATATTAAATGACCTTCATTTGATATATAGTGCCATCTAGGGTTCTACAACGCCCCAAGGTGCTTTACAACACAACCAGTTATTCACACCCCCCACACACACACACATTCACACACTGATGGTGACGAGCTAACAATGCAGCCACAGCTGCCCTAGAGTGCACTGACAGAAGTGAAGCTGGCACCACGGGTCCTGCAAACCACCACCAGTGGGCAAGGCTGGTGAAGTGTCTTGCCCAACAACACGACTGCGACAGATGGGGCTCGAATCTGCAACCCTCCCATTATAGTTACACTTATCTTTTCTGACACTGTTGCCCTAAATTTCTAAATATTTACTATTTACATAAACTTCTATTAAGAGTTTGAGTGAAAACTGGTGGCAGATCTAACTATTTGTAGCACTTCAGATTAGACTTTTACAATATTTCTGTTGTAATACCAGAGTAACATAAAACAATGACAAAGTCTATCAAATAACATTAGCATGAATTTTTGTGAGATTTTTGACATTAGAGTTGATTCAAGATGGCAGAACCCCACTTTGTAACTGGCTCCACTATGACTAGCTGTTAGCTACTCTACCTTGTCAAACCTATTCTTTATTTCACTAAACTAAGAGTATTCATAAAAAATAAAATCAAAAGTAGTAAAAACACTGGACTACTATGATGAAAAAGAAAGCAGATTATTTGGTTCAATAGTTTCCTGCTATAGGTTGTAACACATATGGATACTTATAGTCTGCACAGAGGCCCCTCCCCCTTTTGGGTGCAACCCCAAATTTTAATTTTTAAAGAGTTTTTTTTTTTTTTTCCAGTAATTTGGTTGTTCTGTGCTGATTAAACTGCATCATCATTACACAGCATGGTAACTAGGCAGGGTAACCAGTAGCTGCAGAAAGTGGACCATAACATCTTACTTAGCAGGCTCAAACATATAGGACTTTCTCAGGCATCCGTGGCATGGTTTAGAAGTTATATCTTAGACCATATGCAAACAGTGAGAACAGAGGGTTACCAATCTGCCCCTCTACCTCTATCTATGGGCGTTCCTCAAGGGTCGATACTGGGCCCAACCTTATTCAAAATCTATATTAATAACATTGTTCATGCTGTTGACAGTTCTTATATACATTTATATGCAGATGACACCATTTAATATTCATGCAGTTCTTTGAATGCAGCTTTGTCCTCCTTGCAGCACAACTTTAATTGTCTTCAACATGCCTTCTCTAACCATCATCGTCATTTAAACACAAGTAAAACAAAGTTCATGATCTTCAACCGTAACTTACCGCTATTCACTTGCCACCCTATTATTTTTTCCCTGGATGGTACAGAACTACAACTTGTTAGTTCCTAGAAGTATTTGGATATCTGGCTTGACAGCACACTGAGGAAAATGGCGTGATTTGGTCAACCAACAAAGAGTCAGGACGACCAAACTCAAATCTGATTAGGGGCAACTGCTCCTTTTTGCTCTGAAACCTGGAGCAAAGTTATATTTGCCTTTGGGAATGGAAAAATCCAACAGACCTTTAATTCAGCATAAAAGACCAACAGCATAAAACAAACTCAATAAAACTTTAGTGCCTCGAGGTTGTATCAGAGCAGATGTCCTTTCCCTAAGTGGGCCTGAGGATGGTCTGTGTGAGCAATCATGCATCAGCTGACCTAAATCACTTAATCAAGCTAACAGATAATCAAAAACAAATTACACCAAAGTTATTTTTCAAATGTGTCACATTGCAAATAAATCTTTATTCCTCTGACACTCTGAGGAGGTTTATGTTACATCTTGTGGTTACTAACCAGTAAGCCTGATTTATGAGGCTGTGATTGGCTCACCTCTTTCCTGCGGTCACTGTTGTCTCTCTGCAGATGCCATTTGATGATAGCATGTGGAGAGCGTGCCTGACACTCCAGGAAGGTGCTGCTTCCCTCCACCCCATACTGCACCATCTCCAGAGTGTTCTTATTAGCTGCAGGGCAGAGACAGAGAGGTCCATGGCAACCAAAACTCTCATTAAGAGCTCCTCAGAACCAAAATGTCCTTCCATAAACTTAATTCTCCACTAATATGGAGCTCCCAACACAAAGGAATAAATACAAACACCAACAACCTACATTCCATTAAATTTATTTTCAGATATAAAAAATGTTAAAACTAAAATGCAACTATTTAAAATTTTATCCATATTTTTTGAAAATAAATAAATAAATAAATAACATATATACGTATATACAGTTAGAAACAAAATTTTAGAATAAAATGTAAAAGCAAAGCTAGTGGACAAGAATGAATGACTGAATCCAAATATTTAAAACAATCTAAATCTCTCTCCATGTATATAAATATGGAATGAAATATTAGAAAAACAATAATCATGTAAACATAAATATTTAGAATCAAATGTAGAGTTAAACCAATATCAATACTAACATTTAAATCTGATTATAAAACCCAAATATATAGAATTAAATCTAATTATTTTGAATTACATTTAAAAATATAAAGTTAATCACGAGTGTATGAAGTAATACATTATATTGGTAAGCAAATATAATTATGAAAGTTAAACCACAATCTTTAGAATTAAATCTAAATATATAGAGTTACATCTAAATATGCTGAATTATTTTTAAATGTAATTATTTAAAATTACTTCTAGATATTTATAATAAATTCTTATTGAATACGTAAAAAATATGTAAAAAATAATGTTATTATTATGCAAATATATGTGATCTATATGTTTAGAAACAAATCTAAACATTTAAGAATTGCCTTGGCTCTTTTTTTGTGACTGCTTCTTCTGCCAGCGAGCATCATACACCAGCCCTCATTAGACGAGAGGCGGGAGACATCCTGGACAGCCCAGTCCATCACAGGGACACACAGAGACTAACAAGACATACGACCAGTCACACACTCACACCTAGTGACATTTTAGAGTTAATTAACCTGATACGCAGCTGTTTGTTAAACCTGCAACCTTCTTGCTGCAAGGACACAGCATCAGCACACATTCCAGAACTAAAAATATAAACAAAAACTAAATATTCAGAAATGTGTAAAATGAAAGAAGCCTACCAACTTAAATATGGTAAGAATGATCTCTTATCCAGCATCTATGAGTACTTTTGAGAGGACTGAGTGTGTTAAAGCATGGATCGTTTATCAATGTACAGGGAGGACCCAGACAAAACCTCTGTCCCAATTTACTCATTAGCTAAATACTTAGTTTTGATGCTTTGCATGCTTTTTAATGTGTTTGTGTTTAAACTGTTAGATTTAACATCATATCTTACCTAAAAATAAATTATGCAAAAATGATTTCACACCCCATTTATAAGGTGCTAAATGTGACTAAATATGAATGTGAAAATGCTAAATATGGCCAAATTCAAACCTGCCAGATAACCGTAGGTAAAGATCTTAAACTTCATTAGTTACCGTTAGAGTTGAAGCCTCTGCACTGGCGGATGGGGTTCCCGTACCGGACGTCCTGCCTCCGGCTACGTCTAAAGGGGTCAGACCAGTATTGCCAAATAAGGAGAGAAAAACATCATAAAGCAACCGCAAGCCATTCAAAGCCATTCAATTATACACAATATTTCACCATAAACCACCACCTGGTTATAGTTTCACCTTTAATACTTGGTAGAAATACATACAGTACTTTATTAGTCTTGTTAAGCAGAGATGAAGGTACCAAGTTAAAGAGCCACTCAGCCAGTCTGATGCGAGTCTGTTAGTGGTGACATGAGTGATGATGCTGCTGGTGCTCACCTTTTCTGGGAGGCTGAGTACCGGGAGCAGGACTTGCCGTCCCAGGCGCAGTAGGGATCTCGGGCCAGACAGCAGTCAGCGCAGGCCTCGCCGTACACATCACAGCGGTGAAGAGCCAACTGGGTCAGCCCGATGGTAGATGATACGTACAGCTGTTGCTGTTGAAAGAAAAAAGAATATTTGACTGAAAACTGTTCCAATAAAGTCAAATAATGTTGACAGGAGTATAAAACTGGGTTCTGCAGACGAATACGTTGGTGTCAGAATCGTCATGGAAGCGGCTGCCATCATCATTTTAAAATCAGCTGTTTAGAATCTATCAATGTGACAGGCAGCGTGTAATCCTAACTCTGTCTGCAGGCTGACGTCATGACTCTCAGACAAGGCCAAGCATTTTAACCACACACGCAACTTTTGATGTCTTTTCCATTTTTCGTTCCATATTGTCTTTAAGACTTATAGCTTTCTGTGAATTATGAAGGAGGAAGCAAACAGGACGTTACAGCCGTGCACACGCAGCTCATATTCATTTCAAATCGGAGGGAAGTTTCTTTACGGCCTATGTGAGCAAATGTGAAGAAAATCTCTTGAGCAGACACACTCACCCGTTTGGATGAGATCTTCATCGTGGTTATAGGAGTAGGGACCTTGTTGGAGACAATACAGATTATGAGGACCGTCTGTTAGCTTTAGAATGAGTGAAAATGTGATAACTGTATTTGTAGAATGTGAAAAAGAGCAGCACAGAGTCTTGAAGCTAACCTTGAAAACCTCGACCTCCTCCAGCACCAGCTCTTCCGTCTGCAGGTCGTCTCTGGGCAGCACGATGACCTTCTGAACTGTCCCCTTGTCTGTGGACCACATCACACACCCATCAGCTACACGCCTTCATCACACCTCCTTGAGCTGTCAGTCATTACAATGCAGAAGTTTGCTTTAGATTCAGCTAAGTATGAACGTGGCTAAAGTACGACTCCACTGGTTTTGTTGTCTGGATCCTCTTTATTTAGCTCTAGTTGAAAGACTACAACACCCAGACTGCATAAACATGGACTAAACTATTCTCCACTAAAATGAAACCTTTAAACGGTTTAGAATTTATCTAATGAGGTTCATTTACCAAAAAAAAAGCATCAGAAGCGCTTTCATAAATTGACTTCAAAAACCAAAAACTTTATGAGCAAGATTCTGTTATTAGGCCCAATCCCAATTCTCACACTGCGCCCTATGCCCTTCTGTGAAGTGCACTTAGAGGAGGAGCGCAGTAAGGCTTCGAGTGCGTAGTACACATGTGTGCTGAATTGGGACAGGGATTGACCGCGACACATGCTGGGATGCCAGTCGCTGTTTGTGCTACTTTAAAAAAAACTTTATTAACAACTTACAAACAAACAAAAGTTACATTCATTACTGTCCACATTAAATCTTAGTCTAAAACATTCGGAGCATGAATAAATATGATTAATCGTCTTAAAATGAACTTCTTTCATTTGAAAATACATGTTTTCAGAAAAGGCACTTGAGTCATTGCGCCGCCTTCTTCTCAAACTTTACACGCAGCAATGGATTGTGGGTAATACCCTTGCCCAAGTCCGTATGATGCGGACTTGGGCAAAGTGTGGATTAAGGGTGCAAAAGGGGCGTGGTCACCTTCCACGCTCGCACCCCTGGCCAGGAACGTGCAATTGAAGGGCACAGGGGTGCAAGTGCAAGTACTGGGATTGGGCCTTAGTCACAGTTGTTGTGTCCTTGGGCCTGCTGGTGGTGGTGGTGGTCAGAGGGAATGGTGTCACCAGTGCTCGGCAGCCTGGCTTCTGTCAGTGCACCCCAGGCCAGCTGTGGCTCAATGTAGCTAAAGCACTTTGGGGGGTTGTAGAACCCTAGATGGCGCTATATCAAATACAAGCCATTTACCACTTATTAGTGTAAAATAACTTAGTCAAGGTAACACAAAGATCATTCTAATATTAACAGGCTGGACTCTTTCCTTCTCTCCAGTTGTTTGGTTCTGCTCCCGTGACAAAACTTTTCTGTCACTCCCACCTCGACCTATTTGTTTGGATGCCATGAGACATTTTCTGGCCTCTCCCTGCTGTTTGAATTCCTGTGAGTTGGATACCTGAGATTTATTTTGTCCTCTAAACTGAACCCCAGTGTGAAGCTGAGTGGCTCGGACTCTCTGACAGCTGCTGAAAGGACACACATTCCTCTACACACAAAACCATTAATTTCCTCTAGAAATTCAGAGTAAAGCTAAAAGCAAGGCATGATGTGAGGGCAGTGGACTGAACCATGGCTGCTGCCACACAGCAGATAGATCTCACCCTCCTTCCTGTGCTGCTCTCTCCCCCCTGCTGCTGATCCACCCCTGCCCTCCAGGTATAAATCTCCTGTTGTTTACTCCACATGAGGACAAACTCTTTGATGGGTTAAACTTCCACTCCAGCACAAAAGAAAAAAGAATGCTTTTCTACTAATGATAAATGATTACAGGGGAAGACAAGTCCTCCATTTTCCTGGGATTTATTTCCACGGGGGGATCCTCTTCCCATTATTCAGCCCTCCACTGACAGTGTCACTCAGCATGCTGACTCGGATCAAAGGGTTCATGAGTTCAGACTGACTTCATAACATTTAAAACCAACCAAGATGAAATATAAAAAACTTAACAAAAGTTGTTCCATAAATTCTGTCTAATCAAATGACATTAAAATGAGAAAACACTCACCAGTTCCTAAGAAAAGCACTTCATAGTTGCCATCCGCAGCTGCCACCTGGTCCACTGAGATGGTGGTGAACTCATAGTCCACGTTGGTCCGAACCACCAGGGGGCGCTTGTGTACAGGGTACACAGCATTGTGCATGGCGGGGTGATTCCTCATGAAGTTTATCACTTCATCTGGATAGTCCTTTGTGGACTTCATGCTGGGGGTGAACGTACCTCCAGGGCACTGGGAGGGGGACACATTAACATTCTAAGCACGAGAACCAAAACTCAACATCCCTTTAAAGTGCAGCAGTAAGATTTAGGATCCTGCTCAGGTGGTTTTTGTTTGAATTGAGATGGAGGGAAGCTGCTGATGTGACAGCTCCCTGTGGGCTGGGGAGAGGCTCACCGTGCCGGGCCGAGGGTAGGGGATCTTTCCAGTGTAGGCCACCCACTGGTAATTGGGGCCTTCCTTATGAGCAAAGGGTCCGTTGAAGACCATGCGGATGTCAGCCATGGAGTACACACACACTGCTGAGCCTTTAAACACAGAGCTGGGGGGTGTGGGGGGGGGGGGGTGTAAATGTTAAAAAAACAAGTCAAATGTTTCCTTCTGCCTCCAGAAGCAGGAACAGAACAGATTTAATGTTCTTACCCAGAAACAGTGAAGACTCCGTATATCACAGGATTCTTGGTATCCTGAGCTGGCTGGATGTAAACCTCTCCTGTAACACAACAGACATTTCAAATCATTGTGTGGAGACGTGGTGAGAGACACTTCACACTGTCTGAAAGGACGGACACACAAAACTTTACACAACATTGGATCTGGACAGTCAGCTAATTTAGACCTTTTCTTTTTTCTACTTTTGGGCATTCATCTTACACGTCATATACTTCAAGACTTTAAATTATATTTTATAGGTCTTGCATTCACACATCATAATTTGCAACATTTACAAATAAAACAAGTCTTTTATTAGAATAGCTGCTAAAAAGCAGGAGGTCCAGTGACAGATCTAGGATTTTCTGAGTATGGGGCCTTGAAGGGGCCACAATATTTATAGGGGCCCAAGTATTAGTTCAACACCCTTACACAAGATTTCACGCTGGAAATTCCTATTTGGCTCATTAGCGCCACTAGTGTTTAGACTTGGAATTGCACCGACCTATAATCTAATCATTGCACAAAGGACAGATGATAATAGGACAGCAGCACTTCAGGGGGGCAATCATATTTCAGCAGGGGCCAATACCCCTGTGCCCCCACCCCTAGATACACCAATGGGGAAATTGGCCTCCCAAAGGTGTCACTGCAGGAACATTTTATGACCAGCAAAAAGTAGTGGTAGTAGTAGTTGAGCACAATCCAGGAGTGCTCAGTTAGGGTATAAATCATGATTATTCTGGTTAATACAACAATCAAGAGCATTTATTAGGAGTTAGGAAACACTTTCCAGAGCTCACATTTACATTAGCATTATACATTATGCAACCAGAATGACTTTTACTAGAATCATTGTAGAGCACCATTAAATATTTAAAGAAATAAATATGGCAAGCAAATATTTTTGTAGTTTGAAACACTAATTAATAAAACTTAATCTTCAGTTTGATGAATCTTGAAGACACTGAAGCGCTGCAATAGAAGCAGAGAGGAGCGCCTGCCGTTGCCAAGGTGTCCAAATAAGGAGTCATTATGGACAAAAGGCACGTTCAACCTTAACCATACCAGTATGTAGGTGAAGTGATGGAGGAGTATTTGTTGATGCTGTTCAAAGACGGCATGTTTTTGCCCTTATTCTGCAATTTTTATTTGCAGTAACTTAGCACCACAAGTCCCCTGTGAGTTTGTGAGGGGGTTAAGAGCAATGTGTAATGTGACAAAGAATTTTTTTAACATTAGATTTTTTTTTATGTATTAATTAGTTTTGTAATCATTTGAATAGAATCTCAAATACAAATTTGACCTAAACTACTTGAGATTTTACACAAAGTTTATTTTTATCCAGCATCCTTTCAAAACTTTTACTACTTCAAGGATGGGAAATATGACTTTTCCCTGAAAAGAGAGCTGCATCATAAAGGTTCGAGCTAGTTCTGGAGGCCTTTATATCACAAACACTCACATTAGTTGTCCCTCATCGCTCTGACACTGACACTGCCTGATTTAGCCTATCCTTTGTTTGATTCCAAGTACAGGTGATAAGTCTTCCTGCTGTTCAGTACCTGACCTAAATACTGGTCCCAGGAGACTAGTTCGCTGCCTGCAACAGGACAAGGGCTGTCCACATGAAACGCACAAAGAGCTCCTGACCTAGTTGCAAAGTGTGATTGGTGGACAAAGTCAAGTAGTGAGAAATGAAGAAAGAAAAGCTGAAAATATGGTAGAGGGACTTAGGAAGTGAGGAGACAGAACTGATCAGATCCTGGCAAAGAATAAGTGTACCGATCCAGATTTATGTGTTCACAGTCCCATTTAGACCAGCATGAGAAATTAGCTGTCAGATTGCAGATAGAGTTAGATACATGAATGGTGTGAGAACGGTTTTTGGATCTGAACTTCTGATTCTGTCTACATAAAAGAGGCTATACAGTCCTCCTCTGGGACTGTCTGTAGCTTCAAGCTCATCCCTGGAGAGCAGTATACAGCTCAGAAAGAGCCGGCACATTGTCCATACTCTAGTGGCAGGCAGGTTCACACCCACCCGCTCTCACTACCACTACAGTGTCTCCCACAGCTGCCACAAACCAGAGTGCTGGAACCGTCATGGGTTAGCATGGCCGCGGCCCAATGGGCTGCCATGGGTGTCATGCAACACATGATCCTTGTCATGACATACAGCTGCTGTATTGCAGAAATGAGAGATTTGCACGTAAGAAAGCACAAGTGCCTCCTAACAGACTTGGAGATAGACACCTCTGAGAACCAAAACAGATCAAAGCTTCAAAGAGAAAATCGTTAAATGCTGTTTCATAAGGAAAGGGATGCGCCTCATCTCAGAATATTTTAACTTTTATAACAGAGTCTAAAGAATGTCAAATGTCTTCCCTGAAACATTTTATTGTCAGCTTAATCAGCGTTTTTAAGTTCTAAAAATGTCAATTCCACTTCTCCTAATTTCTTCATCTTACTGTTTTTGACCTTTGCATTTTCCTGTGTCACAATTACTAAAGATCTGTTTGTTCCTCCTAGTCTCTTACAAAACTTTACAGAAATCATAAATAAAACATTGGTAGTTACATCACATACTCCACACTCCTGCCTCTCACCCAGTGACATGCTCCTGATAGAGTCCAACCTCCAAGTGACCCTGACCTGGACTGAGTTGATATAATATTTAATATAAAGGGAACCGGCCCTTTTTATATCAGTCACTCACTGCACCACGCCAACTCTCACTCTTAGATCATTTCCTAAGATTTTACCTTATTTTTGACTCTTATTGTTTTTAGAATGGAAACTGTGGTTTGTTTGAAAAAACATAAAATATGCACAGTTTATTTGTTAGTTAAAACAAACAAACAAAAATACAAAGTTAACCATCATTGTTGCTAATCTGCTTGTTTTCACCCAACCCTCATCCTTTCCTGTCTCCATTTTACATTTTTGTCATTTCTCTCTCATCTCTGGCTGTCCACTCCTTTGTAAAAGCTAGAAGTGGTCTATCATGTCACAAATTGATCAGCCAACCAAGCAACCAGCCTACCAAGAGAGCAAGCAACCAACCAACCAGCCAACCAAGCAACAAGCCAGCCAAGCAACCAGCCAATCAAGCAACCAACCAGCCAACCAAGCAACCAAGCAACCATCCAACCAACCAAGCAACCAAACAACCAGCCAACCAACCAAGAAACCAACCAAGCAAGCAACCAGCCAGCCAGCCAACCAAGCAACCAACCAGCCACCCTAGCAACCAAGCAAACAAACCAGCCAACCAAGCAACCAGCCAAGCAACCAACCAGCCAACCAAGCAAGCAACCAGCCAACCAGCCAAGCAACCAACCAACCAACCAAGCAACCAACCAGCCAACCAGCCAAGCAACCAACCAGCCAACCAAGCAACCAACCAGCCAACCAACCAACTAACCAGCCAACCAGGTAACCAGCCACCTAACTAACCAACCAACCAACCAACAAACCAAGCAACCAAGCAACCAGCCAACCAACCAACCAATCAACCAGCCAGCCAACCAGCCAACCAAGCAACTAGCCAAGCTACCAGCCAACCAAGCAACCAGCCAACCAACCAACCAACCAAGCAACCAAGTAACCAACCAGCCAACCAACCAGCCAACCAACCAACTAACCAGCCAGGTAACCAGCCAACTAATCAACCAAGCAACCAACCAACCAACCAATCAACCAGCCAACCAAGCAACTAGCCAACCAACCAGCCAACCAAGCAACCAACCAAGCAACCAGCCTACCAAGCAAGCAAGCAAGCAACCAAGCAACCAGCCAACCAAGCAACCAGCCAGACAAGCAACCAGCCAATTAAGCAACCAACCAGCCAATTAAGCAACCAACCAACCAACCAACCAACCAACCAAGCAACCAAACAACCAACCAACCAAGAAACCAACCAAGCAACCAGCCAACCAAGCAACTAGCCAAGCTACCAGTCAACCAAGCAACCAGCCAACCAACCAACCAACCAAGCAACCAACCAGCCAGCCAGCCAACCAACCAACCAACCAACCAGGTAACCAGGTAACCAGCCAACTAACCAACCAACCAAGCAACCAGCCAACCAACCAGCCAACCAAGCAACTAGCCAAGCTACCAGCCAACCAAGCAACCAGCCAACCAGCCAAGCAACCAGCCAAGCACCCAGCCAACCAAGCAACTAGCCAAGCTACCAGTCAACCAACCAGCCAACCAAGCAACTAGCCAAGCTACCAGCCAACCAAGCAACCAGCCAAGCAACCAACCAAGCAACCAGGCAACCAAGCAACCAGCCAACAAGCCAAGCAACCAACCAACCAAGCAACCAACCAACCAGCCAACCAAGCAACAAGCCAAGCAACCAACCGACCAGCCAACCAAGCAACAAGCCAAGCAACCAACCAACCAGCCAATCAAGCAACTAGCCAAGCTACCAGCCAAGCAACCAAGCAACCAGCCAACCAAGCAACCAGCCAAGCAACCAACCAGCCAACCAACCAACCAACCAACCAACCAAGTAACCAGCCAACCAACAAACCAACCAAGCAAGCAAGCAACCACTTTGCGAAAGGCTTCAACCATAGAGTTTTATAAATAAATAAATTCAACAGATGTGATTCCCTATGGACTAACCAATATTTAGACTCATTCACATTGACCTGACATGTCTTTCGTTGTTTATTTACCAGCCTGAATCAACAACACATTTTTAGCCTTATTCAGAATCTTTCCTATAATTGAATATCAGTGCCAAATGTCACTGATCAGTCTCTGCACTGCTGTGTCTGTCAACACCAACCAAAACCAGAAAAGACAGAATCCTTAGTTACAAAAGCCAAAATGTTGGCCCATGTTCACTCTATGACACCGTGTGCCAAATTTGCTGCTTAGATGTTGATAAAATATGTCTCACTAATAAAAACCTGCAGTATCATTTATCAGAGCTCTTTTAAACCAGTGGAGAGAGACTAAGAAGGAGCTTCCCTAAGAGAACCTGATGGTCTCAGAGTCACACACATTCCAGTTCAGAGACCGGATCTGTCCACTATCAGGCCATCTCCACGCTTTCACACGCATGCTAGTGGAAACAAATCGTGCACACGCACGCACACGCACGCACACACACACACACACACACACACACACACACACACACACACACAGTAAAAACAAGGTGTCCGCAAAGGAAATGGCATCTACAATGTGAGATCAAACATAATAACATGAATTTATTTGTGGCAGTGGGAGGAGCTTTAGATGTGTGTTTATAGTTTTGGCAGGTCATTAGGTTACCTGTTCTAACATCTAGAGCCTCTTATGTGGATGTTTAAATGAGTTCATTTAAATATTACAAGAAAATATAAAATAGATCGTCATAGAATAAGGATTAAGCAGACATACTAAGATAAATGAACACAAACAGGATTAAAAATCAAAGAAAAGTTTCTGTTATAAAAATAAATTGCATTTGTGGAAAACATCTAGTTACATATCTACAGCGGGGAGAAAAACGATATGACACATCAGCAGTTTTATCAGTAAGGGTGTTTCTAATGCTGGGCTTACACCTAAGGATTTTCACGGTCTCAGACTAAAGACTGGCAGTCTTTAGAAATCTTATTGGAGTCTCTGCGCGCTCCTGTTGTCTCGATCGTTAAATGTAATGTGATAATCTGCTGTCGGTGACCCGATTTATGCCAGTCTTTCTCTAGTCTTTCACTTCCAGCATGCTAGATATTGTCTCTAGTCGGAGTGTAGTCGTAGTGACGTACAACAATCAACAACCAATAAAATACGTTCTCGCAGCGGAACCAGGAAGCTCCGTCAGTCATAACAACACAAACGTGTCTACAGACGTTGAAATAACCCCCAAATTCCACTATCTCCGCTCCGCTCCGGCACGAACTCCGCAGCAAGTGCGCCCCCCCCCCGTTCCGCCATCCGGCAAAAATAGGATCGATTCTATTTTTGCCGGACGCCGGAGAACCTCCGCAGTCAATGTACAGAAATCACAACCGCCCAACAGTTCGTGCTGGAGCGCAGCGGAGATAGTGGAATTTGGGTTCAAGCAGGCGAAAGTGGACCGTGTAGACTGGAGAGAGAGGAGCGCTTGGTCGAGCTGTGGGCAGAGCAGCCGTGTCTTTGGCGTAAACTGCCATTCATGCCATGACGGGGGACGGGGGCGACTGCAGTGGCAAAAGCTAGTAGCTATAAGCTGCTGCTTCATCTCCATTTTAAACTTCTGCAGAGCATTAGCAGGAATAAAATGCTAAAATAATCTAGTTGTAGTCGTGTAAATAGTGTTCCTACAAGATTCAGCAATTAGTCTGAGACTAGTCTAGGACTAAAAACTGTCTTTAGATGTGAGCTGATAATCTTTTGGAGTCTTTTCAAAATCTTTTTAAAGTCTGTAGGTGTAAGCCAAGCATAAGTGAGTTATTGATACAAAATTTGCACCAGACGTTGCCATCAAGCCAAATATTGAATTCATATAAACAACATTTAAGTAAACAAGTTGAGTCATAATAAATAAAGTGAAATGACACAAGAAAAAAGTATTGAACACACTTTAATAGTTTGTAGAAAATCCTTTGTTGGTGATTACAGCTTCTAGACGCCTCTTGTATGGAGAGACCAGTCGTCTGAGTTGCTCAGGAGTGATTCTGGATCATTCTTCCACACAAACGCTCTTTAAATTCTGAAGGTTCCTTTTATGAACTTTGATCTTCAGTTCTCTCCATAGATTTTCTATGGGATTTAGGTCAGGTGAGTGACTGGGCCATTCAAGCAACTTGATTTTCTTTCTTTAAAACCAGTTCATTGTTTCTTTGGCCTTGTGTTTGGGATCATTAGGTGTGTTTCCTTTATCGGAACTTTGGGGTAAATTTACAGGAAGTTCCCGACGTGCGCTTGTCTCCACTTGACCAAGCCGGCCGAACAGCCGTTTTCTGGAACCTTCCGAGTTCCTGATCAGGGGTAGGTACTCAGAATGGCTCGATTAAAGGCCCGGTGAAGACACTGGGCGGGAACGCTGCCGATTGGTTGTAACTCAGTCGGAAATGATGTCAACTCAGGAGGAAATAGGAAATGCATATATGTGGCGGGAACCGTTATTTAGGAAAACACGAGTTGTTAGAGAGATGAGCGATGAAAGCCATCGCTGCATATAACAACATAGCAAACATAAATGTGCCGACTATTGTTGCTTCCTCCATTGTGTCGATCTTTGTTTACTGCTTTTCCCCCTTTTAGAGCTGATCGATGACGTAACTCACTGCGCAGCGGTCTTGATGTGCTGACGTTTCATCAAATTCCTTACAGGGCCAAATATATATGGAGACACGACAGCTTAAAGATATTGGCCAGAGGCAAATTTCCTTTTAATCACATGTGTAAAAATGTATTAATACCTCAAATCAATTTCTTTTTGGAATTTTCACGGCTGGATTTTTAAGAAAATCCACTGTTTTTAAACGGCGCAGGAAAAACAGAGGAAGGCTTCTGGTCTGAGCTTTAAGCCAGCGATGACGTTTCACAATAGTCTTGCTGAAATGTCCACCCTCTTTTCATTTTCAGCTTTCTGGTAGATGGCAGCAGATGTTTATCCAGAATGTCCTGGTACATTTCTCCATTCACCCTGCCTTCAATAATATGAAGTCTGCCAGTACCCCTTGCTGAAAAGCAGCCGCACACCATGATGCTTCCACCCCCAAACTTAACTGTTGTTATGGTGTTCTTGGGGTGGTGGGCAGTGCAATTTCTTCTCCAAACATGATGTGTAGAATGATTTCATCTGACCATACTATAGTCTCCCAGTAATCCTTAGGCTTCTCCAAATGCTGTTTCACAAACTTCAGCTGATCCTCAACCTGCTCTTTGTTCAGCAATGGAGTCTTGCATGGTGAGCGTGCATGGATGCCATGGCGGTTCAGTGCATTGCTTCTACTTTTCTCTGAAACAACAGTACCTGCTGATGCAAGATCTTCCTGAAGTTCTGCTCCAGTGGTTCTTGGCTCTTGGAGAACTCTCCTGATTATTCTTTAGATTCCTTGGACAGAAATCTCACACGGAGCACCTGATCGAGGCTGGTTTATGGTGAACTGATGCTCTTTCCATTTCCGGCTAATGGCCCCCGGGCTCACAGGAACATTCAGCATTCTGGAAATACGCCTATAACCATTCCCATCAGAATGCTTTTCAACAATAAGATTATGAAGATCTTGGGAGAGTTCTTTGCTTTCACCGATCGTGAAGTCTTCTCTTTGTGCCTCCTGGGTAATGAGAAGCCTTTATAGGCCATCAGTCAGGACTAAAGCAGCTGATATCAATTAGTACTGATAGGGGGTGGGGCTTCTCTATCGATACTGCTTTCTATGCCATTTTGCACTTTGTTATCTTCATGTTTTTAATACTTTTTCCTCTGTGTCTTTTCACTTTATTACACATAACTCAATTTATGGACTTATGCCTTTGCATGAATTAAACACTTGAGTTGATGTTGACATGTGGTGGCCCACTTAGAAAAACCCTTACTGATAAAATGCTGATGTGTCAATTACTTATTCTCCCCACTGTTTATATTTACTCAACAGAAGTAGAACCAAAGTAATCCCAATCTAGTCTCAAGTTTCAGACACATTCATCAAAATCAAACAGGTTTAGAAAACCGTTTATAGTTTATAATCAGGGAAAGAACCACATTCATCAGGAGCTGGAGTCAGGCTCAAGGCCTTCCAGGTACAGTGTTCACATGAATTTATAAATGTTTTTTTATTTATATGTTGGTGCTTACAGATCTTAGTTGTGTGCAACTCATGTTAACTGAGGTGTTTAATAAATATCAATCAGAGATCAATAAAGAGTGTTTATAAGCTATGTCTGCTGGCTAAAACATAGTTTATAAAGCAATCTGGTGATAATGACATCTGTTAGCCATAATAACGAGACAAATCTATGTATAGCCTCTTTTATAAAACAATGCCGCCAATTTAAGTGGTCAGATCGTGGCGGTAATGTGGCGCAGTCGTGTCCTTTTTATAAAAGATTACGCGATGGCGGCATAAAGGAGGAATGGGGCAGGTCTCTGCACTGTCACGGACTTCCGTGTATCTTGGACATAACTTGCTATTTATTGCGCTCATTAAGTTTTTTTTTCCCAAGCAGCTACAGGTGTCTGTCCTCCACAGTCCCTGTGAACTGTCAGATGATCTGAGCTGCAGATCTAACAGAGAGAAGCTCCCGGAGGACCACATCGCTCCAGTTTATCATCTCAGCTGGTTCTGTTTACAAAACGAACCCGTGTTTACTTTCATTTTCAATGTAGTTCCCGGCCGGAGCGCAGCATTAATTCATCACGTGATCATGACACCACCCTCTGTTGCGCCAAGGCTTAATGTGCGTTTATAAGACCGGCGAAGTCGCAAAATTACCGCAATATTACTAACAAGCTTGGCGGCACGAATGCCTCAAAATTCCAGCAACATCATGCCGCCATGGCACGTTCATAAGACACACCGTTGCAGTATATTACGCTGATTTGCTGGCAGGATGTGTTTTATAAAAAGGGCTTATATAAACTGTCTCCCTATACTGTGATCCTTTTTAGAAAGTCACAAGCATAGATTTTAATGACATTAATCTAGTTATGGTGGGTTGTTTTCATGTCGGAGCTGTAAACAAACAAAGAACAAATACAATTGGATTGAAATTTGGTTCTGAATGATAGTTAATCATAGATTAACTGCATGGGTGTTAAGGATAAAAAAAATGATGTTGATTGGGACATTGATGAATATGGGACATGGATGACTAACACCACCCTGCCCCCATTAGGCAATCCACACATTCACACATCAACAGCAGACAGTAGAAGGTTGTTTGTACTTACGGAGCTCGTCAAAGTGTGTTTCCATGCCGTCAGCCCCGGGCACCGAGCAGATGAGCCTGGCCTTTAGGAAGGTGCTCCACTTGTTCACCAGACAACAGTGACCCCCATCATCGTTCTGTTAAAGAGAGGGTGGGGGCAAAACACAGGTTATCCATCAGCTGCATCAGTCCTCTCTAGTGGAAACAAACCAGTGCTGAGCTGTACACACACCGAGTGGAAGCTAAAGAAGGAGTGTGGGTTGATGATCATCCCAACAAAAAACACCTGCAACCAGTGTGTGCCTCTCCATAACCATCTTATGTCAACACTCACATTTGTGTTGACTTGATTTAAGTGGTCACAGGCCTCACATTCTTCACACAGTTGCATTTGTGGAGGAAAAATATTTTCATAATTTTAATTGTAATTACAGAGCATATCTTCAGCGGAGCGAAGGACGCAAAGAACGACAGTAAGAGCATCCAGATGTGAGGCGAAGCAAGAATGATAGGAGGGCAGTGGTGGAGCTCACTGGGAGGGGGGTGGGGGGGTGAGTGTTTGTGTGCAGGGTCAGTGCCTGACCCACCCCTTTTAAAACAAATACAACAGAGAACAGCTGAGAAGACAAGCACACATACGCTACATTTTCTCACTCATACCCGTTCTCGTATCTGCTGTTGTGCTCACACAAAAGCACAAGCATGATGCGGAAACACACACACACACACACACACACACACACACACATACACATAATAAGCTACACAATCAGCTCAGAGATATACACGACAAGATTTCAACAACCAGTTGTCATTATTTTTCTGGCTTGGTCTGCTTTATATCTCTAGAGCCATGCTGGATAGAATCTCTAAGCATCTTAGGAGTACCAGGGGGAAGAGGCCAGGCGATCACAGGGTCAGAGGTCAGAGAGCAATCTCACAGACACAAGGATGCCTTGTAGACAAGAAGGTTAAAGACACATGAGGATTCCAGCATGTTAGCCTTAGCCAAATACTATCTCAGAGCCCGGCCGTAAATATTCAGACACAGTGGGTAACTTGCCTCAGGGGACTGCAGGATCTTCATACAGATGCTTTAGGTTTTCTTTTCATTACACAAAGTGAAAACACTCCTTGTTGTATACACACCAGACAGATACGTCCAATACGGGACTGGGTCACAGGGGTCTGGCCCATCTCCGAGGACTTTTCCCGGAAGAAGAAATACAGCTTGTCATCGTTTCTCTCAGCGCTGTCTGGGATGAGCTGCACGTGAATGAAGGTGGGGTCTGATGGGTAGCAAACATGTTGAGATGTTTAAGAGAAAGAAGAATCTGGAAAAACATCTGGTTTGCATATTCGTCTCTAAGCATTTGCATTTACTAGAATAGAGTTTAACTCTATTGCACAGTTTCATTAATCCAAGAAAGCTGCATGAGAGTGAAGAGGAGCTGTACCATTCAACCATCTGGAGTTGTACTGATCTGTCCGCATGGCTGTCTTTGTTCCCAAAGTCCGGAAAATAGCAGAGTCTGTTCCCATGAAGTCAACATAGACCCCAGCGTACAGCTCACCATCTGAAACAGAAGAAAACTGTCAAGTTTAGTTACAATCTTTGACTTTTTCTAGAACCACCCTTTGCTCAAAACAAGGGTTTTTATGAACTATCTTTAAATCCAGCTGTGCACACATGAGCCATTGTGGACTAACCTCTCATAAAACTCAAAATAACATAAAGTTCCCTTGAATGATCTGCTTAAGAAGAATATTCTGTTTAAAAGTTATAAATAAGTCCTATTCCTGTTTACAGAAACAAGCGTTTTTATCTGTGAAGATTGATAAGCTAAGGGTTAGTTGAAACGCTACATCAGAATGGATTACCGCCATCTCTAAAGACCTCCAATGTCCAAAATGTCACAGCAGTTCATCCAAACTTCACTTCTGGTAGTTTGATGTATACATTCCTGCTGGTGATGTTTAAATTTATGAATAACAATTAATGATCTGCTACAGTTACAGAGATGGCAGCTTTGATCTTGGCCTCATTTGGACTAGCCATTAGCTCATCAATCCTGTCCATCAACATAAAGCTGGATGAAGAAACAGAAACCTAAATGAGTCCTACGCCATAAAGTAAATGGTCCTGTTGAACTAAACTCTATTTTTCTGCACTGAGGCCATTCAGCAAGCAAAATACAAGCAGTAAAATAACATTAAGAACTTTTACACATAAACACATTTCAAAAAGGTCAAATATCCACAAAAACGTCAGTTTCCTTCTGTTGAAACCAAATTGTTGAATTCATAATGAGCTATTAGATTTCCCTGTTGTTTCACAGCAGTTACTTCATTTTCCAGTCAATACTGAACAGAAGCATTGTTTCAGTAAGGAATAATAAAGAACAGAACTCGTTAATAGCACTTCGTCTTGTTTCAAACCTTTAAGACACGTCACTAAAACATAAATATGAACACATCTGTGTGTGTAGCCTGATAAATACACACAACAGCCTTGTTAAGTTACAGGAGGGGCAGGGTTTGGTCTTCAGCTGCTCTGTTGGCCCCACTGGAGAGCAGGTGTGACTCTCTGAGTGTGGAGACAGCAGGAACAAGAACGACTGTTCTCCCACCGTCACATTCAATGTCACGGTCTCGGGTGGCGCTACAGGGAGATTGATGAGACATCATTAAAACGTCCACGGATGATTGGATGTCTAATCTACTGGTGAGCTGAGCAGTTGGTGGTCAATGGTAAATCTTCTGTTGTGGTAATACGTTCTTAATCCTTATCAACACTAACAACAGACTCCCTTGTATGATGCAAACCGATAGAAGTGGGTGGCGGATCCATCTTAGACGACACTACTGGTTCCATAGTGGTCAGCAGCCACTGCGCTAATGTGGGAAAGCAGTGGCTGTGATTTACACCCGCTGCCTCAGAGAAGATCGCCTTTCACTGGTGGCAACTGTGTGGCCTGAGCTCAACCACAAGACCTTGGGAAAAAGGACAGTGGCCTCATTTGTGCTATGACACGTTAAAAATAAAACACCCAGACAAAAATAGAACATTTATAAAAATACAGTAGAAACCTCAGCTTCATAAAAATCAATGCTAAGCTGATGTATTAAAGGAAGTACAGAACAACCTAAATCAAAATAAATGTTAAAGCTGCTGCCAGTGGATCATTAAGGTCGTCATGGCAACCAGACATTTGTGTCTCTCACTCACTGACCGCAAACCTGATGATAGGGAGACAGGAACAGAGAGGTAAACAGCTGTATCATGCTGAAAAACTCCTTTAAGCATTATAAAGCTCTGATGGTCTCACAGTGTTTCACTTCCAGTTTAAGACGAGATTTAGATCTAAAATATAACTGAAGCTCGGGTGTTCACTTTCAGCGACATGATGATTTGAGAGGAAACCATGAGTTTTACAGTAGTGAGAGACACGGTGGGCGCTAGAGGGCTACAATATCAACAAATTCATGTTTATTCTGGAAATATATTAAATATGCTGCGGGAATACGGAGGGTTTTTGTTCAGAAGACAGTGTGTCAGACCGGCACTTTGTGTGGAAAAACCTTAAAAATCATAAAACCTGATGAGTCAAAACTAAAATCATCAAAATAAAAGTTCATGTTATGTAAAGTCGAAGCTTCTGTGACCTGTTTTAACTTTGAATGATGTTTCTATGAAGTCTACGGCCCAATTTCAATACTCGCACTGCGCCCTACGCCCTTCAGTGAAGTGCACTTAGAGGAAGTGCACAGCAAGGCTTCGAGTGCGTAGTACACAAGTGTGCAAATAACTGCCGAACTGGCACAGTGAGCATTACGTCATCGACCGCGACACATGCTGGGATGCTGGTCGCTGTTTGTGCTTTTTAAAAATCTTTATTAACGGCTTTCAAACAAACAAACAAACAAACAATTTTTTGACTAAATTTAAATTTGTTGCTGTCCACATTTATATATTAGTCTAAAATATTCAGAGCATGAAGAAATATCATTAATCGTCTTAAAATTAACTTCTTTCACTTGAAAATACGTTTTCAGAAAAGGCACTTGAGTCTTTGCTCCGCCTTCTTCTCAAAATTACCACGCAGCAATGAATTGTGGGTAATACCCTTGCCCAAAGTCTGCATCGATGTGGACTTGGGCAAAGTGCGGATTAAGGGTGCAAAAGGGGCGTGGTCACCTTCCACACTTGACAATCGGGACACCCTACGCACTCGCACCCCTGGCCGGGAACGCGCAATTGAAGAGTTCAAGGGTGCAAGTGCGAGTATTGGGATTGGGCCTCCCTGTGATTTAGAGCTCTGAAGGGGGCGGAGCTTTCTCACCTGTTTTGTCAAAATCACATTGTTGTCTATGGAGGAATTTCTTCCCATTTTTTGTCTACATTATGAACTCAGTGCATGAAAGAATAAGTGCCAATACTCCTCTTATAAAAGATGTCAGACCAGGGGGATGGGGGGTAAAACAGATGTTGTTTACCTGAAGAAGGACAGATTTTTTTTCAGTAATTTCAGAGATTTCAACTTATAAGTGGCTGTAAAAACTACAATAAGCACCGTACGCTACATAAATGTCCAGGGGCCTCATTTATCAACCGTACTTACGTTCAGATCTGTGTGTATTTCGTGCGTGGGAACGATTTTACGCATTGTGTGGTATTTACCAATTTGTACTTGTGCGTGAAAACGTTCCTAAATATAAGTACAGCTCTGACCGTGCGTAGGAACAGCATCTAGTGGCAGAACAAGAGAACCGCAATTCTGACGGTCTCAGTGATCCACGCGTGTTCCTCATCCACTAATTATTTTACCCAATAAATAATTATTTTGGTGGATTATTATTATTGGAGCAAAAACACCCGTGACCCACGGGAATCTGACATCGTAGAATGGCTGATTTTGTATTATTTTGTAATCACAATGTTTACTCTTACCATTTTTATGATGTTTTAAATCATTTTGAATTTATTTATCTATTATGTTTTAATTTAATTTAATTATTTTGACCTTGGGAAGCGCCCCGTGGTTTTGCTTGAGATTCGCTACATAAAAGATCGTTTCTTCTTATTCTTATTATTATTGGAGGATTTAGCAGAGCAGAGTGCACTCCAGAGGGAACGGCTCTTCCGTGAGCGCAGCGCACTGATCCGATTCCAGTCCAGATTGTATTTTACAAATAAAAACCTTCAGAACCTCCTCTGCTCCCTGAGTGTGTCCGGTGCTTCGATCTCGCTGTCAATAAAGTTTTTCTTTTTTGTCCGGGAAGAACCCAGGGAATCCCCTCCCGATCTGAGGATGTAGTGTGACCAAATATGGTTAATTGAGGGCGTTTCTGTATGTAAATGACGTTAAAAGGGCACGAGCTCCTGCAAGCGCACAGGTGGGATTTATCATCAGACGATTGCGGAGGAACGTGCGTACGAGAGGCCACCACATGTTTCATAAATCAGGACGTTGACTGTTCGTACACACATTCTAAATTTCATCCGTAGGAGGGAATATAGGAACGTTTCTACGAACGTTTGATAAATGAGGCCCCAGGTGTTCTGAGACGTAACATTTAAAAGTGCTGGTACAGCGTACCAGTGCATACTGGGCCACTTAACTGTACAAAGTTATAGTACGTCAGCACAGTGTAACGATTTAAATCTAATGCTTTTATGAAACATTTGCATGTTTATTTTGCTGCTTGGAATGTAAAAAGTCAGGACAGAATCGATGTTGGGAACGCAACACAAGTGCGTCAGTGCTTTTGCGTTTTTACCTTATTTACTGCAACTATGGCTGAATGCTGAATAAAGAAAATTAGGTATTAATCGTGACCTTTTAAATTCTGCCCACTCGATAATCTATTGTAGTAAAAAAGCAATGTTTGTAAAGAAAGAAGCATTAGTAAGTAGAAGGTGTCCACTAAATCCCCAGTGTACCTTAGTATTGGCACATTACTGCACCCTTCACCACCTTAAATGGGAATTCTATAGGATTTTGTGATTAGACTCATTAGGAAAAGCAGCTTACAGCTGGAAATCAGCCCATGCTCACCACTAACCTCCTTCTACCAGCCCATAATCCCAAGGTGTGTTTAGTTTTTCACATGCTGAGGAGCTTTCTGTTGCTGCGGGTTGTCAAGGTAACCTAAAAATATGGAGTGGAGGAATTGTGCTATGTAAATATTTTTAGATTGAAATAATAAAAATCCAGTATGGGGTCTATTTTTTAACTGATTTATAGCACTGAAACTATTAAGCGATAAGTTTCGTGCTTTCTGCAAAATTTGATCAATTTCATCACTAGCCATGTTACTAAAAGGTTATTTCAATTCAAAAGATCTATTTATTTATTTCACCCCAAACCTGATAGTGGTCTTAAATATAACAAAAGCCCGTTTTCCAAACTAAAGGCAGGAGGTAGATTATCTACATGCATGTAAGAAGTTGAAGTGATGAACTGTGACAGAAAAAGGTCTCACAAAGTAATAGAGGAGACAAATCAGACTGTTGTTGTAAGGATTTGGTGTGCTCGTGTCTTCCACCCTCACATGACTGAACCAACACAATACTCACTAATCAAAGCAGACACGCTGTTGAGCTTCGGGTCGTAGGAGCACTTTCCCTTCCCAGACTCCACTCTTCCTGGTTCCAAATGGAAGATTTCTTCCTGAAATGGAAAAATCACATGAAGATGGCAATAAATTCAGCGCTCTTCATCCTGTCTCAGTTACTCCCTGGTGGAGGGAGGAGGACGGCGCAAACGCGCTGCTTCCGACACCTGTGAGACCTACTGGGTCTGATGGGGATGGGGGGTGGTGTTAAAATAATGAGCATGTGTTCACACAGAAAAATACATGCAGAGAAATACAGGAATTTCTATTCCGTCTTCACTCCAGTCCACTCTAGATAGGAGTGCCGTGTCTCGCTGAGCTACAAGCCAAATATCTCCCAGCTCCTCGGGGCCGATGGGTGTGCAGGTCGACTGCTGACACCTGTAATCCAGCAGAGCAAAACAAGCCAACGATGGAGGCTGGATGACTGATGCTCGCTGCTTATGGCATCCTAGCTCATGAGCACTGAGGGGTGATTGGCAGGAATGTGAGTAGGGAAAAAAAAAGTGTGGCATGTGATGACATGTCCTGTGGCTAGGCCTCAGACCCAAGCATGTCCAGCACTCGTTTTTCACTCCCAGCGGGGACAGAGATGGAGCCATCTTTGTCACTG
>SSNS01000539.1:150936-182033 GCA_006937985.1 Aphyosemion australe | reverse complement strand
GAGGGGGGGGGGGTAGCTGGAGAGTGTATATCGAACATTTCTCACTGGGCTCAAGGTTGATATCTTCTTTTCATTACTTCTTCTAAGTTCTATCTCAACAGAGATCCAAATGCACTTAAGGCTGAATTACAACACCCTGAGTGAATCCCAGTTATATGCTAGTTGTCTAGCCACAGTTATGCACATTCCTCCTGGTTTCCTGAGCACATTTGGTTTGATAAATTCATTCTGAAGTATGCTTCATGCAGAGGACACAGCAGAACACACAACCACTGAGTATTATACAGAGTAGAGACCACAAAGACTAAACATAAAACCCTGGCTCATAGAGCTGTGATACATTCAGCCTCTCTATCTTTACTTGGCATGTCTCAGCTTCATGTCAGTCTAAATTCCCAAATACTGGACACACTTAGGGAAACACTGACATGCCTGAGTTCAGAGGTTGTGTGCACCAAAAAATATAACCAATGCTATCTGAGAATCAACTTTTCCCCGAGTCAGAGAAAAAAGCTATTTCAACCAGGAAACCATCAAAGTACAAACAACATTTATCTGCACATCATTAACTACACAAACTTTTATTGATGCCATGTTCAAATTATCATTTGATCAACATCAATGTGAATAAAAACACAAATTAGCAGTGGAGTTACCGTCATTATTTCTCTAGTCTAACACTGAAACCCCCACTTGTGTCATGGCCACAGACTCGTTCAGTAGGGCCACAGCCACCAGGGCGCGCCCGTAGCCACAAATGGCTGTGACTGCTATCCCGTAGCTACGACAACAGCCAAAGGCTATAGCTATAATTTGCGGTGGCAGCACCCACCTACCTACAGTAGGGGGCGACATGCGCCCTTTCATGTCGGGCATTGTTTCGGTTAGCTTGTAGCAACATAAGTAGTAAACAAACTCTGGCAGGAGTGAAGCAGACGGAATGGAAACAGGATATGAACAATGGCTGAAGGAATGGACAACAACAACGCTGCAGCACAGCTTATTGGTACGTACTGCACTGTTTGGTTGTTGTTACGCGTGTTATGTTGCGGCGGTGATATTATCAGACAAGCGCTACTGCGGCTGCGTCACTTCCGGAACGCAAGTGTCTACTCGGTTCAGCTCAGCTGACCCGTTTATCTGATAGTGAAACTTGTTTTTCTTGAAACAAGTGAAGAATCCTCTGCAGTCTCATCATTTTGTGCAATAAATAAGCGAGGGTAACTGCTGGTTTTGTATGCAATGGTGGATCTACCTCTTGCTCACTGTGTGGATTCACGTCTGGCAGAACCAAGCCAGGATCACGTTTAATTCCAACAGTACATCTCTTTGTCTCTCAGGTGCTCTCTAAAAGGCCAGTGGAAGATTTACAGTTGGAGAGAAATAGGATATAGCAACCTAACGTAGCTGACACCAGAAGCTCGCTATCATGATCCGTGGTCATGAATGTCTTATTTGTTACTGAAGTAAGGGGTCACGGTGTGGAGGGGGGGGGGGTAGTTGTTTCCTGAGAATGACACAGAGGCACGACAGATTGTGACAGCAGCCATTGTGGCTCCGCACCAGCTTTCCTCCTCCCACCAGCCCCCCACGGCTCCCTCATCCTGGGTAAGTGTGCTGCGTGCCACTCCAGCACTGATTTTCCTGTTTCTTGGGTGGGCAAGGTTAAGAATAAGTTGTGTACAGGAAAACTTTGCTGTTCTGTTTGCCATGTGGAGCCTCAGTGGTCATCAGTCATGCTTGACATGAGGCGGATGATGTGGACAGAACCAGCAGGATGATGGTTTGTCCCTCTTCCCTCTGTCCCCTCTGTATACAAGCATTAACTGAGTTCCGATGCAGCCTTCATTCCTGTGCTTTGGGGACAGGAAGTGGGATTAGAAAACAAATCCCAGGTTTTCGTGTGTATAGCAATAGCTTCAATGCTTTTTGCCATCTTGTTTACTTTCTCTATTATCATCTGAAATGAGAATGATTAGCCTTTTACAAAAAGGTTGTGTTTTGGCAGCCATTGCCTCACTGGGCTGGTCTGCAGCAGTGAAACCCAGGAGCAGGAGTTATACACACAGACCCATGAGAAACACAGGTCGCATGGCCAACTCTAGACACAACTGATTCAGCTCTGGAGACATAAAAAGTAATAACCTCTGTGTCCAGTCGGCCAAAGAATCAAAAATCAACAAAAATCATTTCTAAGAAGAGAAGGAAAGCTTGATCTTTTCAAAAAAAGCTGCCATAAGTGAGGTCCACATTCACACATTTTACAGGTCAAAGGTGACGATGTCCACTAACCATTGGTTCTGTGATGACAGCTCACATTGTAGCAGGATGTGTCCGTGGTGATTTGATATGGGTTGTGGGAACCCAGTGTTTGCAAAAACACGGCGGACAGTCGAACATTACCGACGTGGTTTGATATTGTCCGACGAAAATTGTCAGACCTTATGACCAACATGCCTCTTCTTTTAACTTACCAAAATAAAATAAACTTCATGAAAACCACAGATTGCAGACTGTTGATAATTTGCTCTGATTCTGTGACACAGGAGCGAGCACTTGAATTGATCTGCACATGGTGCACCAAAAGCTTTAAGCAGCTGTAGTACAAAGGTTAGGTAAGATCATCTTTATTATTGTGATATTTGTGCTGAAATAAAAGCAGACAGAATAACATTTTGTGGTTTATTAGAGTAGTTCAACAAAGAGATGAGATAAACCCGCGTCTCTAACATCTTCTTTCCACCGAACGTGGAAGTGGCGCAAAACTGACATTGAAACATACTTTGCGGCAATTAGCAGCCGTTATAGTGGACGGGTTCCTCTCCACTGGCAGCAAAGTGTTACGTTTTGAACACGTCCCAGAAGCAAAGGGATAAAAATATGTATAATATGTAAAGGTCAGAGGTCAATGCCCACTGTTAAATAGATACAAATCTGAATCCTGTGAGGACATTGTCTTACGTGGTTCAAAAATGTCCTGCATGAGACGCTCCTACATCTGCTAGTATGTCAAACACAGGCTTGGCTCTCATATCGCGGACCTGTTTTGTAAAAGAGGCTTAGGAGTTGAAGACGTTGTAAGCCTGGTGTCCGTAAACTCTGCTTGTTTTAAAGGGCCTCTGAAAGATCTTCAATCTTATCCTCTTCCCGAGTCCGATTCAGATAATGGATTCCCTTAAGAACCAAGGAATCATCACGTTGTCCCTAACTGACCAACCGAAGGATTAGATTGTTCTTTCTGGTAAGTATCTCACGCACTTTCAGAAAACACATGGAAAACTTTTAAATGCATGATTTGGATTATCTTAAGCGTGTTTATAAATTGTACTTCCGTTTCTCAGATTCAAATCTACAACAGTTAACATTCGTTTTGCATTAGCACACTTTTTGGCCCAATTCGAGTTTTATCTTTGTTAAGATTGTTGTTCTGGACGACCACATGCCAGGGTAAGTTGGTGTTAAGGAGATAGTGGCTCAGGGGGTGGCTGCTGGTTTGTAGGGTCAGCAAATTTACCAAGCCGATTTAGGCATCCCAGTTTGTCACTGGTAATCTCTCTGCAGCCAGCAGGGTGATCAAATCAGTCTGATGACCGCAGGAGATGGATTCAGAGGAGCAGACAGAGGTGAGAGATGAGTGAAATGTCTTTCTGTGCATTCCTTCTGCACCTCGTCTCTGACTGATAATGTGCACATGCACACACAAGTGAAAGTCTCACACGGAGCACAAAATAGTGAAGGTGTTGGTTTTTGCAATGCCCTTACATGCAAATCAGGCAGGAATTAGGTAACTCCAGATGGAAGGGAGGGAAAGAGAAAACAGAAGTTAGAAGCGTGTGAAAGATTCAGATTGAATCTGATGAGGTAGAATATGGAGGTGTTTGCTTTGGCAGTGTAAACCAAAACCTCAGCTCTCTGAGGTAAAAACACAGACACGCAGCCAAAGCATCCCCAGTCTCTTCCTCCATAAACCCCTCCAGGACGGCCTCTTTTCGCCCCACCATAAACACTTCATTTCTTTCCCAACTCAGGAAATGTGCTTTCTAAATCATCAGACCTGCTCTGTTTTTTCTCACGTTCCCAACCCAACAGAATTAATCGAAAGAGGTGGAATGTTTATGAACAAAACTCTAGCAGCGTGTCACGTTGAGCACATAAAAAGTGAAGTTGATGGGTTTTACATTTCCCTCACAGCCCAGCAGGACCTCATTTAGAAACGGGATTTTAAAAAGGCATGTTAGGAGGAAATGTGCATGTCAAAAGGCATTTAGTGGGTTCAGGTCCGACTGGGTAAAACTGTGACAAGGAGAAATTTCTTGGGTTGAAATTCAAGCCCGTGGGTTGTCCTGGCTCACCTCTAACTGCAGGGTTATACATCTTCTTTTCAACAAGAGCACATTACAAGAATCTAATAACAATGAAAAGCACATTCAAAGTTTAACTCACTGACTCTGAACATAACTGCAAATAGCACTGAGTTTTTGGCCCAGGGGAATTAACTGTATCTGGAATTTCAGGCCTAAAAACAGCTTTATGTCTCGCTGTAGGGAGATGCAGTGCTGCAACGAAGATCTATTTCCTCTCTCCTGCTTTCAGGTGCGTCTTAGGAGCTGAATCACTGTGGTGACTGAAAGCCCTTCTCACAGCTTAACCTCCCTCTGGTAAAGCCAAATCTGAGCAAACAAAACAATCCCTGTTTCTCACTCATCACTTGATTGTCCTGCAGCTCTGCAACACACAGAATTTGCAAGGTGACCTTGATGATGGAAATAATAACTGTCAATCATTGATTGCCAGGACTTTTTACACATTCACTTAGGGGCTCCCCTTTCACGTTTGATCAATATCAGACAAAATGTAGTCAAAGGCGTAGCAACGAAGGGAACACTGCCTCAGGAAGGACAGACCATTTTTAACATGTAACCTTTGGAGCAGAATGAGAACAGGGAAGGTCTCATTTTGTGAATTTTGCAGCCTCTATCTTAAATTCTTGTTTTCATTTCCTTAAAAACACAGACCAGTGTAGATTAGTAATGGGCTGCCTTCCTTGCTCTCACAGATTAATCTGGCTCTCTCTTTGATGCGGTTCAACCTAGACTTTAGTGAATGTGGACAAGCAGCTTTTTCAGCCCTCGCACCGTTTGCCCTAGCAATTATAAATAACAGTGTTTCATCTTGTTCCATACACTCTGAAGAAAGCTGTGGTCCAGCCGATTCTAAAAAAGCCTGGGCTAGATCCCTCAATCCTAGCTAACTACTGACCTATCTCAAAGATTCCATTTCTCTCAAAGATACTGTAGAAGGTCATGTATACACAGCTGCTTGATTTTATGACTGATATCAATTTAATGGAAATAATGTTTCAGTCGGGGTTTAGGCCAGCGCACAGTACTGAAACCACTCTTTTGATGGTCCTAATCAACATCTTATTAGCTAGTGATGCGTGCAGTGCTGTCGTCCTACTTTTATTAGATCTGACAGCAGCCTTTGACACAATCAATCACAAAATCTTATTGGATCGGTTGCAGCACTGGGTTGGGATTACAGGCTTCGCCCTTCAATGGCTGCAATCATACCTTCATAGTAGGAGCTTCTGTGTTTGGGCGGGGGAAACCCAGTCTGCCTGGGAGAACCTTTAATGTGGGGTCCCACAGGGCTCTGTCCTTGTCCTCCTTCTGTTTGCAATTCATCTGCTACTACCAAGAAGGAACACTGGTCACCAGTGTTGGGCAAGGTACTTCAAAACTGTAATACATTATTTATTACTTGTTACTGTCATTGCAAAGTAATTTGTTACATCACAATATTACTGATTTTAAAATGTGAGGCATTTCACTACTATTGATTTACTTTAAGTTACTCTCACCAAAATAACCGCAAATATAGATTTGGCAATCTAAATGTAGTTCATGACACTCAATTAGATCATTACACATCTAGTATATTAATTATATAAATATAATAATAATTAATATTCTAATTTGACCTTGGGAGTGGAAGTTGATGTTTTCTGTCATTTCAGAAAGTCATAAACAATGATTTTTTTGTAATATTGATATGTAGTTTGTACGTTTGTGACATGAAAAGCAAATAATAGAAAAAGCAAGTATTGCATTGAGAGTCTTAATTGGCAGATACTTAAAGGGGACATATGACTTTTTCCTTAAGTTATAACAGTTCTATATTTGATGCATTTTTTTTCCAGGTTTAGAGTATTAATAGAGGCAGTAGAGCCCCCCATGGCAGCACAAAAGGATGCAAAGGGTGAGTTTTGCACAATATGTCCTTTTTAAATGTCTCAGATTGGTATTTGGACAAAACCATCTTGGTCGGGACTTCTCTGCTTTGAGCAGAATTTACCAAGTTTCAAAAAAACCTCCCGTTAGCTTGAACTTTTCAAGATAATAAATTCTAAACTATTCACCTTGGACCAGTGAAGTTCTTGTATCCAACCATTTCTTCCTTAAAACCCAACAACTTAAAAGAATGATGGCTAAAACTACAAAAACTGAACATGTATTTTATAAACAGCAGTATGTCCAAAAGATCTTGTGCAGAGCGCTCTTAGTGTTGTGAAAACACCTGGTAAGTCTTTTCTACTTTAGAGACGGTTTTCTTTTCACTAAAAGGTAAATCCTCTTGGCGTGAAAGAACTCCTGAGATCCTAAAGAGCCAGGGCTCCCAATTCATAGATACAACTACAGCATTCCACGGAACAGCAGAGTCTGCAGATAAATAATAAAGTCAAACATACTAAAGTAATAAACATGTGAGTGTCAGGAAAAGGTTAATGCCTTGTCTCATTATGCCTGGATAGCTTATTTGACACAGACTCAAAAGTGATCCAGAGAAAATCCTTTTGGGTTTATCTATCAGAATGGCCTGACTCTGGGTTGATGGGAAGCTGCTGAGGGATCGCTGAGCTGCGCTGCTGTGGCTAACTCTGTAAGCAACCACCCCAAATCCCCGTGCGCTCCTCAAAACAACGCATTGATTTGTGCTTGTCGATTCCTGCCCACCTTATCTCAGATAACAGAGCACCTTCACAGTCAGTTCAGAACCGCAAAATCTAAAGGAAAGAGCATTGAGTGCATTTAAGGGTCAGCGGAGTTGTTGTTTATCAGGTCTGTTCTAAAAGCAAGTAAAAAATAACTTTATCTGAACATTTGTCCCCCTTTGTCCACATTCACTTTAACAAACATCCTTCTTCTTTTGTTGGAATGGTTTACTGTCCCTATAGGACTTCTTTTTATCATTTCAATAACAAACTCACACTTCACACATCCATAATTCTTCTGGGTCCACGATAGCCTGGCTTTGACCCTGAACATTTGAAGCTCACAAAGAGCCTCCCCTTCACAACCCATGAAAATACGATTTATAACTTTTGAAGCTGGCATGACAGTGGGAGCAGCAGGGAGTAGGTGTCGGGGGAGGAGGGAAGCATAAAAGGTCTGAAAGGAGGAACTGTAGTGGTAAACATGTTCTTTAGCAGACTCAGATGTCCTGTTCTCCCCTCGTGGCAAACACTACGGAGATTAAAGTGTTTCTGTAGCAGAACCACAAACACCTCGGCTTGTATGATGTGTGATTTCAGAATTACACATTGTACAAAAACTGTTAATTCCACGTAAATCACGGATTATTTATTATACCTACACCATGTTCCTTCATGGTTACAAGACTGAGACGTTCAGTGGTACAAACTCAGAATTCTGTTAAAATCATCACAGATCTAAAGAAGTATCTACTTAAACTATGGTCCAGACTTTTTCTGTAGAAAAGATGTAAAATAAATAATCTGATCAGATTAGTAAACTAACAGTCACAATGATGTCAACAACTTTCCTCAATATAGATAACTCCAGCAGATATCATTTAGTAAGGGTCCCTTTACTAATGTTACTTAGTGCATTATTTAGCATTAATAAACAATTAAAGTATTAACAACTGCTTAATATTAAAGTTAATATTAAGTAATGCATTAAGGAGCAGACCCCCTCCCCTCTCTTGGCCCTTTGTCCTAATAAGGACACTTAATAGTATAGTATAGTATAGTATAGTATAGTATAGTATAGTATAGTATAGTATAGTATAGTATAGTACAATATCAGGAGCATTAATAAAGGGATCCTTTGTTAATTAATGCTTAATAATGCACTGATTAACATTAATAAAGGAACCCTAATTGTAAAGTGTTACCTTTAATATTTCTAAAATGCTACAAAATAAACAGGAAGTGCTACAAAAAGCTTGCAACTCTGCTAACTTCAGCTGCAAATAACCGTAAAATTTTAAGATTTCATTTGTTGTACCCCGTTTTAAAAAGGAATCAAGGAAGCTGGCTTTTTCTGTTAGAGCTCCGATGGATTGGAATAATTTATTAGCTGATCTAAGGTCCATTACATCTTTTCGTATGTTTAAAAATTCTGTATATGTTACGCCCGTTTGCACCTGTTTTTGATTTTTTTTTTTTTTTTTGACACTAACTTTATCTTCATCAATACATTTTTCTGTGTTCTTCTACTGATTTTCAGGAATGCTTTTGATCTTTTCTTTTGTTTACATACAGTTAGGATGCGCCATGGTAAAAATTTATTATTATTGTTTTTTTGTTTTGGTTTGTCTGTGGTAATGTTTTGCTTGGAATAGTTTTTTTTTCTTCTTCACTCTGTTATCTTGCTATCCATTTGTTGGATTGTTAGAGGAAAACCAGATGCTACATCTCAAGCTGTTAATCCTCCTAAAAAATAGTTTATAAAAAAATATATATAAATAAATAAAATTCTCTGTAAATAACCATTCACTGTGAATTGTATGTGTGTGTAAAGAGTTATGAACTAAACTTCACATGAACTGCTGAGATTCATCAACTTAAAATGTTTTTACGACAGGAAATCCACAAATTGAGTTTGTTTAGAGTGCTATCTAAAACGAATAACATGTTAATTAGATGTTAATTATTAATCTTACCACAGAAATACAACTCAGAGGATCTTAACTGACTTTATTTAGTCAAACAAAATGAATCCCACATGATAAAAATAAAAACTGCAAAACAAGTCTGAGAAACTTTACTAAAAGAAAAAAAAACATTAGTTACCTAAAACTCCATGTTTCTGTCCCTCCATTATTATTCCTCATTAATCCAGAGAAAACCCGCGTCTGGACTCAGTCGAGCCTGAGGTGACATCCATACATGGAAGAAGACAGACAGATGACTTGACAGCCGTGGAAATACACCGAGGCCTGGTAAAATGCAAAACTCAACCTTCCTGGGAGGATTTAATGACCAGTCAGTCTCTCTCCACTTGGTTTTAAATCCGACACACCTGACAGTCCTGACATATGAATGACAGGCAGGATATCCCGCTCCATGACCCTGCAGCCCTTGTCTTGAGTGGTTCTGGCAGAAGGTAACGAGCTACAGCAGAGGTCGGAAGTATACGTTGCAAAGTGAAATAAAGCTTTGGTCAGAGAGGAGGAGTCATCAGACGTCCAAATATTTGTTTTAGTCCATTTTTTGTGGTGAAACAGGAAGGAGGCTACTTTGTAAATGAAAAAAAAGTTGTTTAGGATGAATGTGAACAAAAAAAAATCTTAAGTCCCTTCAGGCAAACAAGTTCAAGCACAAATGGTTAAACTCTTGCTGTTTGGAAGGTGTCAAAAATGAGAAGAGTGTTTAATGTCTTAGACCAGCCAATGAGGTGCGAGCAGGTCTGATGATGGACTGGCACTGAAATCTGAAGCCAAATGAGAGCATGACTTCCTCTGTTCTGAAAATGAAATTCTATGATTTACTGGAACGGTTGCAAACTCTTAGATAATTTAAACAATCAAAATGTTTTTGTTTTACTGTTGTAAATCAGGAGCAGGTATCCCAATTTGCACCCATCGATCAGTCTTCAGTTTTGAGTCATGTTCTGGGACTCGACAGAATGGGAAATTTGGTGATTGATCTGATGATTTATGAGTGTGAGATGACCATTTCACAGATTTTAGTCCAAACTGTCTGGCTTACATCTGAAATCATCCAAGGCCATTCACTAAAAACCAGCTCCCTGATGTGGACAAACACTGATCACATGACTCTCTGATGGAAGCCAATTGGGTTCATAGTTGAGATTTGATTTTAGTCTTTTTACCTATTTCTGAATTCTAAAGAATTACCCAGTTTCAAATCATACATGTACTCTTTAGTTTCACACAAATGAAACTAAGAAAACCACTTTACTGTGTAGAAGTTTTGCCTCTGATTGGTCCACTTAAGACCATCCAGATCAACCTGCACTTCAAGAATAATTTAATCCCAGATTTTACACTTTATGCCTTAATCTGGAATAAAACACTACTCCTCATCCCCACCCCCAGTGTGTGGAGCAACAGAAACTCACACCTCAGGTCTTGAAACTCATTTCTTCAACACTGCAGGCAACCTACAGCTGAGAACATGCCACAGCGGCTTCAAATTCCACCCCACCATCAGCGCACACGCACGCACGCACACACACACACACACACACTACCTACCATGTATCTGAAGAACATTTTAATTGATGCAGCAATTAAGCAAGTCACAACAGATCTCTTATGGAGCGTCTCTACTGTACTTCCCGAGGTGAGTTCATCCTGGGAATGTGGAACCTGCATCTCTGCAGAGAGAAAGTTCACTACAGAGAAAATATTAGGGAATAATGTGTGATTAGCTTCACAAACACAGGGGGTTATGGGATATCATTTGGTGACGTATTATTGCCGTGTCAGGCAGTTTTTAACTCAATTAAAACAAACGATGAGCACCAATCAGTCATTACATCATGACCTCTGACAGGGTGACGTTTGGCTCATCTTGCTAGAACGTTGGGAAAATATGCCTTCAGACATTCACATGGACCTAACCTCAACACTTCCCACAACCTAAACCTTTATGGGGACCAGTGACATCCCTACTTGGCAAAAACAACACCCCTCACTCGCTCCCCATATCAATGACAGCATGGGACCCTAATAAACTGAGAAACGACTTGATTTTAAGCATCAGTTAAGGCCCTGTCCACGCGTGGCCGGGAATCTCCCAAAACGAAGCTATTTTTCTACGATTCTGCCTGTCATCCACACAAAAACGCAGATTTACGCAACAAAAACAAATCTTTTTAAAAACTCCGGCCAAAGTGAAGATTTGCATTTTCACCGTTTTCAGCGTTTCCGTGTGGACATAAATAACCGGAGTTTTAGGCTTCATGACGTCACTGTCTGTGACAAAAATGCTGACGGCCCATGTGAGACCTGTGTTTACACTACAACATGGATGCCCTCAGAGCTGTGCTCGCGTTACCAATCGTCCAAGTGCTTTTTTATGCTTGTTGACTTTATACTCCAAAACTACATTTAAGAGCAACTCTACCTGCTTATCGGTCCACACAAGCGAGCTAGACGCCATGTTTCATGTTTTGTTGAAGTTGAGCAGGAAGAGTAAATGGATAGGATTTGGGGGAACTACTGCCCCCTACAGGTCTGGCATGCCTATGAATGTGCTTAACAACGCACTTATGTGGTTACGTGTGGATGGAGTTTTTTCTAAAAACGAGATGGTATGGATGCTATTTTTTGGGAGGGCGGATATTCGTTTTTTAAAAATCCGGCTACGAGTGGACAAGGCCTCAGTAATTAGATTTTAATGTATTAAAAATATGATTGTTGGAACTTAGAGTTAAGGTGAATGAACATAAGTCAACACCTGAATAAAAAATACCTGACGTGGTATTGCACTGAAATCAGGAAAACAATCCATTTGCTCATACATGGGTGTGGTTGGAGGATGAGGGTAGGGGGGTGATTGGGAGGGGGTGGTTGGCTTAAGCCTCTACTGGAACCAGCCACACGGGGGTGCTAGTTGTGTTTCTGTAGTTACCAGCATCCGTCCTTGAAGTCTGTACTGTGATGGTTCCCTTAAAACCTCATCTCCTTTATCCACATGTTATTATACCTCCAGTAGCTGAAACACTGTATATATCTTCAATAAAAGCATTCAGAGATTTCAGAGGAAACCTGAAGGCCACTTTAAACCTAATGATCACTTGCCTTTACCTAGGAACAACCAGAGGACCATCCTACTGAAAACCTTTAGTCTGAGTTACAATGATGTGTGTGCAATCTTTAATTACCAGCATCGCACAAATATTAGAAAAGTCTTCTTAAGCCTTCCACTAATTATCTGCATCAAGAGATCAAATTACAACAAATTCATATTATGAAATGTTGTTCCAAGTTTATATTCCCAAGGTAAGAGACAGAAGCCAGAACAAAGATGCGTGGAACTTGTTCCAAAGCCCACAGAGGAGAACAGTGATGCTTTGCTGTTATCTTCCCCATATAATGATTTAAAAAAAAGTATTTTATTTCTTAAATAGCAAACCAAAGCTACAAGTTCAGCTTCTTCCAAGATGAAGCTTTCAATGAAAACTTCTTTTTCATATTCTTTTAAATTATGTTTAAGTTTAGATGACTTGGGTCCAAACTGCTCACAATAGAAGGGAGAGAGTGATAATGTCCACAGGCACAGGTGAAACCACATGAAAGCATCCCAGAAAATTACCTCACAAATTATAACGAAAGATCAGAAAGAAGAGGCGACTCTTTGACTAGTAAACTATCAGGTGTGGCTGTGAGTGTCTGGGGTCATGACAGCTCTTTTCAGGACCAGTTCAGACTTCCCCCTTGACTTAACACATGAAAGTGGATTTTATTGACATCTCAAGAGGCAGTCATTGCCAAGCAGCTAAAGCCCGTCAACAGCAGGGAGAGCGTGCTGAACCTGGGAGGCTGAGGTTGACTCCAGCTGTAGAAATACTCATCACGTCGTTGATCAGCGAGCGACTCCAGGGTCTGTGTGTTAAAAGCTTTGTCAGAACTTGACACAACTTGGTTGTTGGACTCTAGGCCACGTTCTTTTCTTCCCATCATGTTATGACAAGGTGCAAACAGCAACATGAGATTATCAACTCAAAGTGTGTATTATTTAAAAACCATGGCCCCACACTCCAGGCTGTGTTGATTTTCAGTAAAGTTGCCTTTACGGGAAATCAGAAGACAATCCTGCTAATCCAACAACTGCACAAACCATAACAAATGGAGCAACTGCTTAATAATCACTGGCTGCTGTGATTTTCAATGTGTAAAGGGAAAGGTCGTGCAGATGTGAGACCCTGAACACGTCTAAACTGACACCCGGATTAGACACATTAAGTATGGGTGATCCGATGATGTTAGAGCACAAATATTTAGTCCATGTTGATCTGACAAAGCAGACATATCATAGAATTATTCAGTCTGTCAGAATTGAGAACAGAGCATGTTCTCAATGTTCTGTTTCTACCCGGACTGGTTTAGATGTGACACCATAAATCTGATCACTTCCTGCTGGATTATAATATGCATTTATAAGATACAGCAACTAATGCTAAAGATTAAATGTTTGGTTAACATGACTTTACTAGCAAGTGGCTGTGCTGTTAAATATGCCACATGTTATTATGAAAAGCACCACATATTCCATATCTGTTGAGTTATTGATGTTATTTGTTTCTGTTTGCAGACCAGAAACACATGTTTCATCCCATAGTCAACTCACTGTAATGGATAGAACAAAGGAATTTTGGCTTTGAGAGAACCTCCACTCCCAGATTCTCTGACCAGGGAACATGTCAGCCACATCCACCAGTAGTAAGAGGGATACAATAAGTTTTCAAATTGACCCACAAAATAAAAAGTTCCTGGTTAAGGATCCTCTTCCATAATTATTTATATTTTCTCAATTGGTGTTTCAAGACCTGCAACAGGGTCTAGATCCCAACTTTGGTAAACAACGTTCCACTCTATCCTTTGCTTCATTTAAAAAATAACAAAGACTGATCAAAACCTGTTAGGAAAGCTTTTCGTTCCCATTTACTTTTGTTTTTTCAGTTAAATCTCACGTTTTAAATAGAAAAAAAAGTTAATCATTCAGTAACTCAGCAGCAGAGTTAAAATCTTGTATTTCTACACTAGAAAACTTGGGATTTCACTGCAAAAAGTCCTAACATCAGGGTTCGAATTACAGGGGAGCTAAAGGGAGCCCGGCTCCCCTGAAAGGGTGACAGGCTCCCCTGGAAGCCCTCAACTTACCCAACCAGGGGGAGCCCAAAAAAGATACAGTTTCTACCGATATTACATTATTTATTTGGACTCAGCTAGCGGGGATTCTTTTGGGCAGAGAGGACAGAGAGCGGCAGAGCGCTGATTGTTGATGTCACAGTAACATTCTCAAAGTGGCGCCACCAAAACAACATAATTAACACACAATCGTTCATGTTTGCTCATATTATCTGGTACTTTTCATTTGTGCCTGACGCCCTCCGCTGCTGCAGAGCTCATCTCCCGTGCTTCGGTGACTTCTCTAGTCTAGTGAACTAGACCAAATTCTTGCCTTGCAAAGTTTGGTCTAGGCACGCTTCATTGGAACCCTCGCAGCCCGATCCACTGCTGTGGCTGTCCAATCACAGCTTGCTATAGTTTTGGTTGGGCCAATCACAGCGCTCTATATTGTGGGTCAATCACAAGACAACCGTAGACAACCACACAAGACAACCGTAGATCCCGCCTCACGACTGAGAGCCGTCAATGGTTCGTGGCCAGACTATATATTCACACATATAGGATGGATTGCCAGGCTAGGACTTCACACACACGCCGCTATTTTTTCTTTTCGATCTGCTTATTTCAAAAGTAACTCATGAGGTGAAAAAGGAAGAAGCCAGGCAGACGTTTTTCTGGAGGACTGAGAGGAGATGCAGCAAAGAGACAGACAGGCCAGGAAAATAGTCACATAAAAAAACAAAAAAGAGCTTGAAAAGGAAAATGTAGGTCGATTTATCCCACTACATGTTTATAACTTTATAAAGCAATAATTTATAAGCATGTACTATTTAGTTATTTGATACAATTCAGATCACCTTCAAAACTCAGCCCCACACCCAGGGCCGTTTCAAGGCATTTTGGGGGCCAAGGCAAAGTAGCCTTTGTTTTATTGGCATTTAAAACTAATTTAGAATTGCACAAAGTGTGTTGAACATTATTAAAGGATTGTTGAAGCTGAGAAATGGCCTGATGAGGTGAGTACATCACAGTGTCATCGGCACAGAAATGGAAGTTAGTATTTGACACTCCTCGATCCAGATTGTTGATATATAGGATAAATAGGAGTGGCCCCAGAACCGATCCCTGAGGAATGCCTTTGGCTACATGAAGGAAGCTAGAAGTAATGCCTCCTGCTTTCACACTCTCACATCTGTCTGACAGGTAGTTTTCAAACCATCCAACAGCGTGTTATAAACAAGCGTGTTATAAATATCAAGTCAAGTCCACGAATGTTTAAAGACCTCGTCTCTATTTTCAGTGTAACGCTTCATTAAATATTTAAATACTTCATTAATGTTTCAAAGGTTGTGCTCATGTGTTGTTATGGAGATGAACCTACAAACATGATTAAACTCTCCTCACAGTCCCTTACGTAGGAGTTAAACCAGACCGTTCCTTCCCCACAAAGTGCCATTAAAAGCCCCAAATCTCACCTAACCATCATTTATCTCTCCTCTGCTAATTAGTTCCAATCAATTAACTTTACTCAATGCTGCTTCCACATTTAGGAAAACAGGAAGAGCTGCTTATTCATTACTGCTCCCTTTGCCAGCCTCTTAAATACTCCCTCGGGTTGGTTCCACTTGCTGTTTTTTTTTCTGCTGCGAGGCTTCCATTAAAAAGCCATCGCTCACCATGGGGTCCAGTGCATGACAGAGGTGGGCACTCTGAACCCCCTCTCTGGTTGTGCGCTGTGACGGAAAAAAGGCTAACTGGCTTAATTACGGGCTTTAAAACAGCAAACAATCGTCACAGTAGAGTTGCAGCTCTGAGTTGTGTCTGACAGAGTTATGAGCAGAGGGAAAGCCTTTAAAAACTTAGGTGACTGTATCAGTCATTAAGCACCTGAGGTGGAGTCAAGAAGTTTGCTCCAGCGTAAATACAACCTCCATGATGACAAATGCATGGATGGCTGCCTGATTACACACCAGTGGAGCTTAGCTTCAGTTAAACGACAACGTCCGGACGTGTCCACGTGTGTTACAGAAACTTCTGTGTGGAACTTGGTTTTCCAGAATGGAAAACTCATCAAACAAAGCTACTATTCAGTGCAAACTCACTGTTGACCTTTTATTTCCATCCTAAAGGATGGGAAATAGGAATGTCAGAAGTGAGAAAGGTGGGAGAAGATAAGTGGGAGTGAAATCCTAGTCTGTCCGCTGAGTCTCACCCTCCCTCCGTCAGAGAGCTTCGTCTTGGACTCTCCACCCGTTTGTCTTCTAAACAGAAAGAAAATGCAAAGTAGGCTGCTTGGAAACTCTGGGAAACGCCACAGGATGTCTTGAGGGGGGAAATTAAATAAAGCCACTAAGATCCACTCAGTTATGTGGCAATAAAGTATTCATTAACCCTCCATTGATGGGATAAGCAGGAAAATCTGCTGCTGAGTTAAGAAGTTGAGCGAGGACTTGACAAAACATAGTAACACCACCTCCTTCTCATCTGAAGATTTACTCAACGAGACTCAGCGAGCTCGTACGTCTGGTTCAGACAAGCAGAGATCACAGAGTCAACAAAGGGATGAACAAAGTGAGCAACATAAGGGCATTAGCAAATAGTTGCACAAACATCCCTTCTGATGCTCGTAATCCTCTTTACTTTTCTATTTCAACACATCACCCACTGCTGGTTTGGCAGAACTCCAAACCCAATGATGTCAACATGCTTCTCTTCACTTTTCCCTCCCTCTGAGGAGCTCATTTGTCACCTTTGGTGTGCAGCTCCACAGCAGTGCTCCGTAGGCCAGGTCTGAGGAGACTATAGGCAGCACAGATAAAGGCCAGCAGGATGCTGCTTATTGCTTTCACTGGGGGGAAAAAAGGTCTGATGCCAGTTTGACGCCCACCCCCAGATCTCCCAGAATGTGAATGAACTTCTGTGAATAGGAGGCAAACCTACACAAACGCCCCTGCTGCTGAAGGGCCCGAACGGGGCGCGAGTGTGTGGGTGACGCCAAACAACAACAACAACAACACAAGGAATCACACTGGATGCCAGGGTTCCCCCCTTTTCACCCCTTCACCAATCAGAGGGAAGCTCCGCCGCAGGAGGGCGCCTGAAAGGATGGGATGTTGACAAAAAACACTGACTGTTGGGGGTCAGCGCTGGACCCACTTGGTCCTCAGCGTGAAACCATCTACTACAATTAACACCTACTCCACCAACACACAGGAGGCAGCACAAGAGAAATATTCAAATCAGTAACTCAAAGCCACACAAAGGCATCAAAGTGTGTGTGTGTGTGTGTGTGCGTGTGTGCGTGCGTGCGTGCGTGCGTGCGTGCGTGCGTGTGCGTGTGTGTGTTAAAAAGCCTGTGAGCTTAGAGAGGATAAACTCTTCAGAGTGTCTTCCAAACAGCTTTATGTCCCTTCAACCCTCTGAAACAGTAAAATCTCATCAATGGTTCAATGAGATGAAAGATCTTCAACTTTATAACAAAACTAAACAACTTAATGAATTTGATCTTTTCAAATAAAGAAGGTTTAATAATGCTGCTTTGTTTGAATTTTATTACATCTGTTGTAATGTCCTTAAATTATATTTACAAACCTCATAGTCTATTGAGTTTTTACGCCAACTCTGCTTTAGCAACCCCCTGTGCAAAGACCTAGTTAGGACGTCCTACAGACGTGGTCTGGACCGACGGACCTAATATAGACATGATCTGCACATCCATGCGACCGTTTGCAGGGACTATACAGTAAACTGAGTTCTAATATTTGCTAGCTACTTCCCCATACTGGAGCATTAATGAAAATAATTAATAGGAATAACTGTGATCAAGACTACTTTTATTGGTGTTCCTTTACTGGGGTTTATGGTGTGGAAACCAGTAAAGAGCACATGCAAACTTATAGTTCTTATGTCTGGTTGGTTCAGAAATCCAGCATCTAGTGAGAAATGGTTACCATAGCACCAGTCAGGTAAAGAGCTGGCTCTGTTATTCATTCTGCTGTGGTCTGCTGGGGTGTAGGCAGCTCTGACCGAGACAGGAACAGACTGAACAAGCTAGTTACCAAAGCTAGCTCGATTCTGGGCTGCCCACTGGATACAGTTGAGGAGACGTGTGAGAGGAGGATGCTGGGGAAGATGACCTCCATCTTAAAAAAAAACTTCCACCCACTGCACTCCACTGTGGAGATCGTGGACAGCTCCTCCAGAGGTAGACTTAGACATCCCAGATGTAAAACTGAGCGCTATCGTAGATCTTTCATCCCCTCTGCAGTAAGAGTGTAGAACTCCTCAGTTTAAGCTGTACTGGTATCATCCTGGTACACAATAACACCAATGCTATATTCATGTTCTATACTTGTGCAATACCGGATTCACATTGTTGTCTGTGTCTCTTACAGTATGCTGCATAGTGCTGGTACCAAGTTTGTTTTCATCTTTTATTTGTGGTTTTTTTAGTGATCTAAGATTACAATACTAGATTACTGCCTATGTGTAGATACATGTATCGTTGTTTTTATCTTTCTTCTAATTACCCTTTGAGTGATGGTGCTGCTGTGACAAGTGAATTTCCCCACTGTGGGATCAATAAAGTCTATTCTATTCTAAAAAGCAATACTTCTGATAAAACTAGCTTTTTTAAATCATAAAAACACTGAACTCTGGTTATTGAGTTTATGATTTTAAACATGTCCTCTTGTCATAAGAGTCCATAGGAAAAAAAGCTGTTTTTCATAAAGGATGTACAGATGCCTTTAAAGGAACTAGAGGCAGGAAAAAAGAAACGATGCTCACGAGCGACGCGCCCGGCTCTGCGAGTAACTGCAGCCCAGCACGGGAGCGTGCACAGACGGCTATGTTACACAAACACAAAAATACCATTACCTGACCCTCTTCACACGCTCTCACGCCACACCTCCAATATCTCACGCTGAAAAGGCAACTCCCCGCCGCTCTCACGGACAATATTGCGGCGAAGCAATCCACGCTGCAGCCCTGATCACAGCTAATGCTACTACTGTAGCATGATCACAGCTAATGCTACTGCACGCTAGCTCTCTCTGAGTCATCGGTGAGGTCAGATCATTGTCATCATCTCTAAACACAACCTATAATGTTTCTTACCTGCTCACTAGGAAATGAGCCATGGCAGCATCCTTTTTGAGTCCCAGATATAGTTGAAGCAGCCTCCATTCGTCAATCACGTATCCGATATAGATTCGGGTCCCTGCCTGTCTTTTACCATATTTGGTTTTTGACTCACGAGATGCCGCTGAATAAACTTCCTTTGTGCCACGCTTGGTCGTTTGCTGGTTGCAGTAGAATCCATTCCCACAGTTCTTCTTTTGGAGTTTGGCGGTTGGCAAGCAACTTACGGTGCAATAGCGCCACCTACCGATCTGCAGTGTCGAACACATTTTCTTTCTGTTTTGAAGCTGTCGTGAACGCGCAAGCAGTGTCAATTGACGCCACATCCGTAGGGCAGCGCGGGAAATTCGTGACCGAACTGCAGCGCATTTTGCAGCAAACAGCCTGTTCAAGAAAATGGAACGATACATGGGTGGCCTCATTCTTTTTGGTTTATAACGCTTCATCACCCATTAGCTTTGAAAAAATGAACATACATGTTTAATTTTTTACAGATTTTTTAAAGATCCTGCCTCTAGTTCCTTTAACAAAATGATTCACACACATTCTGAGGCAAATTTGACAATCCTGCCCAAATGTGATCCGTCAGCCATTGAGGCCTTACAGTGGAACGATTCCCATGTTTGTTCTTTTGTTGCTCACGGCTGCAGAGATTCTGAACTTTGTTTTTTCTCTGTCAGCCCTACTCAAGCAGCCAAAAACTACACAAAAGTTGAATCAACACCAATCACTCTTGGTGTTTCTTCTATCTGATGTGTTTATCCTCTGAAGCTTATCTTTCAATACAACAATTAGAGCGTGCACACACGTGATGTGATATCACCACAGAGCTGTCTAGAGACACTCCGTCCAAATATTTGCAAATTACATCACCGTCATTTAATGTTTGTTTAACTTCTATAATCAGTGTTTTCATAAAAGTTTATCAAGATGACAAAGATTAGGTGACAATGAACTGTTAGCATTTTATGAACCCTTTTGACCTGAAATGTTTTGTTTTTGTTGTTTCAACAAATCTGACTGCTGCCACAATAAAATCTATAGGCTTGATATGGAAGAATAAAAAGATCCTGATTAACAGCACATGTTAAAACACGTCAGTTTGCATTTAATAGCTTTCATTTACCATTTTAATATAAACATTTCAGAATCATATTTATCACTTATAGAATAAACTTTTAATATTCTTCTATGTTCAATTTGCCAAATAAACACAATCTCAAGAGCCGTAAATCTGGGATTAATGACCTCTGAGAGATTATGACCATTTTCACAAGCTAAATGTTAAATTATCTGGTTGAAAATAAAAATAAAATAAAAAATTCTTGTTGATCTAAGTAAAAAAATTAAATGTGCATTATCTCAGTCCACCTCAACAAGAGAATTTATATTTTCTGCTATAAAAGCAGAGAATAAATGATTAACAAGAGCTCTTGAATACATGTATTTACTATGTTTAATGCAAGTTGAAGCATTATGTGAGCAGAAAATCAACCAATGTTAAAATCAGGCGTTATCAGACTAGCGGAGCAGTTATTTTGTCCTTATATCCTAGCAGGAATGTGAGTGTAATTTAAGCTGAGCCAGTGCACATGACTTCACATCTTCTGCACGAGTGTGGCTGCAAAGAAGCTTAAAAGTCATTCTAACATTTGTTGACATGTATTTGTACGACTTTGGTGACCTCCCATCAGAAAGAGCAATATTGCTTACGTTTAAATGCATGGGTATTAATAACCTGTTGAAATAATGCCCAGTAGTGCATCAGTAACTCATGTCTGTATTTGTCATGTTGAAACAGGAACTGAGCACTGCTGCGTTTAGGTGTTTATGTCTAAACTATTTTCAAAATAAAACTTTGTCTGTGAGCATTAAATGAACACACGTTTAGTCATTTCTGAAACAACATGTTGATTGTGTTGTGAAGTGCCTTGGGGGGTTGTAGAACCCTAAAAAGGCACTATACAAATACAGCCCATTTACCATTTATACCTAGGGTCTGGTTATTTGGTATAAAACCATTAACAAATATATTTAACACATTCCTATTTGCCCCCAAGACCAAAAGCTTGTGATTGGTCAGGACACTGATTCCTTTAAAGGTGTGGTTCACTGAAAAAACATTTTTAACTATTATTTCTGAGTTTTTCATGCAGGCTGAACATGAAAATAGTCTCCTACACCTATATCTCCTGCATTAACTTCTGATAGAAAATAGAAAACGTGGGTTTAGAGGTGGTGACCACGTGAAGAGGTGGAGGAGAATGAGGGACACATTCGTCCCTGTTAAAAAGTCTCTGAAGTACATAAACACAATGTAAACACAGTAGTAAATACACTATCATTAACACTGCAATGGTGGCAGGATACCCCAGAAAAGCACTACACCCTCTGTTGTCCTGGCAGGGAAATGCTTTGCAACTCTCCCCAGGTGACGGAGAAGTCGGAAGGGAAAACATCTCCGTTAATGCGTGTGCACGAGAAAAAGAGAAAAAGACCAGAAGGGGGAGTGTTCAGGCCATTCATAACTCGACTAAGCTGGAATGTTGTTTACATGAAGAGAAATATGTTATAACTGCATTTTCTGTACCTTAGCTCCATTAGGATTAGTCCAAATTGATTCAACTTCACCTGGACTAAGGTGTGTACATGCATTTTAAAACTTAGTCAGACTCAGGCAATAATTTGGTTTTGTCTTACTGCATGTGAACCAACTGAGTCAGTGTGTTTACATGCGCATCAGAAAACCAAAGTTTTGCCCTAAAAAGACTCACGTTGTTTTTTTTAAATGCATTTAAACACGTTAGTCGGGCTGAAGGTGAACATCTAATCAGGCTGAAGCACCCAGATAATGTGGTAGTTATCTGACTTCATTCTGCATGTAATCGGGTTAGCCCAGCTGAACCAATGAGACGCTCGCGTTCCAGAAGTGATGCAACCGCAGTAGCGCTCGTCCGATAATATCACCACCACAAAGTAACACGCATAACATAATCAAACAGTACAGAACGTACCAATAAACTGTGCTGCAGCGTTGTCGTTGTCAATTCCTTCATCCACGGTGCATATCCTGTTTCAACTCCGTCTGCTTCACTCCCGCCAGCATTTGTTTACTATTTGAGTTGCTACAAGCTAACCGAAACAATGCCCGACATGAAAGGGCGCATGTCGCCACCTGCTGTACCGGAGTGGAACGAACTTCATTTGAGAGGTCAGTTTTCTAAAGCACATGTAAACCAGGATAAAGACTACCAGCTTATTATCATAAGATCGATGTTGATACTGCACATGTAACCACACTGACTGATCCAAAGAAGCCACATTAAACTCCATCAAAACATGAAAGAATAAATCTATCTTGCAAATTTTTCAACATCGAAAGTCAAAACTGCATGATCAGTTTTGTTGAGTTTATACAGACTCCCTCTTTCATTCTAAAACCTGCTGCTCTAGAAATGCTTAAACAATGCAGTGGTATTGTGATTCATTGGTAATTTGATCAACACCTCATTAACACCTCAAATATTGTCTATACTTTAGTAAAAAGGGCAGATAGTGTTGCATTGCAGGTGTGCTTTTATAACAGAATAATTACAAAACGTTGCTTTCTAAAGCAGAAGCACTCACAAGCGTAGCTTTGAAATGGATTCATCAATAACTCATCTTTTCTGTCTGGACTATTATTCACACCGACACCTTAATCCGTCACAAAAGAAACACGAATTCCCAGAATACACAGTGTACATGAGACAAAGCTATGCTGAGTCCTCAACCTGTTCATCCAGTCTCCACTAATGCCCTCTTTTCACAGGTGAGAAAAGATGCAAAGTCCCACAGGAAGTCTTAATTATGTCACCAAGAAAAACGACGTGCCTTCTAGCTTGGCAGGTGTGTTGTGTCCTAACCTGGTCACCAACACTGAAAGATGCTGCATCATTAACCATTAACAATTACCTGAACAAAGGAGAGGAACTGTACAGCAAATGTGGTGACTGATGGTTTCCACCACTCTAGTTCAACTTTAATGGCGCATGAAGCGGTCCAATGATGTAACCGATAGTCTTCACCTAACTCTGGTCATTTTTAAGGAAAAAAATCAAGAATGGACTCTTTTCATGGCTCTAACATGTGGTCTCATTTACTATTTATATAAAATACCAACATGCATGAGTGTCCCTCTGCTTCTGCAATATTCTAGCTGTACTTTTCATGAAAACTAAAAAAAACACAATAGAAAATAATATATGTACAGAAAATATAAATCTGTACCAGTGGAAAGAAAGTGATTTATCTGGATCATTTGGTAGGTATTTCCCAGTCTGGAGAGCTGAGTGGTTTCAGGGAGGGGAGCAACAGATGCTACAGCATGCCTGTGAAGGAATAGACAACACTGGGTCTTCTGTTTGCATGAGACACAGTCTTGGTTTCACGGGTGAACCTCTGGCAGAGTGAAATCCTACTCAGGAGGCTTTTTAACAGGTGAAACTGACCCGAAAAGAAACGTCATAGTTTCACCAAAGAAAGTTTTCTTTTTACGTTTTAAAACACAGAGAAGCTGCCATGTTTACTGCTGTCAATACCAACGTGAACCAAAGGTTTCAAGCATTCAAGTTACCCTAAATATACATTCAGGTGTGTTTTTGTCAAACAGGAGAAACATAATGGTCGATATAGGGAAGCAGAAGAAGTGGACAAAGAAATAAATGTGACAAAGATGAAAAAGCAGTCAAAGAAACAAAAGCTTTCTGAAATGATCATCAGCTACTGTGATTTCTAAAAGGTGGTGACAAAACCAGTCATAGGAGAAAATGCAATAACGGCTTTAAATAAAACATCATTGTCTGTGGTAATACAAATAAATAAATAACATGCAGTATAATGTACACATTGGTACTTGCACCAGTTTGGGACGTTACATAAGAATCTGCTACCCTGCACAGGAACAGGTGAGAAAAGAAAATGGATGCAAGCTCAGTTTCCCCTGCCTGCTAAAATTACCTTCAATTATTTACAATATTGCTCTCCATCGCTTTTGAGCCACAACATACCCAATTTAACCAGCAACCATTGACCATATGTTGGAAACACTGAGACGACCTCCTTTTTTATCAAACCTTAGGACCACCCAGGCAGAGTGTGATAACTTTACTACCTTACCACCATATGGCAGGAGAATCAAGTGGAGCTACGTGCCAAGAGGCTATAATCTAAAACAGAGAAATACATTGTCTCAATTCATGGGCCGGTATAAAGAAAGGCTTGTGTGCACTTAACGACCACGATGAGGAGAGAATAAAACAGATACTCCAGGAGCTGCCGCCTCAGCACCAGGTGGGAGGCGCAGACAGAGGTAGACGTTGGCCGCCCAAGCTGAGAGACGACACCGTGAGCATGGTTTTATTTCCAGAGGAAAAAGTGGCAGACTGGATGTGAGATTACTGCCTGATGCAGAGGCGACGTGCTGAAAGGTGCTGTAGCACCTGTCCCACATGTGTGCAAGCAGGGAGGGTGAGGATGGTGCTGCGGTATTCAAGTATGTGGAGATAAATGCTTTTGATGCAACACAAATATTAATTTGAATCACGTATGTGGGTAATAACCTGATGGTGCAAGCACACTAGGGTGGTGCATAATTCTGTTAAAGCTTTCTGAAAACTACACTGAAGTGTTCCATCTTCCTTACTTTCTTTCTTCATATAATAGTTTTTTTTTTCTGGACTGAGAGCAATCTGATTTTAAATTTAGCAAATTCCGATCAACACAACCGACCTGGAAGTGAAATGCAATTATGATCCTATCAGCCTCACGCCAGGCAGGGGGCAGAGTTGAAGGTAAAATGGACAGAGGCGGACGGATAATCAATCCCCGATAAGTGACCTGTCAGTCTGTGGTGACTAGTCAGACACCGCCGTCTGGTGACTAGATAATCACTCAGGTGAGAAGCTGCCTAAAAATCAAACTTTAACAAGATTTGAAAGCAGATCAATAAAGAGAATCCTTCAGTGTGTGCTCAGAAATTAGATTTAAGAGCTAAAAGTGATTTGAAATGGGCTGAGTCTCAGTCTGACAAGAACACAATGTTTAATTTTTTATCAAACACAAACACCTCCTCATACTTGAAAAGACAATTTTCCGAGGAAAATAAACACCGTTTCTAAGCCGAGGCTCAGACTAGACCTTGGAACGCAGCCTCCTTTCACGTTACACACACTCCTCTCTACACCCACTCAGTTTTGAAATATTTCACACAGTTGAGAATGGCCTCTGGCCGTCCAGGAACTTACAATTAGGACAGATGGGTCACAGCAGAGTGCAAGTTGCTGTGGGACCAAGCTGTGTTTGCACTTAAATCACCATCACCGCTCTGCCGATTGCGTTGCGCGGCTAACCGCAGCCCTGTGAATGACTGCTGTGTGCCTGCTGAGGGAGGAGAGGGTTTTGGACAGAATGGAAGTGAGCTTAGCTGCTGTGGTCTGGGAGGTGGCCAAAGTCACTTTGGTTTTCAAAGCTTTCGGTCATTACTCTGCTACCGTGGGGACATTCAGCCTCAGCCCTCACAAACACTAATTAGAGATCACAGCCAGACAGCTGGGGCAGCGGTTTCACGGCTTCTACATGTGGTCAGACAATACAGCAATATTACAGTCAGAGTAAAGGTCTGCCGGTGTGCAGGAGGCATGCAGATCCCAAACAAGAACCACCAGGATCAGGGCTGAGCTTTTAATAAAGGCGCCGCATTTACTTTACTGTGCATCTAACGCACAGAAATCTCTTCAAAAGTAATTAGGTTTCTCGCCCAGACACACCAAACAATCAACTCTGGGAGAAAAACTCAAGACGTTAGCTTGAAAACTGCATGCTGTCGTGGCTAATAAGGTCAGCTGAGAGCTGATTTGTTCCGTTGCACCAAGAAGAACGTAAGAACAGCTTTGTTCTGTGAACAACAGCAATACCCGCTTAAACATTGACTAGAATGAGGAAAACGGGGAAGTAAAACTCAGATTCCAAACTGCTGACCTGTCGACTCCAGGGCTAACACTAATCTGACTCTATTTGATTATTTTGTCTCCAAAAATCAGAATCAGCTTTTTTATTTAGGTTCATTCATTTTTTTGTGAATTTACTGTACAAAAAAAAAAATCAAATGATGCATATTAAAGTATAACTTGTTTTTATCAAGGGCCAGTTAATGCATGACAAGAATAGTAGTAAAAAAAAAATTAAAAACAACTGAATATTAATGAGGTTGTGAATCTCAGATATGTCTGTTTTGATCTTCTATTAGATATAAAATGAATCTATAAATAATGGGAGTTAGAACAGGAGTGTGTTATATTAGGAGCTGTAGTGACGTATGCCTTTGTTATGGTTTGGTACAACAGGAAAAGAAACAAAAGGGAGATTATTAAACACCTTTTGATGCATTTAAAAGCCTTAAAAAGCAAATTTCAAGGTGCACAAACAATGTTCCTTCTGGCTTTCCGTACTAACACCTCTTGCTGTCATGGATCGCTGAGATTGTGAAACTTTTGCAGGGTTTTCAAGCTGTGTGTCAAATAAAATTGACATTGTTGACAGGCATAGAGAGCTTAAGACGTTTCTTTATTCCTTTTCAGTTATAAACAGGAATTTAAACAACATCAGAGCAGTGATTGGCTACCTGCACCCGTCCTTGTCATACATAATGGTTCATTATAAGAACATTACACCACTCTGGTTACATTTTTATTTATATAGCCACTAATATAATCTAAATGTCATTAAAACAGGAAAAAGTCTAATAAATACATCAAGCCCCACAGTCAGTAACACACGTGGTCCCAGATTCTGGTCTGGAAGTTTCTTCGGATTTTTATTTTCTAGAAAATGTAGAAGACACTTCTAAATCTATCAAAAGGACTAAGGTATCTATAATAACGTGTCAGTAAAAATAAAGTAGGATAAAAAATCTCTCATTTTAGGGGTGCTTATGCTGCCTTCGAGTTACCTTGGAAGTCGGAACTCGGAACTAGGAATGCCGTCACACCCGAGTTAACAGTTACCGTAGTCGGAGAAGTCGGAATTCCAATATGGCGGCGCCCTCGAAAACTGCTGTTTCGGTAGCTCTCACCGAACACAGACGACTAATAAACAACAGTTTTAGTTTGTTCAGCCTAGAGATGCAAGCGCTACATGTAACATTGATTTTAAACGCACTCNCTGTAATTTCTTCTGATTTTATTTGTAAGAATTTCATATCTTATTTTTTAAAAATACTCAGGAAAAAAAAACTGGTAAATATTTTTGAAGGAAGTTTTCACAGGGCTATAAAGTGCAGCAAAGATGTGCACATGAAGACTAGCAGAAAACAATTAAATACATTAAAGCTACATTCATAATTATGAACTGATTAATGCCAACTAATTATAATTATTGTCAGTGATTATGACACTTCAGCCCTGAAATGCTACGTTTTTGGTTTACCCCTCATTTGTGTTTCTTTAGCTGATCTTTGCAACAAAACGTTCTATTATCTGTTATTTCTGACGTTTAGTGTCAAAAAGTAGAGTTTCTGACCCGCTATCTGCTCCCACCCACTTAAGCACACTAGACCTGATTTAGACTAAAGACTTTGCCAAAGAGTAAAAATAGTTGCCCGTTGCTGACAGGAGGACATACAGATGAGAAATATTTGGAATACTGACACGCCTCGACTGCTTTCTCTTACTGCCACCTGCACCGCCTGCAGTGAGTTGTGCTGTAGCGATGCTGACCCACATTCTTGTACCATCCCAGCGGATTTGGCCCTATGCATGCTCTTGAGGAGGAGACAGAGGGAGCCTGATGATGACGTTATGGCATTTAAGCGACTTTCCTTTTGTCCTGACAGACGGTTACTCCATGGCTGTCAGGAGAAGCTGCTGCTAATTTCATTAACACCAAAGCTGATGAAAGGTGATAATTCTCCTGTGCTCTTTGTGGTGGAGGACATGGCTCCGCCCTCAACTGTAGATCAAGTCTGCGTGGGCTTTTCAGAGGGAAAATTTACATTTGTGGAGATTCTTGACCCCCAGCCTTTGTTTATTCTGAACTACATGTTGCCTGTTTGTCTCAGCGGAGTGTGAAAAACTCCACACTAAAGGCAGAATGTAAACAGCTTCACGAGGAACTCAACCGAAGACCGGATTTCTGATGTTTTGGTTATTCCAGGAGTCGCAGCAGTCCACCCAGATGAGGCAAATCTGTTCATGTGAGGTATAACCCCTGAAATAGCAGAGGCACTATAACAGATTTAGATCCGTGCATGAGTTCACGTATGTCAGCTCTGGGTTGTGGGCCAGAGGCAGTGATGTTACACTCTTAACAAAACGTGTTGAGGCAAAAACCACCCAGAGGTGTTTTTTTTTCTTTTCCATTTTAAAAATGTCATGTTTTCTCTGCCTCACACATGATACAAGAATGCAAAAGAAAAAAACAGTCAACACGTGTAAATCAGCAGAGCGGGTAATGGATTCATGCCACGAAAGCACTCGCATGACTTTGGAGTCCTGGAGAGGCGAATCCGTCACACGAGCCTTTCACATGTTAATCCAGCGTTTCACTTTGGTGACGGGCACGCAGGACAACAACGGATTCAGTCTAGAATGATGTCTTTACTGCGCTTCAACACAAAACCTTTACTCTGCTCTGGGCAGCTGAACGAAGCTCAGGAACCAGGATGTGATTAATGTAACAAGCAGGTCTCCGACCACATTTAGTGTAGATTTTAACCATGCTTCCAGGAAGCTGACAAGGAGGAACAAAATGTACGTCCGTGTAATTAACTGGTGTGAATTATAGGAGATGAACCTGTCACAATAAACTGCTGATTCCCAACTCAAGCGGACCTGATGAATAAGACAACTAGGGATGCACCGATCCGATCTTAATATCCGTATCGATACAGATAAAGAAGAAAATTCTAGATCGGGTATCGGAGACGATGGGCCCGATCCATAAGAATTGATCTATTCAGTATATTTCTATGTGCTGTGAGTGACGACGTCATGCGCTACAGTCCCACGCTGTGCAGAAGCTCACGCGATGGCGGTATAAAGGGGGTATGGGGCTTTTTATGGCGATTGAAGCCGCGCTGATTAAGTTCTTTTCACAAGCAGCTCCTAAAGGTGTCTGTCCTCCACCGTCCCCGTGAACTGTCAGATGATCTGAGCTCCAGCTCTAACGGAGAGAAGCTCCTGGAGCTCTGCAGCTTATCATCTCAGCTGATTCTGTTTACAAAAGCGAAACTTATGCCCGTGTTTACTTTCATTTTCAATATAGTTCTGGCCGGAGCTCGGCATTAATTCATCACATGATCATGACACCACCCTCTGTTGCACCAAGGCGTAATGTGCATTCACAAGTCCAGTGTTGCGGCAATATTACTACCAAGCGTGGCGGCACAAATGCCACAAAATTCCTGCATCGCCTTGCCACCATGATGCGTTCATAAGACACACCGTGACAATATCACGCTGATTTGCTGGCAAGGTGTGTATTATAAAAAGGGCTAATGGATTTACATCAACCAGGCCATAATACAGCACCAACTCTACTGACGCTGTCCTCAGATGGAAGCTCAAGTAGATCATCTATTATTGAAAATGTTGTAATCTCTATATTTAAAAACTCTGAATTCGTTTAACTTTTCTGCTCACTTTAAGACAGAATACTCTACTACTTAGAATAAGAAGTCCAATTAGCCGTAGCTTATTTTATGTTACTGATTGTTGTACACCACATACAGTCGTTTTCATAGTGACAGGATAAAATGTTTATACTTGGAGCAAAGTGTTTAAGCAGCTTTATACTAACTCATCATCACCTGAAAGACTTTGCACAGCTACACCTGACCGACTGATGTTATCTGTCTATGAGACACAGAAGAGAACCTTCAGTCCTGAGGATGGACTAACATCACTTAGCTTAATTCAACCATATCAGAAGTGCAATCTATGTAATATCACTAGCTACGTTGACATGGGTACAAGTAATCGGAATGAACGCCCTATCAGATCAAAAACTCTTCATGTAAACATGTCAATCGGAATATTCTGATCCGATACGGCCCGATCGGAATGAAATTTGTGTTGCCGACACTATTTTTTTACTGGAAACACGGAAGCTCAATATTATTGAACGTCTCGATGGCCAAAAGGCTAGAAATGCTGAGTTATACACTCAAGTGCATCTAAAGATGCAGGAAGTGGGAATTCACCGAAGTATCGACCAAATCATAAACAATTTTTTTTCTGGGAAAGACAAGTCTGCGCATGCTCCACCTATTTAATCTGATTGAATGCTTGGTGCATGCATACTCCCGGCATGATTTTTTCAGTTAGTGTCCATGTAAACAGAGATTTGGGATTTCAGATCAACCAAGATCTGAATCGGATAAACGTATTGTTACATCTGCACTTTGCTCCCTGGGAGGTACTGGTCCAGTTCTGGTTGCAGCACTCAGAGCCCAGAACAAAACATGCTACATACGGAATTAGGGGAATATTTCCTTGATTTGCTTTTTTTATTATTATTATTAGAAATAAAATCCATTAAATCACTCTGCTTTTGGTGTAAAAACAGGATGTGAGAGTGATTGTCTTGGAAACGTTAAAGATTTAAAGAGACATGTCATTTCATAAACAAACATCTGAGAAAATGGACCTTGTCCTCAGCAGCTCCAGGTGTCTGATACTAGACTCTCTCTGGGTTTGATCTTTAAAACATTACCTAATTATTTAAAGCAGACTTGCTTTAATCTCTTTTGTTTTCAATTAAATCCACATTTGCTCACCTGACTCTGATTT
>SSNS01000539.1:108239-150929 GCA_006937985.1 Aphyosemion australe | reverse complement strand
ATTTGGAATACTGACACGCCTCGACTGCTTTCTCTTACTGCCACCTGCACCGCCTGCAGTGAGTTGTGCTGTAGCGATGCTGACCCACATTCTTGTACCATCCCAGCGGATTTGGCCCAATGCATGCTCTCGAGGAGGAGAAAGAGGGAGCCTGATGATGACGTTATGGCATTTAAGCGACTTTCCTTTTGTCCTGACAGACGGTTACTCCATGGCTGTCAGGAGAAGCTGCTGCTAATTTCATTAACACCAAAGCTGATGAAAGGTGATAATTCTCCTGTGCTCTTTGTGGTGGAGGACATGGCTCCGCCCTCAACTGTAGATCAAGTCTGCGTGGGCTTTTCAGAGGGAAAATTTACATTTGTGGAGATTCTTGACCCCCAGCCTTTGTTTATTCTGAACTACATGTTGCCTGTTTGTCTCAGCGGAGTGTGAAAAACTCCACACTAAAGGCAGAATGTAAACAGCTTCACGAGGAACTCAACCGAAGACCGGATTTCTGATGTTTTGGTTATTCCAGGAGTCGCAGCAGTCCACCCAGATGAGGCAAATCTGTTCATGTGAGGTATAACCCCTGAAATAGCAGAGGCACTATAACAGATTTAGATCCGTGCATGAGTTCACGTATGTCAGCTCTGGGTTGTGGGCCAGAGGCAGTGATGTTACACTCTTAACAAAACGTGTTGAGGCAAAAACCACCCAGAGGTGTTTTTTTTTCTTTTCCATTTTAAAAATGTCATGTTTTCTCTGCCTCACACATGATACAAGAATGCAAAAGAAAAAAACAGTCAACACGTGTAAATCAGCAGAGCGGGTAATGGATTCATGCCACGAAAGCACTCGCATGACTTTGGAGTCCTGGAGAGGCGAATCCGTCACACGAGCCTTTCACATGTTAATCCAGCGTTTCACTTTGGTGACGGGCACGCAGGACAACAACGGATTCAGTCTAGAATGATGTCTTTACTGCGCTTCAACACAAAACCTTTACTCTGCTCTGGGCAGCTGAACGAAGCTCAGGAACCAGGATGTGATTAATGTAACAAGCAGGTCTCCGACCACATTTAGTGTAGATTTTAACCATGCTTCCAGGAAGCTGACAAGGAGGAACAAAATGTACGTCCGTGTAATTAACTGGTGTGAATTATAGGAGATGAACCTGTCACAATAAACTGCTGATTCCCAACTCAAGCGGACCTGATGAATAAGACAACTAGGGATGCACCGATCCGATCTTAATATCCGTATCGATACAGATAAAGAAGAAAATTCTAGATCGGGTATCGGAGACGATGGGCCCGATCCATAAGAATTGATCTATTCAGTATATTTCTATGTGCTGTGAGTGACGACGTCATGCGCTACAGTCCCACGCTGTGCAGAAGCTCACGCGATGGCGGTATAAAGGGGGTATAGGGGCTTTTTATGGCGATTGAAGCCGCGCTGATTAAGTTCTTTTCACAAGCAGCTCCTAAAGGTGTCTGTCCTCCACCGTCCCCGTGAACTGTCAGATGATCTGAGCTCCAGCTCTAACGGAGAGAAGCTCCTGGAGCTCTGCAGCTTATCATCTCAGCTGATTCTGTTTACAAAAGCGAAACTTATGCCCGTGTTTACTTTCATTTTCAATATAGTTCCTGGCCGGAGCTCGGCATTAATTCATCACATGATCATGACACCACCCTTGTGCATTCACAAGTCCAGCGTTGCGGCAATATTACTACCAAGCATGGCGGCACAAATGCCTGTTTGCTGGCAAGGTGTGTCTTATAAAAAAGGCTAATGGATTTACATCAACCGGGCCATAATACAGCACCAACTCTACTGACGCTGTCCTCAGATGGAAGCTCAAGTAGATCATCTATTATTGAAAATGTTGTAATCTCTATATTTAAAAACTCTGAATTCGTTTAACTTTTCTGCTCACTTTAAGACAGAATACTCTACTACTTAGAATAAGAAGTCAAATTAGCCGTAGCTTATTTTATGTTACTGATTGTTGTACACCACATACAGTCGTTTTCATAGTCACAGGATAAAATGTTTATACTTGGAGCAAAGTGTTTAAGCAGCTTTATACTAACTCATCATCACCTGAAAGACTTTGCACAGCTCACTTTTACATGAAATAAAAACACACCTGACTGACTGATGTTATCTGTCTATGAGACACAGAAGAGAACCTTCAGTCCTGAGGATGGACTAACATCACTTAGCTTAATTCAACCATATCAGAAGTGCAATCTATGTAATATCACTAGCTACGTTGACATGGGTACAAGTAATGGGAATGAACGCCCTATCAGATCAAAAACTCTTCATGTAAACATGTCAATCGGAATATTCTGATCCGATACGGCCCGATCGGAATGAAATTTCATTCCGACTGAGAGAAGTGGTTTTGTCCGATCATCATTCAGATTGACTTCCATGTACCCATTTGGATTGTTGGAGTAAAATAATGCCCACTGCACATGTGTGCAACTTCAGCGTGACGTCTTTCCGCCTTCGAAAGTCGAAAACATGGCGGGAGGTAAACAGAAGTGGTCTGTTGCCGACACTATTTTTTTACTGGAAACACGGAAGCTCAATATTATTGAACGTCTCGATGGCCAAAAGGCTAGAAATGCTGAGTTATACACTCAAGTGCATCTAAAGATGCAGGAAGTGGGAATTCACCGAAGTATCGACCAAATCATAAACAATTTTTTTTCTGGGAAAGACAAGTCTGCGCATGCTCCACCTATTTAATCTGATTGAATGCTTGGTGCATGCATACTCCCGGCATGATTTTTTCAGTTAGTGTCCATGTAAACAGAGATTTGGGATTTCAGATCAACCAAGATCTGAATCGGATAAACGTATTGTTACATCTGCACTTTGCTCCCTGGGAGGTACTGGTCCAGTTCTGGTTGCAGCACTCAGAGCCCAGAACAAAACATGCTACATACGGAATTTGGGGAATATTTCCTTGATTTGTTTTTTTTATTATTATTATTAGAAATAAAATCCATTAAATCACTCTGCTTTTGGTGTAAAAACAGGATGTGAGAGTGATTGTCTTGGAAACGTTAAAGATTTAAAGAGACGTGTCATTTCATAAACAAACATCTGAGAAAATGGACCTTGTCCTCAGCAACTCCAGGTGTCTGATACTAGACTCTCTCTGGGTTTGATCTTTAAAACATTACCTAATTATTTAAAGCAGACTTGCTTTAATCTCTTTTGTTTTCAATTAAAACCACATTTGCTCACCTGACTCTGATTTAATCTCCTTGTTGTGAAACTACTTGCTTTACCTTCCTACCGCGGCTTTCTCTCCTCGGGTTACTGAGACAGAAAACTTGATAAAGCTGAACAAAGTCTACGTCCCAGATCCATCCGTCACACTTTACAAACACTAATCTGATTCCAATCATTATAAACAGATGTGTTTTTTGCTCTTTTTGACGAGTGTTTTAGAGGGTTTTGTGTTTTCCTGTCATAAAATGTCTGCAGACAATCTGAACCAAAAGCAACGCCGTCAGCGTTCATGATTTACTTTTCCTGCTTTATTAGAGGGAAGTGAGGGCCTCCCAGATGGAGGTCAAGGTTCGCGACCTCACTCAGCTATCGAGCTAATGAGTTTGGAACTTTTATAGAAAACAGCCAGAGAAAAACACCAAGCTTCACAACCGTAGTCATTGTTTTCTATGTGAACAACTAGAACATCGATTGATTCCTGCAAACCATCTATCTATCTATCAGAACTGCAACCTTATCAGATAACCTGCTTACTTTCTGCAATCTTACAATAAAAAGTACATTTGTTGTCTTCTTGCTGTGCTGCATTAAAGCTGCAGCTTAGATCCAAACTGTCTTCTCAAAGAGCTCGAGCAAAGAAAGAAAAAGAAACATAACTTCACACATTGTGGGTGCATCAGGGGAAGTGCAGCAGGCCTGCCAAAGGAAGGACTACACGGGCCTCTCAAAAAGCAATTAAAGCAGAGAGAGTCATATTATTGAATGGAGAGCGGGTAGCATTCCTCTGAGAGAGGCAGCAGCAGCAGACTGTGAAATTCATATTGACTAGAGAGGCAAACACACGCAGGTAAGCAGGAGCTTTTTGTCCTCTACAGCCAAAGGGGTCCGCAACTGTAGTGCACCACTTTTATTGTATACTCCAAATGAGTTAAAACGTCCGTTTTTATGACCAGAATGCTTCAATTTTGAAGCTAAAAGAAAATCTATCTAAAAACAACGAGGATGAAATGTGAAAAATGTAAAAAATCCGCTGAGCTCTGGTTGGGAGCTCACTGATGTGTTAAATCCTACTTGATTAAAGCAGGAAAACGCCTTTTAACAATGAACCATGCCAGTCCACTTAATTATGTCAACTTGTACAACTAGGGAGCGCCTGGGAAAAGCAAAGCAAACACGGCTGCTGCAGTGTGCTCCCTTCCCTATTCTCTGGATGCTAATCAAAGGCTTGATCTGCGAGCAGGACGGGCCCCGGGGACGCCGCTCTGCTCGACTGATCCTCGCAATTTGCTCTTGATAATACCATCTCTCCCTCCGCATCCCGTAGAACCGCAGCAACCGGTCTCACCTAATCTCAACGCCTGCTAACCCCCCTCGGCACACACATCTGCCTCACCAGGGACCAATCACATAATGATCATTGAGTTATTATGAGCTCCTTACAACCCAGACTCAATATGTGCAGCAGATTTAAAGGTTCTGTGCATCTAATCACATTTAACAATTATGAGTCCTGATGGTCTTTGCTCAGTCACGTTTTAATTGTTGGTGCAGTCTAAAGCAGTGGAAGCATCTGGTGGGTATTAAAGGGCCTGGAGGTCTGAGCAGGGGGTGGAGGGTGGGCAAGGAAAACAAAAAACTCATGATTTATTTGTGGTCTATTAAGCATTGTGAGTTATTTCTTTACAGTGGTGCTTCATTACAGCCAGTTACAAAACCATCAGCGTCAAACTAAAGCAGCTGGGAAAATCTGACAAAAAGACAAACGAGGAGGTTTTGCTTCTTACCTTTGAAGGAGATGAAGACTCTGGGAGCAGCAAGCGCATCATTGCTCATTTGATTCCCACAAACCAGCGTGGCCAGAGCAAGGAGGACGAGGACCGTCCGTAGACCGTCCAGCTTCATGTTGGACCAATCACCAACGGATTTCTCTTTTTAAATCTGCAGGATCAGAAAGAAAGATGTGAGAAGAAGCAACATTGTCTTTTCTCTTCCAAGAAAAATAAATCAATAAATGAAAATCTCTCACACTACGTCTGCTTTTGTTTATTGATTTATGTGACTTGTCAAATCAGTGAGTCCCAGGGGCCCAGGGACTGTTTGGTTGGACGCAGCACTGAGGTGCACATACGCCCAGATTTCTGGAAGCATCATAAAAACTGATGAGCCTTGACAAAGTGGAGCCAAGCTCTGAGTGATGTGTACGCACTTCCATTTGGTAAAAATTATGTTTTTTTCAGAGTGTTACAAAGTGGTGAAAGAACTGCGCTGGCTCTCCGGGGAGAGGCTTTTATTTCTCTCCCTGCTCCTCTTCTTCATGCATCCACAACACATTCCTGCTTCATGACACCACACGCGTGCTGCTGCTGCTGCAGCTCTGTAATTACAGGTTCACCTAATACCAGCTTTCAGCCCTTACTAGGATGATACAGCTGATTGGTGCAATTCAGAATATACATCTTACCCCTGAAAAGATTAGTAAAATATTGGAATAATTTAACAGTTACTTAAAATGGACCAGTAATCATCAATTTATGGGGAGCTGAATATAAAGAAGAAACAGCTAAATTTTGGTATATTTAACATTTTAACAGCTTCATTTTGTCACATTTGGCTGCATCAACAATAAAAGATAAGGTGTGAATTATTTGTCTCGTCTTCAACAAGTGTTTTTAGAAAATTATAACGTTCCACTGAGCATTTCAACATTTATCCAAATAATAGAATAACACATTTTTTATTAAATCAAATATATGTATCATCTACACACACACACACACCGACACCTACAAATACTATATTTATTTATTTATTTATTTATTAGGTGTCAGAAAAGGAAACCTAATATTTGTATGTTTGATTCAAAGTACAGATTATGACTATTTAAGTATTATATGACTATTTTATAAATAGATATTTCATTATGAAAAGTTAGATTAAGCTTTGCATATTTATGTTTCATTTTAAATATTTTACTATGTTTTCACTGGATTCTTCATAAATAGATTTAACACAATTATTTCTGATAAAATGTACAATAAAGAGGTTCGTTTTTCAATGCACCTACTTTACAAACAGGCACCCCATATAGTTTAGATGATTTAAATGATTAAAAAGACCATAAATAATGAATCATCAGGGGAAAAACTCACTGTCTTTCATTAATTTAACTTTTCTCTCTCACTCAGGTCTTTTATTTCCACCTTAACTGGACATTTAGACTCAGCCTCCCACTTCAAACGCACCTTTGGAGCCCCGAGAGTCCTCTCTGAGTCCGATTGATGAGCATGTTGCAGCTGTTTAAACCTCTACTGTTTACTGACAATTTGTTAACCATGCAGCTGTTTATTCTAAGACAGAGGCCAAGTCCTTCTCACGTGCACACAAAACTCAAACAAGGCTCTGCGCGCGCTGGGGATTGCGAAACCCTCATTATTACAAAGAAGCTAAAGATGTCTGAGGCGTTTTAATTTCACAAAAACGCTCACAGACTTGGTCTGAACTTCTCTGTGTTTGCTTGGACATTTTAGAGATATTAAAGAGAATATACATTAAATATATATATATATATTCGCGACAATTAGACTTATTTAAGCCATTATAATAAATAAGAACAGAGAAAAGAGAGAGTATGCAGATTCTTGTTTCTGAGAGTTGCTGAAACCAGTGACAGACTGGCAGCCTTGGACACACATGGAAGACAGAACTAACAGTCTGGTGTGGTATTGGAGCGCTCAGTAAACTGCAGAGATATTCAGTAAATACTCATAATTAATCACGAAGGAATTAATAAGTGTGAAAGCAATCTGAATTTACTGAAAAAGAAGCACTGGGGGTGTTTGAAATGAAGACGCCAAGCAGCAATGAAGGAATGTTCTTTTATATGATCCAAATAAAACCCATAATGATCCTTACCTTACAGCTTTCCGAGTACAAGTTCTGGTCCAACCTTCCCAGCTGCTGATAAGCCCAATTCCAACAGATCGATCCTCCTTTCTCTCTCTAAGCTGAAATCAATAAAAAGAGAAAATCCACAGTCCGTGTTTTCCTCAGAGGGGTGGGGTGCAGCAGGGGGTCCGTACCTGCGCGCGCGCACGCACACATGCACAGCGCGTGCTTTGGCCCCGGAGTAGAGACAAATATAATAGTATATGTGTCTCTAATTCATCACTGCGCGACAGCGCGCGGAGAACACATCTCGCACGAGCTCGGTCAACATCTCGTGGAAGGACATCAGAAAGAAGAGGAGATAAAAGATTAAAGTCCCCCCGCGGGAAGAAGAGGTCCGCCGTGCGCTCCGCTGGAAAGTTGGAGCTCCTGACTGAGAGGAGAGGCAGGGCGCCAGCAGGTGGATGCGGCCTTGAACACACCCACGGGGGGGCGGGCAGGAGAGAGGCGAGACGCCCATCAGGGAGGAGGGGAGAAGCGATTTACCACCGCAGGCTTTATGGTGAGAGAGAGAGAGAGAGCAAACAATACACCCAAGGGATCCGCATCAAGGTTATTCTAACAGAGTCTTCACCAAAAGTGAAAGAATTTCCTTAAAGACACACCTCTCTATTATTTTCCCACTTTCTATCATTATCAAGTTAAAAATAATGTGGCGGTTTTAGATGCCATCTAGCGGGTGTGTTGTGCAGCGGCAAGAACGAGTCACCAAGTAGCAAACACAGAACGCTTTATTTGCTGGAACGGCTCCCCTCTTCACCTCCCGACAAACAAACATGACTCACGGTGCGAACAGGCACAGGACGAAAACAACATAAAATGAACACTAAATGAGCAGTGAACTAAAAATAAACAACATTAACATAACCCCGGACAAAATAACCCCCCCCAACACACAAGAAAACACAATAAAACAACCCCATTAGTCCCCCAGGATGCAACGCACACATAGCCCCACCTTCAAGAGGGTCCAGTGTCCCCACACCCTCAGCTCCACATACAAAGTCCTGGAACCGGCTCGGCCGGCGCCGAGCGTGCACCGGCCTCCCCGGTTCCATCGCTTCACCCACCGGTCCATTCACACCCTCGTCCCGGGAGGAGGGAAACTCACTCCCGTCCGCGGCCGGCTGCTCAGCAGTCCTTGGCCGGTATGGCGCCAGCCGGTCCTGGTGGAGGACCACCCGCCGGCCCTTCCCAGGCATGCAGACCCGGTAGACCACCGCAGAGATCTGGTCCATGATCATGGTCGGACAGTAGACCCAGACCTTGTCCCCCAAGGCCAATGAGGGCGCGTGAGCCCTGGAGTCGTACGCCCTCTTCTGTCGAACTCCAGCTGCTAGCAGGGTGGTCCAGGCTAGCTGGTGGACCTCCTCCATCCTCTGCTTCAGTCTCCTTAGGTAGTCCAGCACGGCTCCCACTCCCACGTTGCTAGCATCTGTATCCACAACAAAAGGTTGGGCGGGGTCTGGATACGCCAGGACCGGCGCGTCAACTAGCGCCGCCTTGAGCTGATGGAAAGCTGCAGTGCACTCCTCACTCCATTCAAACCGTCTGCCCTTCTCGACTAGCCGATACAGAGGGCTAGCCACAGTAGCAAATCCTTTCACAAAGCAGCGGTAGTAGGAAGCCAAACCCAGGAAGCTCTGCAGCTCCGAGACACTTTTTGGCACAGGCCAGTCCTTCACAGCAGCAACCTTAGCAGGGTCTGTTGCAACTCCCTGCTCGCTGATGACATGGCCGAGGAAATGGGTCTGGCGAGTGAGCAGCGTGCACTTAGCGGGATTCAACCGCAGCCCAGCATGGAGAATGGCGACAAAAACCTCCCTCAGGTTGCGAACAGCGTGCTCAAAGTCTTTAGCATGCACAAGCAAATCATCCAAATAGACCACACAACGGCTGCGAGGAATCTCCTGCAGAACTCGTTCCATCAGTCTTTCAAAAGTAGCCGGGGCATTGCATAACCCAAACGGTATCACTCGAAAGTGCCACAGTCCCTGTCCAATAGTGAACGCCGTTTTAGGTTTAGCCTCCGGTGCTAACTCCACCTGCCAATATCCACTGCGTAGATCCAAAGAGCTGAACCAGCATGATCCAGCTACATGATCCAGCGCATCATCAATGCGGGGCAGAGGGTACGAATCTTTGCACGTCAAAGCATTTAGCCTCCGGTAATCCACACAGGGCTGCCATCCACCCCCCTTCTTCTTCACCATGACAACCGGCGCAGCCCAGGGGCTCTCTGATGGTTCGATGACCCCGTTAGCTGCCATGTCTTTGATTAATCCTTCCGCCGCTTGGCGTTTGGCTAANAAAAAAAAATAAACAATGATTTTCCTAAAAAAGTAGCTGATTTTGAATGAAGCAATGAATCAAACATTGATCCATCTGTGTGTGAAATGCTTAATTTTCAGTAAATCATAGAAACATCTGACTAAACAAGTTTAATACACATGTTACACGGGTGGATTCAGAAACTTAATCTGCTGCAGGAATCTAACAAAAACAAACAAACTCAGACTAAAATGTTCTTATTCTCAGGGAAATGAGACCTAAAGGACCTCTGAGTCAACAGTTTTCATCTTAAACTTGACGCCATAGTGACCAGAGTTTATAGCAGGAACATTATTGGATGAGGCTGCAACACACACAGTTAAGCTCCAGTTTCAATCTATGACAGCTGATTTCCATTCAACAGTCATAAATGTTTGTGTAGCAGTCAACTCAAGAAGCAGCCGGTCTCCTCGGGTCTAAAATGTCGACTTTCATCAGCAGCTAAAACAAAAAAAGACACTGAGAATCTGTTAGGATGTGAGCTCAAGATCCTGCAGACTGCTGGAGAAGCCATCATGATCAGATGTCCTCTCATAGTTTTATGGTACAGATGTTAAACTCGTGTCTGACTGCAGGTGACCGAGTCATTAGGTTTTATGCACTACTAATTATTAATGGTGATGAGTGCAGCTGAGGGTTGAGCTCTGGTAAGATGATATATGATCAGGTTGTGTAAACGTCCGTGGTAAAAGTGCCCCCCCAACACTCTCCTAAATATCATCTGTCATGTTCTTTAACAGTTTTAAAGTCAACATTGGCACAGCTAACACACTCATGGACTGGAGATTACTCGGGCTTCTGTTCCTTTCATACTAAATCAGGACACTTCATCAAACTTTTCTCCTCATGACTCTTCTGAATCACAGCCTGTATCGGTTTCAAGGTCCTGGCTGGGCTCCTGGTATCTCTCACTACTTGGTGACTTTAAAAACTAACTGGCGACAAAAAGACTGAGAAAATATACAGCTTTTCAGTAAAAGTCACAGTGAATTAAATATTATTATAATCATTTTCAGATGTTTGGTGAAACTGCTAACAAAGTTTGACTGTCAAGCAAAGTAAAAAACAAAGTTCATGATCTTCAACCGTAACTTACCTCAACCCACCCTAGTATTTTTTCCCTGGATGGTACAGAACTACAACTTCCTAAAAGTATTTGGATATTTGGCTTGACAGCACACTTTCAGTTGACATTCACATTAATTCATTACTCTCTAAAGTCAAGTCAAGGATTGGGTTTCTATACCGCAACAGGTCATCCTTTACTCATTCTGCAAAGCAAACCTTGGTCAAAATGACAATCCTTCTCATCTTAGATTACGGTGACATCATTTATTAGCCTAGTGAACTAGACCAATTCTTGCTTTGCAGAGTTTGGTCTAGGCACGCTTCATTGGAACCCTCGCAGCCCAAACCACTGCTGTGTCTATCCAATCACAACTCGCTATAGTTTTGGTTGGGCCAATCACAGCGCTCTATATCATGGGCCAATCACAGAGCGGGAGTAGCCGATGACGTCAGCGCTGCGGCCGCAAACATAGATATCATATAAACACTAGATGCCTTAACTGGGAGTCGACAGCGTCCCTACACGGCGGCCATCTTACCTCGGACAGCTTACGTTCCGTTCTCAATGGTAGCAGATGGAAGGTGAGTGAACAACTTAAACAAAAACACTCTTAACTCGATTAAAAATGAACGGATTTACAAGCCGGTTGCATTATTACAAACCTTATAGCACATAGGCTTGATAGGACATACTTTAACATTTTTAAATTAACGGGCCAAATCCGTCATAATTGTACAGCCACATCTCTGGCGTTTATAACAAACCAAACCGTTTGAAATTCGGTTGAAAATTGAGCAAGTTAGAGTTATTTAAATAGTACATTCACCATTGACACCAATGTTACGAAAGGGGGCAGCTGTCCGAGGTAAGATGGCCGCCGCGTAGGGACGTCCGTCCAATCGACGAACAGCGCGGCTAAGGCATCTAGTGATATATGATATCTATGGCCGCGAACGCCGCGAACCCAAGCAACATGGCGGCAACTCGGAAAACACGTTCGTTTGAAACGGCTTTGTCATCAACATTGGATTATTTAGACTCCAACGTGCGTAAGTCTGTCGGCTATACTTAGCGGCTTCTTATTTTTATCAAACAAAGTAGTGCAATGTCCCAGTACACCTGATATTCACATGTTTTTATACAAAAACGACAGAAATCATTGAAGCTAGACGCTATTAAAGCCTCCCGCTTTTCCGTCGCCGTGATTACGTCATGTTGTTCGTCACTCTGATTGGTCATAGCGCTATCCAATTGCGTGCTGACATTTTGAAAGACAACCGTAGATCCCGCCTCACGACTGAGAGCCGTCAGTGGTTCGTGGCCAGACTATATATTCACATATATAGGATGGCTTGCCAGGCTAGGNCCTGCTCGAAGCTTCTCCGATGGAGAAAACAAAACAGGTGCCACAATACATGCCACACACCCCAACCCCTGCTCTGGGATAGCCTGGCACACCCTGCCCCCCAACCCGTCGGACATTTGCCAACCGACGGAGAATCCGCGTGCACACACTCCCACTCACACATTTTTTCGCAGGCAGGGGGACGCAAACATTTGTATGCATCCTCCCATGAACTCCATTCTTGTTTAGTGTTTTATCGTAGATTCACCAACAGGGATGTTAGCCAGAGGTTTTTCTAAGTATTTAGCTGACACTCTGATTCTTCTTCACCGCACTGAGCATTCTGAGCTGTGCTCTTGCAGCCATCTTTACAGGATGGCCACTCCTAGAGATTGTAGCAACAGTGCTGAACTTTCTCCATTTATAGACAACTTCTCTTACCGTGGACTGATGAACATCAAGGCTTTGGAGATACTTTTATAACCCTTTCCAGGTCCTCTGAGAGCTCTTTTGTGCAAGGCATTATTCGCATGAGGCAATGTTTCTTGAAAAAAGCAAACTCAAATCTGGTGTGTGTTTTTATTGGGCAAGGCAGCTCTTGGACATGTCATTAGTCTAGGGGTTCACATACTTTTCCCACCTGCACTGTGAATGTTTACACGGTGTGTTCAATGAAAACATAGAAACCTATAATTATGTGTGTGGTATTAGTTTAAGCCGGCTGTAATTGTCTATTGTTGTGACTTAGATGAAGATCAGATCACATTTATGACCAATTTGTGCAGAAATCCATGTAATTTCAAGAGGTTCACATACTTTTTCTTGCAACTGTAGCTATGATACTAATCATTAGATTCCCTTTCTCCAGCAGTGGAGTCCTTTACTGAGGAAATGTTTGATTCCTTTAAGTTAGTTCCTGTATTTTCATCTCTGTGACAGCCAGAGAGCCTCCACCCACACATGAGGTAAGGAAGGAAAATGTCTACAGGAGGAGTGCTAAACGGTGCCTATGTGTTCTTTTCTCTCAAATGATTGGCACCACATTCAATACATGTTATGACGTCTATACAAAAGAGATAAAAAATATTACTTCCATTAATTTAGGAGTTTCATGCATGACTAGTTTGGTATTGACCTCCCTTCTTTCTATTGAATATCTGACCTGTCAAGTTCATCTCAGTGACTTGGAGCAGAGACAATGCAACAATTGTTGGATCCGACTTATCAGAAATGAAAGCTCTTATCTTCATTATGTAGCCAGTAGTTTTTTACATAAAGGAATTTAATTCATTTGATGATACAGGGGAACAAGAAAGCTTCATTTGCTGAGCTATTCAAACACTGATTGGATACTCCAAAGTCAGAGTTTTAGTGCCTGGGACCAAATTCTAAAGCTCATTGAGAAAATTAAACATTTCCTACTTACTTTTAATCGTTTTCCATTCAAAGTTCTTTCACACCTGCTTTATCTGCCTTCATTCAGTTTGGAGCGTAAATCATGAAAGAGTCTGTCAGAGAACTGGAGGGAAACTTTGGGAGGTGTTTAGTTGTTGGCTGAAGGAGGTCAAAAGAAGCCGTCCAACTTGACATTTCTTTAAGGAAGCAGCACAAATGTATTTTTTTAAGTTGTTTTGGCAGCATTTAGATAGAAACAGGGCTTCTTTCTTTACGAGACTTTTAATCTGTTTAATGAAGATACAGCATGACCTCAAGTCTCCTCACCCGGTTCAGCTTTTCTAAAACAACATTTACTGTCAGACATGACTGCAGATCATTCATCTGTTCATTCATTTTTTCTGGTTGATGGAAATCTAAGGAGAGTTATGTGCACTGCAAAGGCAGCTTTCCTGCTCCTAACCAGGCCTGAACTGCTAGAAACCCTGCAGAGGCACCATTCCAAGCTGCCGCTGACAACGATCTCAGTGGTGTATGAAGTTTTGTTAACGTTCTGCAGGAGAACCTGCATTCCTGCTGAGGTGTGAACGGTGCTCTTTGTGGCTCTGCCTGCAGGGTGTGAACAAATGTCAGGTGTTAAATCAGCATTTGTGATTTTTATACAGTTCAGGAGATCATCTGCAACACAATCCAGGTTTCAGCGTGTGTGGAGAGATGTGTCACATTGCATGCTTTGTGATTTTTGTGTTGCACTGAACCGTGAAACTTATCTGTGATTCCACATGAGGTAAAACTGAAGCAATGTGCTTTTGCTGTGTTTGGTTTCTTAACTCTTAGATCATCATCTTTTATCCCACTTCTGCCTGGGTCTTATTACCTGCAGCTTTATTTTTCCTCAGCTTGGCTTACAGCAAGATTCAGACCATTTGCATCCACTGAAGGAAGAACAGCAACACACACTTCTAAGATCGATCTTCCTTGTTCTAACATGTTACGATCTTCTAGTTTTAGGTGCATCCATATGTGTTCTATCAGAATCATGCCCTGATATAATGAATGTGTTTATCTGGAATTGTGACTGAAAAGAAAGAGCAGAGTTTCAGGAGTTAGGAGTGGACTCAGAAAAAAGTTTTTTTTAAAGTTGAAGGTTGTTTATTTGTTAGAAGTGGGGGTAGATGCAGGGCAGAGGCTGAGCTCAAACTAGTTGCTTAATGGCAAAGTTAGGGATGAGACTTGGTGCTGCAGCTGTCAGCAGGATCAGGAGGGGAGATACAGTAATTCAAGACACTCTCAGAACTTGAACTTTAGACTGTGAGGCTAGCTTTAAACAGAGAACTAAGATCTGGCATCAGGGTTAAATGGAAAAGGTGGTTGAGGACCTGCAGCTGCTGCTGATTCAAGCACACTGGAGCCACTTCAGGTAATCAGCAAGAAGAAGAAACTGGCCCAATCCCAATACTCGCACTTGCACCCTTCAATAGGGTATTCTACAGTTGACGTCACCACGCAAAGGCTTCTGGGAAGGGTCATACTTATAAGCCGCATTTAACAATAGAAAATATACATTTTCAGAGTGCTTTGACATTGATATGAAGGCATAAAATGGAGGAAGTTGTTTTTTCACGGAGAAAAACATACCAGAGAGCTTTTGTTGATGGCGATCCTGCTAATTATCACCAGAACTGAAGCGCTAGCTCAAATGTCACGGTGAAAGTAAAAACTAACCCTCACTAGCAGCGCTGTTGTTTTAAACGCCATTATTCCCATCAAGGCTCCTTCTTGAGTAATTTAAAAATAAGTTCATTACTCAGTGCTCAAGTAACATTTTCTCAAGGTAGTTTTTTAACTGTCAGGTTATCATTTGTGTCCCTACTTTTTATATTCCACTCACCTCTGGTCTAAAGCCTTTTTCGTGGACGTTTGGGTGGACATGCTGTTTGGCCGAGACGTTCAGCTGGACCGCTGCCTCCTTGTTAACTCTCCTCCGTTAACAACGCTGCCTCTAACTCTCCGTTAACAACGCTGCCTCTAACTCTCCGTTAACAACGCTGCCTCCACTCTCCGTTAACAACGCTGCCTCCACTCTCCGTTAACAACGCTGCGTCCTGCATTAATTCTCCTCCACTGCTGCTCCTCCTGGATAACCCCACGACTGAGAGCGTCGCTAGGACAGGCGGCTGGTCATTCTCGGATGTAGGACTTTCCCCTCCAGGAAGATGTAAGGAACAAATATACGTGCTTTTCTTGATCTGCTCCACACAGTTAAAATCCGCTCGTCCAACTTAAAAACTACCACCGCTTTGCTTCTTCTGTCTTTAGCTTAGCCCGTGTAGCTTTCCAGCTGTTTCATGTGGTCACGGACTTTACCGGCTTTGGAAAAGGGATTAAAAGTCCTCTCCGACATCCGATGTGGGCGTCTAGAGTCCGATTAGCACCTCCCCCAGCAGCAGCGTTAAGTTCCTTGCTGTTTGAAAATCTTTAGGAGACGAAAAAATAACTTTAGTCAGATCGGAGCAACTCAGACCCATAGGAATATTACGGCTAGCTTACTTGTATGACCCTGCGTCCCAGAGTGCTTTGCGACGTTACATCACAATCTATAGAAAGCTCTATTGCGTGATCCCGACCAGGGGTGCGAGTGCATAGGGTGTTCTGATTCTCAAGCGTGGAAGTTGACCACGCCCATTTTGCACCCTTAATCTGCACTTCTCCCAAGTCCGCAGCGATGTGGACTTCGGGCAAGGGTATTACCCACAATCCATTGCTGTGCAGGAATTTTGAGAAGGCGGAGCAATGGCTCATGTGCCTTTTCTGAAAACATATTTTCTAATGAAAGACGATTAATGTTATTTATTCATGCTCTGAATGTTTTAGACTAAGATTTAATGTGGACAGCAACAAATTTAAATTAGTCAAATAATTGTTTGTTTGTTTGTTGTTTGAAAGCTGTTAATAAAGATTTTTTTAAAAGCACAAACAGTGACCAGCATCCTAGCATGCGTTGCGGTCGATGACACAATGCTCACTGTCCCAATTCGGCAATTATTTGCACACCTGTGCACTACGCACGCGAAGCCTTACTGCAGTGTTCCCCAACCCTGGTCCTCAGGGCCCACTGTCCTGCATGTTTTCCATGTTGCCCTTTCAAACACCAGTGTTTCCCTGTTGCTACACACCTGACTCAAATGAATGAGTGATTAACAGGCATCTGCAGCACTTGAAGTCCTCCTGAGGAGGCAATGCAGATCAGGTGTGCTGAAGCAGAGACATGGAAAACATGCAGGACAGTGGGCCCTGAGGACCAGGGTTGGGGAACACTGCTTTACTGCACACTTCCTCTAAGTGCACTTCACAGAAGGGTGTAGGGTGCAGTGCGAGTATTGAGATTGAGCCATAGTCTAGGGTTTCTTCCATGGACTTGTTTTCTCTCTAACTGCACCATGGGTCGGGTTCTAACAGATCCAGAGTCCAAAACTGAATGATTGGAGACAGAGTTAACTTTTCCCTTTATAGTCGGAACACCCCAAAACGTTGGAATCCCAATGTGGAGAGTTGAAGATTCCTGACCAGCTCTTACTTCAGAAACTCTGTTGACTTTTTGCAGTTTCTTGAATCAGTTGCACACACAAACCATTTCTAACATGCTGGTACGGTCCTTGAATACTTGTATTTGGCAGAAATTCAGATAATCCTTGCTCTTGGGCTGTAACAGTAGTTGGCCTTGTTGCCGAGCACAAAAATGGACAACTCCTACTGGAATGTGATTAAGCCAGATGTGATAAATGACCTAAATCAGAATTCCAAGTTCTACGTTTCTCTCATGATCTATAATTGTATCCAATAAGGAGACTGTTTTGGAGCTTCATTCCTGATAGCTATTTTACATCTTTTATAAATATAGCATCCTATTCTTGAACACAACACAGATTTATTGTTCACCATTGTACTGGTAACATATTTTGACCTTAATTAAATAAATAATCACTCGTGCTTACTTGTGCATTTTGTGTATCAGATTAAATTGTGTTACTACGTGCAGCTTTAACATGGTTTTGCAGTTAAAGACAAAGAAAAAGTGTGAGCATAAATTACAATGGGCCCTTTGTTTAAAAGTGTCTGCTATTACCTCATTGTTGGGGATAATTCTGATTCCTGAAAGTATTAGGTCTGCTGATAACAAACGCAACAAAATATGTGTGGGTGCATAAAGCATTTTAACAAAGCTCTAACTGCTTTCCTTCTCCCCTCTACGAGATTTAGTTGTATTTCGAATTTAGCAGTCAGGTGCTCACCTTGTGTTACAGCCAGATAGGAGCAAAGCTTTGCTCCAAGCACTCTCTGTCAATGATGTCCTCAAAGTTATTAGCATTTAAATGAGAAAAAGAAAAGTGTCATATCGAGATCACAGAAAAAACTCTCAAGTATAAAACTTGTTCAACACTTCAAGTGTGTTTAAAACAAACTTTTTTCATATCCTGAGTGAAGTGATTGAGTGAGGCTGAGTTAGTGAGCAAATTAAGGGTCAAACAGGAGGCTGGAGGGGAATTTCAAGCCCTCTGATCACACAGAATGAAAGTGTGTGACTTTTTGGAGAGAAGATTATAACCCGAGAGTTTGGACCACCTTTCTCTGGCCCTACCTGCGGTATGGGGCCTCGGGCAATAGCTCCTTCTGTTGTTTTTGGCAGAAAGTGGAGCTCCATAAACTTCCTAGACGCTGAGGGTCCAGCGATAGTTAACTGCCAACATCGCCCCACATTGCCCGAGGGAACCACAATCCACAGCAGCCAGAATAAAGGAAACGACTTTGATTGTCTTCCAGTTTTTACATGTTATTAGGCCACAAGTATGAGGACCTGACTGAGTTAATGTGTGTGCGTGTGTGTGTGTGTGTGTGTGCGTGTGTGTGTGTCAAGTGCTGAGTTTTATGTGTGCTGGGGAACAGGTGAGTTCATTTTCCCATCCCTGCTCTACATCACTGTTGATATTATGTGAAAGGTAAATACTCTGTAATTGAATAAAATCACAAACATCAGTGCAGGAAAGAAAAACTGGCCAGCTTTCAGTTTCACAATACACCTCTGTTCTAAAAATACAGGTTGTCTGGTGTGGGGTTTTTTCTCAGCTGCAAGCACAGAGCTGACTAGCAAAATCTTAACAAATAATCCATCTACCAAAGTCTGAATGGTGAGTTCATCCTGCAGAGGAACGGCTCTGTCTACATGCATAAAAAAATCACAACCAAGTCCTTGAGTTGGATCACGTTTGAGTCATATTCTGATTGCATCATGCTTCCTTCTCACACCAACTGTCAGGGAGGCACCAGACTTGGACAAAGTTGATTTTGTGTTGCTATGACCCATGAGGGAATTAAAACCAGATTACGTCATCCAACAGTCAAGTATTTGGATATCCATGCAGTAGGAATAATTTTAACTCATACAATCCAATGGTTGTGTGTTAGAACACTGATTCAGCTCACAAGTCAACATGAATCCCAGCAACACAGCTGCAAAACTCAATACCTTGTGCAAGAAATTTTCCTTCTCTTTTAATTTTTGTATTATTTATGTCTGTTTCAAGTTAAGCCGTGACACAAACCTACATAATAAAATGTCATTTAACAACACAAGAAAAGCCAGGAGAACATTAGGGGCCAGATCATGCTGTTTGTCAGGTGACACCAAACAATTCTACTTCTGCCCACATGGGGTCAAGCATGTTTGGATCAGACTTGATTTGGTTTATCAAATGTAAAGAAGTGGATACAACTGCTGGTACCCATCTGGTAAAGAAAACTAAATTCACAATGGTTACTGAAGTAGCTTAAAACAACCTGAAACGTTTGAATTGTGGTTCAACAAAATCTTTTAAAAATCCAAATTCATGAAACTGACATGGGCAAAAGTGATGGAACACTTAAAGGTCCAATAAGTAAGAATTCTAAAGTGAAATAATCACAAAACAGTCTATGTGATGTCTCGATCATGCTGGAAGGAAGGTTACATTGAAACAGATTTCATTCTCAGCCGGCTGGAAAGAGGCCAGTTTACTGAAGAGGGACGTAGTCGTTGTTTACAATCTGTGAGCCTGTGGGGTTGCCAAGTCTGCGCCAGCATTTGTAATTTGACACTGGCTGGCTTAAAAGCTCCAGAGTTGTTAACAGTATGTTAGCCAATAATAGGAGCAGCCCAGAAGTTAACCCCAAAGCCTAAATTATACTTCTATAAGTCACAAAGTTTGCACTCACACACACACACACACACACACGCACACACACACACACACACACACACTCACACACACACACACACATACTGATGAAGTTGTTTTCCTTTTATACTTCTCTTTTTGAGTGTCAGTGCTGCAAAGCAAATAGTCAGCTCTGAAATTATCTCAAGTTACTTTTGCAGTTACCACTGACTCAATATTACAGTGAAATACATTTATCTACTTATCAAGCCTGATGAAAAAACAACATAAATCAGCATAGACCAGCATGTGTTGTGTTTTGGTACTGGTTTAGCTGGTGAACCAGCATTGGGACTGCCATTAGGTACCAAGATGAGATCCTCAGACCCCTTGTGAGACCATATGCTGGTGCGGGTGGCCCTGGGTTCCTCCCAGACCTGAATCCAGCTGAGCACATCTGGGACATCATGTCTCGCTCCATCCACCGACTGTCCAGGAGTTGGTGGATGCTTTAGTTCAGGTCTGGGAGGAGATCCCTCAGGAGACCATCCACCACCTCATCAGGAGCATGGCCAGGCGTTGTAGGGAGGTCATACAGGCACCTGGAGGCCAAACACACTACTGAGCCTCATTCTGACTTGTTTTAAGGACATTACATCAAAGTTGGATCAGCCTGTGGTGTTTTTCCACTGTGTGACTCCAAATCCACACCATACTAGTTTTATTTCTAAAGCACATTTAAAAACAGCATGGCAGCTGGCCAAAGTGCTGCACAAGAACAAAGATAAAAAATGCTAGACACAGATGTAGACATTGCTCCAGAGAGAGAAGAGTAGGATCAACATACTAAAAACTCAATAAAACTAGAGTCAGCATACACAGCATATAAAAGCAGACGACAAGACACAAGGCAAAAATGCCTAAAACTAGAGGGAAGGCATAGTAATGAAACTCATGTATAAAACAAGAAGGCTACAAACGTGGGGAGAAAAGAAACAAAGGAAGAAGTGATCACCGACCCAAAGCCAAGTTGTAAAGTATGCCTTCAGTACCGATTTAAATCGAGTAAGGGACGGCGCCTGACTCACAGAGAGAGGGATTGTGGCAAACGAAAAAGCTCGCTCTCCACGTGATTTGTACTGCATTCTGGGGGTGCACAGTAGCAGGTGATCGGCGTGAATCCAGACCTCAGTGGGTTGATAATCTGATTTCCATTGATAATTTTTGTGTGATTTTGTTTTCAGCACATTAAACTACGTAAAGAACAAAGTATTAAATACGAATATTTCATTCATTCAGATCTAGGATGTCTTATTTTTGAGTTCCCTTTATTTTTTGAGCAGTGTTTATTTATCTACTTTTCAACTTACTGCGTATGACTCGTCTTCGCTCGTCATAGACTCTTCTGGCACTGATCCTGTCAACAGCCGTGAAACTCACGAAACGGGAAGGAAAGAGTCACTTGTTTGTTGTGATATATGGGCCACAGAACCCACAGGACATCGTTCTTACTTCATGTGTCTTGAACTTGATATTTTGTTGCTCAAGCTTTATGACCATCACCCCAAGTGATTTCTCTATGTCTCATTGAGCGTGTCCCTGGAACAGGACAGAGCACCTTCTCTTGTTTCACAGCAGCTCGGGTAGTCCTTCCATCATTATTGTGTCATGAACAGAGCTAAGGTGATTTGCCAGGATGCTTTAGGTTTGTTTCTTCTCATGGACATTCTCTCAGAGGTTTTGTGACTCATCAACATGTAGTTTGGCAAAATAAGTTTGCTTTGACTCAAACAGCAAATCACAGTGAAATCTATGCAAGAAATACAGGCTCGCCACAATTTGAATTTTTGTAAACATTGATTTTTTATTCTGTGAAATTACGCATTTGAATTTTTTTTTACTTAAAATACACCAGCAAAAATTTCATCAGCAAAAATTCAACACATGAGGTGACCTCCTGGTGACCAAAGCCAGCAATCATCACTCGATTGAGTCGAGTGGCTTTTAGTCAATCAAATGATGCATCTCTGATCATGTGACAACCAACCTCCTTGATTCTGACCTAAGCCTAGCTTTCACCACTCTTTCCACATCTTTATTGTATAATTTATTCAGTGTTATTTCTCTTTAGTTGCTACAATTCTGTATGTCTCCCTTGTTCTTAAAAATCCACACCAGGACACTTTTCCTCCATTCCTCATCTTCTGCAGTGGTCTTTTGTCTGGTCTTCCCAAAAAAGCTGTGAAGCAACTGCAGCTTATTCAGAATGCTGCTGCTAGAGTCTTAACAAGAACCAAGAGAACCGAGCACATCACTCCTGTTCTTAGATCTCTACACTGGTTACCAGTAAACTACAGAATCCATTTCAAAGTGCTTCTACTAGTTTATAAATCACTCAATGGCATGGGGCCAAAATACATGTCAGATCTCCTTCCTGTATCTACACCCAGCAGGGCTCTGAGATCCTTAGGAAGCAGTCAGCTGGTAGAACCCCGGGTCAGAACCAAACAGAATGAAGCTGCTTTTAGCTACTATGCTGCACACAGATGGAATCAGCTTCCTCATGACCTCAAATGTGCTCCAAACTCCAGAAACTTGTAAATCAAAATTGAAAACTTTCATGTTCATCAGCCTTTGAATGAATGTTTCTCACGATGCACCTTCTGCACTGGAACTGCTCAGCCTTTAACTTTGTCCTTTTCTTTTTAATTTATAAATTTGTTTCCCATTTTCACCATTAATCTGAAAATGGAGATCCGTTTTCCAGTTGCCGTTCCAACTCTGTATCAGAACTGGAACAACTGGCTCACAGAGGTGTAGACTGGAAACCTCTGCTCTGGCTTCTTATCTGTTGTGCTGTTGGATGCTTCCTGAGTATGTCATGGCACTCCTAATGGGTGAGTGTGCAGTACTTGCGCTGGAATCTTGTTCTCTTCCTGCTTTACAAAAGGACAAAGAGGTCCTGACCTCATCTACTAAACCCATGCCCAGGATAAACTCAGCTCCATCAACTCTTGTTTATGTTGTTTAACAGAAGAAAAAATACCTATTTAAACCTGCTGGGTGAGTTTGGACTTCCTGTATGCATTGATTTGATTGTAGATATGAGAAAAGAGATGAGTTCACAAGAATGTCAACAATAGTTTTTTCAACCCTGCTGAAACATTTTCAAAATCTGTACTTCTAAAAAAACGTATGTGTGGAAATCACAAACCTTGTTTAAACTAATAAGGATTTAAGTGGTTTAGTTTTACCCCAAAACCTCAGCTCCACCAGGATAATGTCTGCTATTACTCACAGCAACAGCAATCAATGCTGTTAACCCACCCTTCAAACCACACAAGAGATGCCAATTTTTTCCCTTCAGAGCTGAAACATTTGTGTGTTTTCATTTCCATGCCAACCATGAAACATAGCTGGGTTGAGTCGCTGGAAGTTTCTGTTGGAGCGGGGTTATCATGAAGCTTCTAAGGGAGCTAATCCTACAAACTGTTCTGTTCAATGATTGTTTCATCAGAGAAGTAGCCTCACTTCCTGTCACACACTCTCAGCATCCAATGATAACAAAACTACTCCCAGGTTGAGTTCTCCAGACCAAACAACTATTAATGCACCTTGAAAATGTTCAACAAATCGTTACAACTATTTCTGGGAATCACTGTTCAGCTAGCAAACATTAACCACATATTAACTCAATAAAAAAACATTGAAAATTTGGTTTGAAAACCCATTTTTGACAAAAGCTTAGATTAGTTATGATGTGTTACCACATGAAGTGAAATGATTAATATGTTTTTTTTTGTAATGCATTTATGAAGAAGGCTTTGGAGCACCCAAAAAACCCAGAAAGCACCAAGGTCAACTCCTAATAATGATCCAGCTGCAGGATCAGGACACCACCAGTAAAGAGCCGGGAGATCAGGAGTGACAGCAGACAGGTGGGAAGGGCGTCTGCAGATCTGTGGACTTTTGGAGGATAGCCTGATGCCACAAAGGGCAGCAAAAATCCACTTGTCTTCAAGCAAACCACCAGGGACAGACTGATGTTGTCCTAAACTTCTAAGGATTGGACAGCTGACGACTGGAGGAAAGCCATTTTCTCTGTTTAATCCCCTTTTGGATTGTTTTAGGCATCCCAAACATCACTACCATGGTTACAGTTTCACTTCAGAAGGGTGCGTTAATACACACTGATGTGGGTGATATCAACACACACATATATGCGTACACACACACACGCACACACACACACACACACACACACACACACTGGTGATGACTAAGATAAATGTTTCCACACTGATGGGATAAGTTGTGACATATTAAAAACCAGTTGATCACCCTTGTGTCAGATCCGTGAGTGCTGACTCATGTGTCAGTGCTCCTGTAGCTGCACTACAGAAGCTGTGAATCAGAGGAAACTCGTGCATGCCTGAACATTAGTATCACCCACAAATATCTCAGAAAGATTACAATAAAGATCAAATGAATGGATGTGCACCACCAAGCTCAATATTATCTAAAAACCATCTGCTACTGTGGCGTTTCAGAATGTGTGTGAACTTTGATCTCCTTCAGGACAATAAGCCCCCATTCCACAAATTGCACAACAAAGTGTGGCTACATGACTGCATGGCAGTCCGGAGGCTGACAGGAGTCTTGGTAACCTTGTGTTCCAAGTTAAATCTCTTGGTCTCTATGAAATAGTTGTGTTGTCTGCCATAATGCTGGAGGGCCCTCAGCTCTGCGTGTCTGGGCTGCTCAGTTTCTCTGTTTGCACTTTCTACAGCTCCAACCGCATGAAAAATGAAATCCTGCATTGAAATGGTTTATTTAGGATATGAGTTTTACTGTGAATAATACTAAGAAACACAAATACTGACATAATAAAATCTGATGTGGATTATCTTAATAAACTTCAGATAAAGTTTTACAAACTTCTTTAGCTGCATTTGGGTGTAAACTAAACTTCATGATGTCAGAGGAGTGGCTGCTGGGCTGAACAGAGTGCACCCATGGATATTAAAAGCAACACATTCTCACTTATTGGAGAGATGGTGACTGCATAAATCATCTGTTATGGGGGAACTTCCATCATTGTGATGAAACATGTGAAAGTTCATGGAACAAGTGAGTAAAAAAACCTTTAACATATAAAAAACATGCATTTAACCAGGCCCAGAAGTGCAACAAAGAAGGTGAATCCAAATCAAAATGAGCACCCCCTAGTGGTTGGTTCCAGTTTAAGTTTACTCCTGCCCACTGCTGTTTCTGCATGTTAAAGCATTCATTTCTCTAACACGTTTAGCTGTTGTTAGTGATTACAAGCTTTAGAAAACAGTGATTGTGTGCAGGTGGGTGAACAAGATTTTCAGATACTCAGTCTCTGGTTCTGGCAAGACTTGTGTTCATGAAACTATGGCTTCACTTTTCAACAATGATAGAAGGGGGAGATTCCTGGTTTATCATATGCTAAAGTTCAACAGGAAAAACCATTTGTAAAGCCTCAAACAGGCAAATATAAACCAACAAAGCAGGAACCAACAGCCACAATATAAGAGACTATAAAACTACTAATCCTTGGTCAACCCAGGTTAACCAAGGATTGGAGCAAGTACATCTCTAATTTGGCCCGGGAACACCTTGGGGTCCTGCTGGAGGAGCGGCCACGAAACGTATTACATGGCAATTAGTCGCCGTTATAGTGGACAGGGTCCTTTCCACTGGCAGCTATGTGTAACGTCTGGGACGCGTCCCAGAAGTGACGGGACGCTATCATTACCTCTCGAGTCTATTTTACGCGCTACGCTTCTGAAACACGTCAAACTCCGCAGTTTAGATCGAGACAAACAGGAAGTCAAACACGAAGGCAGTGTGAAACATCCGGAAACTTCCAAAATAAAACACGCAGGTGCAGTACGCCCCGTAGCCGATGTAAACAAAACAGTAAATAAACCACAGACCATTTTGGCTACATGCAGCTGACTTTCTCCTTGCTTGTCATTGTGTGGACTTCCACAATCACTCATGGTGCTGCAGTTCTCCCGTGATTTTGTGACCTTGCGGAATCAGCTGTGTGGAACGCTTTCGCTCCCGAATCGCTGCCGGTTGGGAATGAGCTCGCGGGTAAAACGGCGCTGTTACGCTGCGCTCTGTTTTCATGTCCTGTGGAAAGCCGGGGTTAGAAATAAAGTCACACAGAAACAAAAGAGAAAGTAACAGAAGTCACAAAACAACACAGAAGTATTTCAACAAAAGGTAAGCTCACTTTGACGTTTGCTCCGATGTCTTGTGAATATCTTTGGTAACAGCTGCAGAGTGAATATGTAGAGGTTGAAAAAAAAAATAAACAATGATTTTCCTAAAAAAGTAGCTGATTTTGAATGAAGCAATGAATCAAACATTGATCCATCTGTGTGTGAAATGCTTAATTTTCAGTAAATCATAGAAACATCTGACTAAACAAGTTTAATACACATGTTACACGGGTGGATTCAGAAACTTAATCTGCTGCAGGAATCTAACAAAAACAAACAAACTCAGACTAAAATGTTCTTATTCTCAGGGAAATGAGACCTAAAGGACCTCTGAGTCAACAGTTTTCATCTTAAACTTGACGCCATAGTGACCAGAGTTTATAGCAGGAACATTATTGGATGAGGCTGCAACACACACAGTTAAGCTCCAGTTTCAATCTATGACAGCTGATTTCCATTCAACAGTCATAAATGTTTGTGTAGCAGTCAACTCAAGAAGCAGCCGGTCTCCTCGGGTCTAAAATGTCGACTTTCATCAGCAGCTAAAACAAAAAAAGACACTGAGAATCTGTTAGGATGTGAGCTCAAGATCCTGCAGACTGCTGGAGAAGCCATCATGATCAGATGTCCTCTCATAGTTTTATGGTACAGATGTTAAACTCGTGTCTGACTGCAGGTGACCGAGTCATTAGGTTTTATGCACTACTAATTATTAATGGTGATGAGTGCAGCTGAGGGTTGAGCTCTGGTAAGATGATATATGATCAGGTTGTGTAAACGTCCGTGGTAAAAGTGCCCCCCCAACACTCTCCTAAATATCATCTGTCATGTTCTTTAACAGTTTTAAAGTCAACATTGGCACAGCTAACACACTCATGGACTGGAGATTACTCTGGCTTCTGTTCCTTTCATACTAAATCAGGACACTTCATCAAACTTTTCTCCTCATGACTCTTCTGAATCACAGCCTGTATCGGTTTCAAGGTCCTGGCTGGGCTCCTGGTATCTCTCACTACTTGGTGACTTTAAAAACTAACTGGCGACAAAAAGACTGAGAAAATATACAGCTTTTCAGTAAAAGTCACAGTGAATTAAATATTATTATAATCATTTTCAGATGTTTGGTGAAACTGCTAACAAAGTTTGACTGTCAAGCAAAGTAAAAAACAAAGTTCATGATCTTCAACCGTAACTTACCTCAACCCACCCTAGTATTTTTTCCCTGGATGGTACAGAACTACAACTTCCTAAAAGTATTTGGATATTTGGCTTGACAGCACACTTTCATTTGACATTCACATTAATTCATTACTCTCTAAAGTCAAGTCAAGGATTGGGTTTCTATACCGCAACAGGTCATCCTTTACTCACTCTGCAAAGCAAACCTTGGTCAAAATGACAATCCTTCCCATCTTAGATTACGGTGACATCATTTATAGGACTGCTTCCAAAAAACTTCTTCATAAACTCAATGTCATTTATCACTCAGCAATCCGTTTCGTCACTGGTGCCCCTTTCACTACTCATCATTGTGATCTGTACTCACTCGTTAACTGGCCATCACTCCATTCCTGCAGGTTGTTACATTGGTATCAATTTATATACAAACCAATCATCGGTAGAACACCGTCATATCTTCGCTCATTACTCATCACTTCCAACAACCAGCGCAATTTACGTTCCAGTAACCTAATCTCTATGGTTATTCCCAAAGCTCGCACCTCCTTTGGCCGCTCCTCATTTCAGTTTGCTGCTCCCAATGACTGGAATGAGCTGCAAAAATCACTAAAGCTCCCTACCTACGTTCCATTATCTACCTTCAACAATTCATTACGATCAATAGTTTCTGATCAATGTGCCTGCTGCTGAGTACTTAAAGACCTGTCTNTACAAGTATAGCCGAGTTAAAGCCTCAAAGGGACCATATCATGCAAAATCCACTTTTTGGAGCTTTGTACCATGTGACATTCTTCATGAAAATGTCAGTTTGGGGGTTGTGGATATTTTTTGTGGCGTTTTCTACTCAACTTCTCCGCACGTCACCACTGGAGGGCATGTGGAGGCGCTTTTCTGATTACTCCTCTCTGGTCTACTCAGCCTATTGGTCTCACCAGCAGCTTGTCTCCTTGTTAAGAAGGAGGATAGACAAGCCTGAAGCCAGCCACTCTTTGCCAGAGCATTAGCCTTTGTGGTAACCTTCAGCCTTCAGTTCTGATTTATGTCTATGAAATTCTCTAGTTCTTGTTCTAGTTCTGGTACTTACCTGTTCCTCGTCTCCAGGTTCCTCTCTGATCTCACCGAAGCCCTGTGCAGTTATACTCACCCTCCTCCGTGGATTCTGGATATTCCATTCCTCATGGCTGGCTCCTGCTTCTGTTCCTCATCCAGCTCTCTCTGGAAATCCCGTTCCCTCCGTCCATCCATGCGCCTCCGGCCTGCCCTCCAACGACCACCAGTTAGCCATATCTCATCTGTTCAATTATCCATAACCTCTCCTGGATCATACTCACCTTTCAATTATCACAGTTCCTGCAGAGATTGTTCACCACTGACCTACATCCCAATTGGATCCCACTCCCTCCTGCGAACCACATCTTCCCTCCACCGTAAGCTTAGCTTTGGATGCAAAATCAATCATCCTCCAGTGTTGCCTGTATTCATCTCTCCATTTCAGCATACCTGGTTCCTGTTCCTGCTACAATTCTCCAACAACCACTTCTAAAAAACTGTTCAAAATCTGCCTTGGTCTTTTGAGAGCATTGGTTTATTGGTTGCCTTTATAATATCTCACATCCAGAACGTGAAGCTATGGAAAAATACATCAAGGAATCCCTAGATGCTGGCCTTATCCATCCATCCTCCTCTCCACTTGGACAGGATTCTTCTTTGTGGCCAAAAAAGACAGATCCCTTCCACCATGCATTGATTACAGAGGTCTAAAGCAGTGTTCCCCAACCCTGGTCCTCAGGGCCCACTGTCCTGCATGTTTTCCATGTTGCCCTTTCAAACACCAGTGTTTCCCTGTTGCTACACACCTGACTCAAATGAATGAGTGATTAACAGGCATCTGCAGCACTTGAAGTCCTCCTGAGGAGGCAATGCAGATCAGGTGTGCTGAAGCAGAGACATGGAAAACATGCAGGACAGTGGGCCCTGAGGACCAGGGTTGGGGAACACTGGTCTAAAGCAAATATCTGTTAAAAACAAGTATCCTCTTCCACTCACCTCCTCTGCCTTTGAAACCCTCCACAGTGCCACCATTTTCACCAAATTCGACTTCCGCAATGNGGTTTTAAGTCTGTTTTTATTGCTTGTACATATATATGAGAACAGTCTTTTATGTCTGTTTTTATCTAATTTGATTTTTATCTTATCTGTTGTTCGTTAGTGCAAAGCTGCTTGTGTCTCTGTTGCTGCTGCCTCTTGGCCAGATCGTCATGAGAATGAGTTCTCATTCAACTCGTCTGGTTAAATAAGTAAATAAAAACAAATGTTCTTGCCACAATCTATTCATGTGTCATAATAATGTTTTTGGGACTATTGTTTGATGAAACTTGCAATGAAAAAAAAAGATTTAGTGATGCATCTTTACTAAATAGAGCAGATTACATGGATGGCCATATTCTAATCCCAGGTGAAGATGTACTTCTCCCTGATAGATAGTCTCTGATAAACTCTGGCCCACGATATGGATACATTCTCTCAATGTTTGAGGTTAGAAATGATTTGCTGGACAACTTTTTTGAAATTAAACTTCATGCAAAGCAACAAGCCTGGTCTTTCAGTCTTACTTCATTGTTATATTTTTGGTGATGAGGCCCTTCGACTTGCACAAGAAAAATGAGAACCGACACAGCTGAAATATCACGTGTGATCTCGCGAGAAAATATGCCCTTTACAAAAAAGGATCAGAAAAGCACATTTTCGATTTATTTTTCCAATACAATTTATTTTAATGGTCTATGACTATAGTAGGATGTAGATATCCACGGTAATATAGGTGATGACTCCTTTAAACAAGAAGGATGAAATAAAGGATCTGTCCTTATCTCAGAGAATTTACATGATGATGGACACACAGACCAGAACTGTTGACAGGACTCTAATGGAGATGTTTTCTGCAAATACAACAGCAGGAATGATTCAATAGGAACATGTTGGCATGTGTATTCCCAGCACTCAAAGGCTGCTTTCCACATGATATGTGAAGGATAAAAGTACTGTATGTTTTTTTTGTTTACTGGGGAAACAAGTGTGGGAGTTTTTGATTTAAATAATAAATCATTCTTTAGATTTTTATAGACAGCAATGATTTTGAGTTTTTATAGAGTTGTTCTATTCATGAACAGGTGACACTTGCATTAGAAACAGAACAAAACACCTGTAACTGAAACCAGCAGCTCTCTGAACAATGGAATGCAGGATGGAACAGGTGATCAGATAACCCCCGTATGCCAGTAGGCGAGCCGATGGCACACTCAGGTATTAACAAGCACCGCCATGATGAGAGAGGAGAGATAGAGATGATTAAGAAAAATGATGTGGCAGTGTGGGGGTGCATCCTGACATGATGTTACATGATTGATACAAATGATTAAAAGAGATTATAAATAATTATACGTAGTATCTCCAAACCTCTAACTTACATATCTAATTTGTCATTTGAAACAGGAACCTTTCCAAATAAAACTAGATAAATTGCATTTCTTGCAGAAATACGTTTGAATGCTTTGTTGCTGAATACGATAGCTGAAACAGCTGAATTGAAGCTAAAACTAAGCTTATTCTAAAATTTTAGAGAAACTTTATAACAACAGATCAGATAACTTTATAGAGAAATGCAATATAATTAATCAAAGTCAGTATGGTTTTAGGTCAGCAAGATCTACAACTATGGCAATATTGGATGCAGTAGAAGAGATCACAAATAGTCTTGATAAAAAGAAATATGCAGCTGGAATTTTTATTGATTTGAAAAAAGCCTTTGATACAATTAATCACGACATATTACTCAAAAAATTGGAAAGACATGGAATTAGAAGAGTGGCTTTCAGTTGGATTCAAAGTTATTTAGCAGAGAGGCAACAATACGTGAAAATGGGTAAGTTTACATCAGGGTGTTTGAGCATTACTTGTGGGGTACCACAGGGATCAATACTAGGCCCAAAGTTGTTTAATTTGTATAATAATGATTAGGGCTGCACAATATATCGAAAATGTATCGTTATCGCAATATCATTATGTGCAATAGGCATATCGCAAAACAGAAAAATATCGCAATTAATGGTCATCTCAGATTTTTGCTACACATAATGCATTTTGTCAATCAAATGGAAGGATGAAGTTTTTGACAAATCAAATAGAGCCCTTCACCCATTTGGCCAATCGGTTGGGTTCTTATAGGTTAGATGCCTTGGTGCCTTAGCCTGGCAAGCCATCCTATATATGTGAATATATAGTCTGGCCACGAACCATTGACGGCTCTCAGTCGTGAGGCGGGATCTACGGTTGTCTTTCAAAATGTCAGCACGCAATTGGATAGCGCTAGGACCAATCAGAGTGATGAACAACATGACGTAATCACGGCGACGGAAAAGCGGGAGGCTTTAATAGCGTCTAGCTTCAATGATTTCTGTCGTTTTTGTATAAAAACATGTGAATATCAGGTGTACTGGGACATTGCACTACTTTGTTTGATAAAAATAAGAAGCCGCTAAGTATATCAGACAGACTTACGCACGTTGGAGTCTAAATAATCCAATGTTGATGACAAAGCCGTTTCAAACGAACGTGTTTTCCGAGTTGCCGCCATGTTGCTTGGGTTCGCGGCGTTCGCGGCCGCAGCGCTGACGTCATCGGCTACTCCCGCTCTGTGATTGGCCCATGATATAGAGCGCTGTGATTGGCCCAACCAAAACTATAGCGAGTTGTGATTGGATAGACACAGCAGTGGTTTGGGCTGCGAGGGTTCCAATGAAGCGTGCCTAGACCAAACTCTGCAAAGCAAGAATTGGTCTAGTTCACTAGGCTATTGGTGCCTAGGTGGACGGCACTTCATTTGGATGGCTAGCAAACACCTGAGTTAGCTTAGAGTGCATCGCAATGACTGAAGGTAAGACGTGTGCGGAAAATGTTAGGGAGAAAGAACTCATAATTCCAACAGCATGACTATTATTTCAAAGTACTTGTGTTCAACAAACACAAGTACTTTGCAAGACATGTCAAACACCCATGGCAACCATGAGGGGAAACACGACAAATCTCCGTTGTCACCTCCAACACAACCATAAAGATCTATATACTGGGCTCTAGAAATGTAATGTGAACTTGCATGATTTCATTTTGTTACTGTATTAATACTAATGATAGAGGATGGAGTGGTGTGTCTAAAGTATATATACAAAAACTGCAGATTTAAATATTTGTTCATTTATCGCAAGTAATATCGATATCACAATATTAAGCACTGTTATCGCCTATCGCAGGTCTTCCTAATATTGTGCAGCCCTATTAATGATATTTTTAATGTATCCAAGTTGTTAAAATTAATTCTTTTTGCAGACGACACCAATATTTTTTATTCCAGTGAGAACTTTAGTGATTTAATAAATAATATTAATAATGAATTACTTAAATTAAAAACATGGATGGATAATAATAAATTATCCCTCAATTTAGATAAAACTAAAATATTGTTTTTCGGTAATCATAAAGAAAAATTAGAATGAGTAAAAAATATCGATGGTGTTGTGTTAGAGTCTGTTTTGAAGATTTAATTCTTAGGAATAACTATCGATAGTAAAGTAAGTTGGAAATCTCACATCAATCACATACAAAGTAAGGTCTCTAAAAGTGTATCAATTATTAATAAAGTCAAATATTTCTTAGATTATAACGCACTGCACTTACTGTATTGTTCCTTAGTGCTACCCTACTTAACATACTGTATAGGGCAATAACTATAAAAGTTCACTACAACCCCTCTTTATTCTCCAAAAACGGGCTGTAAGGGTCATACATAAAGTACATTTTTTCATCACACTAACATTTTATTTTTACAGTCCAAACTGTTACAATTTTTTGATTTAGTTGATTTTTATACTGCACAAATACTTTATAAAGCTAGTAAAAAAAATGTTACCCTCCACTATTCAAAAACTATTTATACAAAATGTAGGGAGCTATAATCTGAGGGGTTGTGGTAACTTTAAATTCCAGGCGGTAAGAACTACCAGTAAAAGCTTCTGTGTGTCTGTGTGTGGTGTCAAAATGTGGAACCGATTGGAAACTCAGCTCAAGCAATGTGTAAATATTATTCAGTTTAAATTAACATATAAAAAATGGTCATGATGTATGATAATGGAAATTGAACTCACTTACTGTACTATAAACTGTTAATAATTGAAATTATGATCAAAACAAATTATATGGTGAATCTCAGGACATTGTTAATGGAAGCAATTTAATGAATAGTATGGAATGCAATGGGGGGTGAGAGTAAATAAGTTTTCTTCATCCCACTCCATTTCAATCTTAAATTTGTATGGAATTTGTGTTTATATGTGTGTGTATATGTATGTATGTATGTATGTATGTATGTATGTATGTATGTATGTATGTATGTATGTATGTATGTATATATATGTATGTATGTGTGTATATGTGTATGTGTGTGTGTATATATATATTGAAATAAAAATAATCAATCAATCAATCAGATTCAAATGATGTGGTTTCATTTAGTAAATCATTTTATAATACAAGATCTATTAGAATATGCTCATAAATATCTATAAAAAGTAATGCTATTAATTATTCGATATCTACTTTAAAGTAGTAGTAGGGAAAAACAAATATAACATAAACCAGAAAGTAAAACTAGTGCAATGAACTTCAAAATGTAGGGTAACAGGGAATTACTAAAACTAGGAGTAGGGAAAAAATTGAAAATGATGTAAACCAAAACAGTAAAACTAGTACAGAGAACTACAAGGTAACAGGGAATTACTAAATCTAGAACACCAGTAGATAGCCAGTGAGCCAAAACGAAGAACAAAACAAACAATAAAGCTAATTCAATCAATGAATGTAAACCAAACAGTAAACTAGTACAATTCATACAAAAAATGTTAAGGTAACAGAAAATTACTAAAACTTGGAGTAGGGAAGAAAGCGAGATATTGTGAACCAAAACAATAACATTAGTACAGAGAACTACAAAACTGTAAAGTAACCAGGAATGACCAAAAGTAGATAACTGGGAGTGAGCTAAAACTAAGAAATTATAAAGTGAAACATGACCAGAGGGGGGGGGGCGGTAGGGAAAAACAGAAACAATAAGGGGGAGGGAAGGGATGAGGTAAAAGCACGTATTCAAACAGTCACAATATAATCCACGTGTGGTGGGTGGAAGGGGCGGGGATCCCTCAACTGAGAGGGATTCACAGCTATCCAGAGCGCCCTTCAACCGCCACTGCCCAGGGGTGGGAGAGCATTGAAAATGTGAGATGTTGTGTAAGTTGTGTGTCCACGCATGCTTGTTGTGTCAGTAGTGAGTTAGTCTCATCAGACCAAGTACATTAAACTGTACTTGGTCTGATGAGAGTTCAGACAGTGTGCCTAACTGAGCGAGAGGAAAATGGGACAGCTTCCAAATTGTCTACATTAACACGGTCATTAAACTTTAGCAGCACAGAGAAAAGGGTCAGGTGGGCTTTGATTAGCCTAGCATGTCACCAGTGTGTCACCAGATTGTTGCCAGTCATGTGTTGGATATCTGTGGTGAACTCAGATATGTAAGACAGGTGATGGCACTGCCGCACTTACCATTGTTCTGAGATTCTGGACATGTCAAACATTAACTTTTGTGGTCCACAAATGCCGTAAATGTGCTCCCCTCCAGCAGAAAACAGAAATGGTGGAAAGTGAGACAGCTAGTGAAAAAAGCATACAGCTGTCAGGCTCAGTCGACCCTTTGACTGTGCACAGCTGCATAGGAGGAAGCATCAGTGGTGATTGATAACAGGGCCCCTGGTATTTAGTGGGCCAGTATAGTCGCGTTCACCATTCAGTACAGACAAGTCTGTATTATTTTGATGTTTTTCCTTTTGTTAGCACTCAGCTAAACTAACCAGTGAGCTAGCTACTGGAAACCTTGTGGTGCCATGTCACAGAAGCTTTTTTTGACACTGATTATTTGTGATAGAGTCTGTATTGATGACTGGAAGACAGTTTGACTGTTTACTGAGGTCTGTCTGAGCTCCAAAAGTGCAAGTGTGTCCTCACCTGTTCTGCCCAAATCCCATTTGGGGAAATTTCCTGCAACTGTTTGCAAAATGTGTTTATAATGCATGACAAACCTCAACCAATGTCACATCACACTATTCAAAATTGGAAGTATGCATTCTATTTTAAAGTTGAAAGACTTGAAAAGTAATAGACAGGATAGTAGGATGGCTGCTTTAAANTGACGGTGACATGTTTTCTTTTGTACCACTAGAGGGAGCTCACCCACCACCATTCATCCTAAACTCACATTTCCTTCCAGACTCACCATGAAGTAACCTGGTAGGAGTTTCTGGAGGAATTCAGCCTCTTTGTGCTGGACAGTCTTGATGATAAACTCATCATCACTGGAGACGTAGAAGATAGACCCGCTGGCTCCGGGGTTGGACAGCTCGATCAGAGGCTCGTTACACAAAGAGTACTACAACAGAGAGAGGAGTCAGCATCAGCATCCAACTGACTGATTTTCAGTTATTAAAACACCTAATGGTGACTTAAACTATGTCTGAGACCAACAGCAGAAACCTCCTCCTCATTAGGAGGAAGCTTCCCTGATGCTGACTTTGAAATTCAAGAGAAAAATAAAAGGACACTTTGTACTTCGACCACGGAGGCTAAAAAAAAATCCTGCTGGGAAACGCAAACAAGTAAACCCTCAGTTCTTGTTCCATCCGCTATGTGATGAACGCGCTTCGACTGAATAAATACACACAAACACAAAGAGCTGGCAGGGGCTCTTTGTGTGAGAACTAACCAGGTAGTCGTCTGGACGGATGCCAAACATTTCTCTGAAGTAACGGAAAGCGATGGGAGCGTAGGTCTTAAAGCGAAAGTCGCTGTAGTGATGAGCAGGGGTCAGGTTACTGCCTTCACTGGAAAAGAAACGAGATGCCAAACGTCCATTAGGTCTAATTCACACACTTCTCTCTATTATTGTGGTTTGATTTAAGCTACAGCTTACGTTACCGACCTTGGGAAGAAGATGCTTTCGACCACCACGAAGTCCTGCATGAGAACGTCTCTTTCTGCCTTTTGGCTCAAGCTGCCCACTGTGTGAGCGATGCCCAGCTGGATGGCACCTTTCAGGGCAGAGGATGTGGTCTGAAGCAGCCAGAGAGGAGAAATAAAAGAGTTAACGCAGGAACAAACAATATTTAACCAAACCGACTTGTTTTTTATCATTATTACCTTAAAACGAGAGAATGTGGTTATAGAATAATAAACAACACCTGTTTCCCCTTGTTGTTCTGCAGGAATCCAGCCAGCACTCACCTTTTTGTACGTGGTCTCCCCCGTTGTAGTCTCAACGCCCCGGTGCCCGATAGTCTTCTTCATACTCTGAGTTGTGCTTGAGGATCCAGGCATCTGAGCAACGGGACAACAAACATGTGATCGAATGGGCGTGCTTGTGGGTGTTAACTAGGGCTAGGTAAAAAAAAATCGATTTTGGATCAATTTCATATAAATTTTGCAAAATCGATTCATTAGGCCTAAGATCGATTTTCCCCCTTGAACCAGACGGTCCTTAGCCTGGCAAGCCATCCTATATATGTGTATATATAGTCTGGCCACGAACCATTGACGGCTCTCAGTCGTGAGGCGGGATCTACGGTTGTCTTTCAAAATGTCAGCACGCAATTGGATAGCGCTAGGACCAATCAGAGTGATGAACAACATGACGTAATCACGGCGACGGAAAAGCGGGAGGCTTTAATAGCGTCTAGCTTCAATGATTTCTGTCGTTTTTGTATAAAAACATGTGAATATCAGGTGTACTGGGACATTGCACTACTTTGTTTGATAAAAATAAGAAGCCGCTAAGTATATCAGACAGACTTACGCACGTTGGAGTCTAAATAATCCAATGTTGATGACAAAGCCGTTTCAAACGAACGTGTTTTCCGAGTTGCCGCCATGTTGCTTGGGTTCGCGGCGTTCGCGGCCGCAGCGCTGACGTCATCGGCTACTCCCGCTCTGTGATTGGCCCATGATATAGAGCGCTGTGATTGGCCCAACCAAAACTATAGCGAGTTGTGATTGGATAGACACAGCAGTGGTTTGGGCTGCGAGGGTTCCAATGAAGCGTGCCTAGACCAAACTCTGCAAAGCAAGAATTGGTCTAGTTCACTAGGCTAGATTTTTCCTACTCGGAAGTCGGAATTTCCGAGGAGGAAGTGAACGCACCATTAGCTGATAGCAATGTTAATGATAGCTAAAATATCAAGCTAACACTATCTTAAACAAAAACGTTTATTTTGCTGCTGGAGCAGATTAAGATGATGATGCCTCACTTAGATCGTTGTCGCTGGTTTCATCATCACCCAATCACCCACTGCATTTAGTGAAGTGTAGCCAAACTTTATAGCGCGTTCGCTTTCTCCTAGTCGAAATTTCCAAGTTCCGAGGAGAAAGCGAACGCACCATTAGCGGAACAGGAGCTAAAATATCAAGATAATGTTATGTTAAACAGTTTATTTACCTGCTGGAGCAGATTAAGACAATGATGCCTCACTTATATCATTGTTGCTGGTTTCTTCATCACCCAGATAGCCATCCCATTTAGTAAAGTGGACCCAAACTTTAGAACTCTTCCTCTGTGCCATGCTGCTTGCTCTGTTTACAGCTTGCCTGCAGCGACTAGCGACTTTCCGCTCAATCACCAGTGAAACACTTCTGGAGGGGGGAACACATATCGACATAACACCGGCGCTGCTGTCTAATTTGGCAAATTGCTGTCTCGCAAGTTCTCGTTAGGTCAGGTACCGAAACAAGGCACCGTTTCTTGTCACGTGAATCGGTACTCGGTCGGTTCGACGGAATTCGGTCGGTGCCTAAAAAAGTACCGGTTCCGGTACCCATCCCTATCGATATCGCAATATTCTGTTATCGCACATCACAGGTTTTCCTAATATTGTGCAGCCCAATTAATGATATTTTTAATGTATCCAAGTTGTTAAAATTAATTCTTTTTGCAGACGACACCAATATTTTTTATTCCAGTGAGAACCTTAGTGATTTAATAAATAATATTAATAATGAATTACTTAAATTAAATACATGGATGGATAATAATAAATTATCCCTCAATTTAGATAAAACTAAAATATTGTTTTTCGGTAATCATAAAGAAAAATTAGAATGAGTAATAAATATCGATGGTGTTGTGTTAGAGTCTGTTTCGAAGAGTAAATTCTTAGGAATAACTATCGATAGTAAAGTAATTTGGAAATCTCACATCAGTCACATACAATGTAAGGTCTCTAAAAGTGTATCAATTATTAATAAAGTCAAATATTTCTTAGATTATAATGCACTGCACTTACTGTATTGTTCATTAGTGCTACCCTACTTAACATACTGTATAGAGATTTGGGGCAATAACTATAAAAGTTCACTACAACCCCTCTTTATTCTCCAAAAACGGGCTGTAAGGGTCATACATAAAGTAAATTTTTTTCATCACACTAACATTTTATTTTTGCAGTCCAAACTGTTACAATTTTTTGATTTAGTTGATTTTTATACTGCACAAACACTTTATAAAGCTAGTAAAAAAAATGTACCCTCCACTATTCAAAAACTATTTATACAAAATGTAGGGAGCTATAATCTGAGGGGTTGTGGTAGCTTTAAATTCCAGGCGGTAAAAACTACCAGAAAAAGCTTCTGTGTGTCTGTGTGTGGTGTCAAAATGTGGAACCGATTGGAAACTCAGCTCAAACAATGTGTAAATATTAGTCAGTTTAAATTAACATATAAAAAATGGTCATGATGTATGATAATGGAAATTGAACTCACTTACTGTACTATAAACTGTTAATAATTGAAATTATGATCAAAACAAATTATATGGTGAATCTCACAGAGAAAACGGTCAGGTGGGCTTTGATTAGCCTAGCATGTCACCAGTGTGTCACCAGATTGTTGCCAGTCATGTGTTGGATATCTGTGGTGAACTCAGATATGTAAGACAGGTGATGGCACTGCCGCACTTACCATTGTTTTGAGATTCTGGACATGTCAAACATTAACTTTTGTGGTACACAAATGCCATAAATGTGCTCCCCTCCAGCAGAAAACAGAAATGGTGGAAAGTGAGACAGCTAGCTAGTGAAAAAAGCATGCAGCTGTCAGGCTCAGTCGACCCTTTGACTGTGCACAGCTGCATAGGAGGAAGCATCAGTGGTGATTGATAACAGGGCCCCTGGTATTTAGTGGGCCAGTATAGTCGCGTTCACCATTTAGTACAGACAAGTCTGTATTATTTTGATGTTTTTCCTTTTGTTAGCACTCAGCTAAACTAACCCGTAAGCTAGCTACTGGAAACCTTGTGGTGCCATGTCACAGAAGCTTTTTCGACACTGATTATTTGTGATAGAGTCTGTATTGATGACTGGAAGACAGTTTGACTGTTTACTGAGGTCTGTCTGAGCTCCAAAAGTGCAAGTGTGTCCTCACCTGTTCTGCCCAAATCCCATTTGGGGAAATTTCCTGCAACTGTTTGCAAAATGTGTTTATAATGCATGACAAACCTCAACCAATGTCACATCACACTATTCAAAATTGGAAGTATGCATTCTATTTTAAAGTTGAAAGACTTGAAAAGTAATAGACAGGATAGTAGGATGGCTGCTTTAAAGTTAATGCATAGGCAGCTTTAATAATTGTTCCATAGCCCTTGAGAACCCAAACCCTTTAATACAGAACACAGATTGGAATAAATACACCAACATTTAGATCAAATAAAGAAATATAATAGTTGTTGCTATATGTATGAATAGAATGCCACTTGGGGTTGTCAAACCTGAACATATGACTCAAGAAGCAATTTTGCAGATGCTTGAAATGAGCTGTGACACTACAGGTTCTCACTTTGAATATGAGGCAGTTTAACAACTCGTGATTGCAATGTTTGCCTGTCAGAAAGAGGAGAAAAATTAATAAATTGAAGTGAAATTCTCCAGAGTGTCAACAAACTATCTGAATAAATCACAGACAAGATGAATACTTTTGTTGCATGTACAAAAGACTTGGTGTTAGAGACATCATGTATGGTAATGTGCAAATGCCAAATTCACACTCAGCAAATCTCATTTCTGCCTTCAGTTCTTTTCACAATATAAAGCCACATGCGGCTCAGTCGTGTCACCGAGAGATTAACAACAGCCAGGTTGATGGTGACCTTCAGGCAATAACATTTCACCAGGCGGGGAGACTCAAAGCTTTGATTTCGGATGCTTTGTGCTGGATTTCTGAGGTAACGTGGTCTTCACACATTTCCATTCACAGACTAATAGAAACTGGTGTTGAGTATGTGGTTCCCATAGCAACCAGCCCATACTTAAAAAGGAGGGATCCTCTGCCAGCATCGTGTCTAGACGATGGAAATGTCTGCAGTTGGGCGAGGCATGCCTCTCTTTCATGTTGCCAGATCAGAGCCATGCTAATGCTACTTTTAGCAGCCCTCTGCTCATCCTCTGGTAACCATGGCAACCAAGTGATGCCAAAATCAGTGAGCCTTTTAATTCACAGCTATTGTTTTGTGATTTGTCATTTTCAGAATCAGGTTTTAATCATTTAAAGCAGTATTATTATTTTTATTACTGGGCCATTAATGCAAGGATTTTGAGTTAAACCACCAGAAAAATCTAAGCTCTTTTCTGTTGAAATATTTATGTCAGTGAGAGAGAATCATTACTTTTCTCATCCTGTAATTTATTCATTTTGAAGGATGACTTCATACAGGGGGATTAAAGGATCCTATGTCTTCTACTGTAAGGCCCTACTGTACAAAATAACACTGAATTAAACATGAACCTTTGAAGACAGATTCAAATGTGTTCATTCAGCGATGATCAGTGATTTTAAGATGAGACCTTTTAAAATTTAAAACAAACTTAGACTGGGTAGAATGTCTTCTCCAGGTCAGGAATGAGGTCCTGCCTCAAGTGGAGGAGTTTAAGTATCTTGGGGTGTTGTTCACGAGTGAGGGAAAGACGGAGCATGGGATAGATAGACGGATTGGTGCTGCATCTGCAGTGATGGGGGCGTTGTACCGGTCTGTCGTGGTGAAGAGAGAGCTGAGCCAGAAGGCGAAGCTCTCGATTTACCGGTCGATCTATCTTCCTACTCTCACCTATGGGCACAAGCTTTGGGTAGTGACCGAAAGAACGAGATCGTGGATAAAAGCGGCCAAAATTAGTTTTCTCCGCAGGGTGTCTGGGCTCTCCCTTAGGGTGAGAAGCTTGGTCATCTGGGAGGGGCTTGGAGTAGATCCGCTGCTCCTCCACATTGAGAGGAGCCAGTTGAGGTGGCTTGGGCATCTAGTTAGGATGCATCCTGGACGTCTCCCTGGTGAGGTTTTTCAGGCACGTCCAACTGGGAGGAGACCCAAGGGAAGACCCAGGACACGCTGGAGAAACGATGTCTCTCGGCTGGCCAGGGAACGCCTTGGGATTCCCCCGGAACAGCTGGCCCAAGTGGCTGGGGAGAGGGAAGTCTGGGCCTCTCTCCTTAGGCTACTTCCCCCGCGACCCGACTACGGATAAGTGGGAGAAAATGGATGGATGGATGGATGAACGGATGGACTGGTGAGAGGAAATTACTGCTCAATATGTTGCATCTCTGTATAAAGAGATTTTATCAATGCTGTTCTCATAGTGAAATAGCTATGAAATGATACATATTGTCCCTAAATGAATGTATGACATCAATCCAATACCAAAACAAGCCTACAGCTTGTGTTCCATAGGGCACCACTTAATGGAAGAGGTCCTGTAAGCCCTCAAAACAAACAAAATAACACAAAACACACAAAAAAACAATAAATAAAATAAAGAGTAATATTCAGGGGTGAGACTGTACATGCACTTTAGTATGGCTGCACGAGGACATTAGTCACAGTTATTTTAAAAAATGTGCCAACAATTTTCTAGATATTAGTGATCCCACACATGGGGATTGAAAATCATGGATATACCAGATTTGGCCCTACTGTGGTGTGGCCACATGGGAAATCTACACGTCATACAAACTGATTTCACACAAGAACATTCCCTAGTCAGATGGAAAATTTTCCAAAATGTCACGAGATTTAGTTTAAAACATTTGACTTAGGAGGTAAAACAAGCTGAGCGACCTCTGCAGAGCTTTGAGTGAACAGAGAAACGTGCAAGTTTGATTTGTGTGCATTGTGCAGCTCCTGTACATGTTTGCTATCGTTGTTGCACGAATCTTGTGATCCTGAGCCATTAACGTGTCAACACTGAAACATTTTTCCACCTAAATTATATTAATATTTCCTGTAGATAAGGCAGAGAGGCCCCGAGGCCCTAAGGACACCTGACATGAATGGCAGCTTTAAAATTTTAAAAATAATTACCAACGAATTAAAAACAGCTGGCAGCTAACCACAATAAATTTAGCTTGACGTTTGGAGGTGTAATTATCATATTGTGTGTGTTCTTTCAATAACAAATCAATCCATCAGATTAAATCGGCTTGAGGTCTGAATGTGGTTTCACGATGTAGATTAAATGATTTGTTCCTTTCAAATGTGTTGATGTCACATATTTTAGCATATAAGAAAGAGGTGTAACTAAAGTGAGTATCTGGCCTAAAACCAATAAGGAA
>SSNS01000539.1:12363-108050 GCA_006937985.1 Aphyosemion australe | reverse complement strand
TGTGTTTGAAAAAAACAAACAAGATTTTGAGAGAATTTCTATAAAGGACTGTGATAATGACTTTGTTTTGATAGTTACAGATGTTAGGTTCTAACGGGGCTGCAGCCTCCCTTGGACTCCCACCACAGTGTCTAGAAGCCACGGCTCTCACCCCGACTTCACACTGGAGACAAAAGGAATCTGATGCTATAGGTGTTCCACGAGCAACTGGGCTGAAAAATGACTAAAGCTGCAGAGATTTCAGTAAAAGTCATAAAATAAAATCAGATTAAAGACAGAAATGTTGATTTTTTTTTTTTTTTTTTTCTCATTGGCAGAGGGAATCCGTTAGCAATTTTACATGGAATACCAAGAAAAGGGATGTAAAGTGAGAAGGAGTTGCTAAAAGCTTCAGACTGTACAGAGGAACATCTCCCAGTACGTACCACCTGTTGCCCAGAGAGTCAGAGATCTTGGCATTTGATAGCAGGTCAGTCAACGAGGTATTGCTGGTATTTGGCAATTTTATCAAGTGACAGATAATCACCTCATTGTCCTGCCAGCATGTCCTCCCACGGCTCATAGCAGGACTGGAACCAACCAGCCAGACTTAATGAAACAAAGTATTCCAGCTTCCCTCTGCTTATCCAGTCAGGTATCTCATTAGGTGGGCAGCCTTGCTGCAGATGCTGAGTGACATCCTCTTTTATCCCAGCCTCTTCCTTTAATGTGCCTCAGCCTCACGCAGACAGAAAAGACGAGGTATATACCAGCTGCACTGCTGACATTTTAAACAGTCTTCTTCTAAAACCTGGGAGGAAAGGGCAGGATTCAGTCAGCGTCTTAAACCTGCAACACAAACCAAGTTAATCATACAAGGATCTATTGTTTTGCCTTTTGTTGAAGTTATGAACAATCTCACACACACACACACACACACACACACACTGATGTATTCACCACAAAATGATCTCACACACGTTACATGTTATAATCTATAAACTTACAAAAGCTCAGTCTCGCTTAGCAGGACAGAAAAATGGACGAATGAGAATGAAACCTGCAAAAGGCAGATAGGTTATTTATGCTTACCTTCTTTGAAAAAAAAGTATAATCAGCTCAAAATAACACAAATAACAGATTTTTCTAATTTTATTTATCCCATTTATCTCGTTTAAAAGGGGAGTGCAGCCAGTTGAAAAATAATTTCTGAGGAAAAGTTTTTAATAGTGCTGTCATTTAGATTAATTAATTATGACCTGTGATTAATTAATATAATTAATCTCTTTTTTAATCTCACCTACTAATGGCTGAGAAAATCCCTCATTTTAACGTATTTTTATTTAAATTCATTACATTATTGTGGCAGACTAAAAAATTATAACAAAACAACTGGCTTTATAAAGTCATTTATTGTTTAACAGACTTCTAAACTGTCCTTTTACATCACCATGGTGGAATAATACTGTGCTCTTTTGTCAGTCTTGAATAATTAGAAATTAAAAATAAAACATCAGGTCCATATAGAAAAATCTAAGTTAACACATCAAGGAACGCTTTTTGAGCAATGCAAACAGTGATCACAGAACTTGTTACTAAAACATTTATCTAAAATTAAAACAGACCTGTAAATTACAGTGCTGTGAGTTAGCAAATTAAAACTGACAGTTTATCACAAAAATTACGCTTTTTCACAAAATCTGACATGTGGTATGGCATGATAGTTAAATATAAATATAATTACATAAAATAAATAAAAATTTAAATAAAAAATCCCAAATAAAAAATCCCAATTAGTGCACTAAATGTGGCTGTGATTAATTAATATCAATTACTCTCATAATTTGACATCCCTAGTTTTAAATCTTACCTGTTGTCATTTGCTTTTTGAAAATCTTCCGTTTGGAGCCCTGAGACTACAAACGGCTAAGACCAAAGAGCAGCGTTACTCTCAGATCTATTTCACTAATGTTATAACAGTTTATGTGAACTTTCTTTTTTCTTTACTGTTACATACCAGTAAGTTTTATATTATGTGGGTATTTGCAAATGCAGCTTTAGCCTTTCTGGAGCATAGGAGTCCATTCCTGTTAGAGGTTATCTATTACAACCTTCAAGGGCAGAAAACTACTATTAAAACTTCAGTTACCGAATTCTGATCCCAAGAATAAACTGTAAGTATTAAATAAAAAATCACAGAAACAAGCAGAAATTCTGGTAAACTTAATCAAAGTAATTTAAACACTATGCACAGGTCAAACTTTGGAGTGTGTGTGTTGAAGTGAGTCATTACTCCACTGAAATAAATGCTTTTACTAGTGTAATCTGATCCTTAAATGCCTGTTTTTCAATTACTGTTTCCCTCTAAATCTTTACTGATAGAGATTCATTTATTATCCCACTTCCCCCGAGGAATTAGAAACAGATGTGGGAAACATTACTGCTTGCTTAACAGCACTGTATGTTTAGGGAAAAAGGGTATAAATGGCAACATAAGAGGTCCTAAAACCCTTTAAGTGAACAGTTTACTTTCATGGTTAGTGATGAATCCAGCACGACGTACAGGACAGCCTGGATTGTGTGACCCGAAGAGGAGGTTCACTAGACCCACGCCAACAGAGGCCCAGTGTGCTTTTATTTTAGGAGGAAGTGAACTGGGAGAAAGTGCCAGGTCACGCTGAAGGACGGGTGGAAAAACAGGCCTGATGTTGAAAGCCTGACCAAGCATTTAAATGAGTTAGCCCCTACGTTTGATTCAGAACTCACCATCAGAATGAAGGATCACAGAAACCACTGCTACGTTTTTCTGCATCGTCAGATTAAAACCTGCTCTTTGAGATTTAGCTTTGGCAGCAGCCTGCAATGAACAGAGTTTAGATGTTTATAGTCTATTAGTGTCCACCTCTGTTCATTCATTCTTCTAGAAACTTGGATCATTTGTGATTATCTGATTAATGAACTCTCACCCATTCTTAAAACCATACACCTGCAACAAAACCAAATAACCTTTTCATCATTTTTCCACACTAAACCAATCTGAAAGTCTCCTAATATTTATCAAGAATGTATGATGTTCTGCCAACAGCAGAGTAAAAGAATTCTCATCACAAATACATCCAGATTTATCCCAGCCTGTCCACATATGTGAAGTCTTCTGGTTTATTGCCAAACTTCAGGAATACTTTAAAAACGTTTCAAGTTCAGTTCCTCTGTTGTTCAAGTGTGAAGCCAAATTATTTTGTTTACTGAACTTGTTTAAAGAGTTAGGGTTCCTGTAGACTCCTTGCAGAGCATAGTGCCACATTCACGCTGACGAAAGGACTTTTTCTGGGAGCCGTTTCAGGCAGGTCCCACGACATATTGGATGAATTATTTATTCGAGCTGATCAGGAATCGCGTTGGGCTCCCACCGGTGGAGCTTGCGGAGGTTGTTGAGTTGAGAACAGTTTGGGTCTATCTCCTACTCCCACAACCCGGACCTGGGTAAGCAGATGAAAATTAATGGATGGACTTTTCTCCTAAGTTCAGTCTAAGTAATTCTGGCTCTCCTCTTCTTCAGGTTTTTGTTTACCTTCCATTTTTCTTTTATCCTGTGGGTTCTAGTCTTTATTGTGAACATATCAGCTGGTTAATGCAGGATGTGTCCTAGACCTAGACAGCCATGATTTTAGCTATTTGTTATATGTTCTTAGCCTGGCAAGACATCCATATGTGAATATATAGTCTGGACACTGATTCTGTTCATAACTTTTATGAACAGGATTTCTAGGTGAAGCCAAGGTGCTGAGGGGACCTGTTTTGGTGGCCTAAGGATCAGGTCTCTGCTTATTGCAGATGAAGTGGTCCTGTTGGCTTCATCAGAACGTGATCTTCAGCTTTCACTGGAGCGGTTCGCAGCCGAGTGTGAAGCAGCTGGGATGAGAATCAGCTCCTCTAAATCTGAGACCATGGTCTTGAGTTGAAAAAGGGTAGAATACCTTCTCCAGGTCAGGGACGAGGTCCTGCCTCAAGTGGAGGAGTTTAAGTATCTCGGGGTCTTGTTCATGAGTGAGGGAAAGACGGAGCGCGAGAGCGATAGACGGATTGGTGCTGCGTCTGGAGTGATGCAGGCGTTGTATACCGGTATGTCGTGGTGAAGACAGAGCTGAGCCAGAAGGCGAAGCTCTCGATTTATCAGTCGATCTACGTTCCTACCCTCACCTATGGTCACGAGCTTGGGCAGTGACCAAAAGAATGAGGTCATGGATACAAGTGACCTATCTGGGTGAGAAGCTTGGTCATCCAGGAGGGGCTCGGAGTAGACCTGCTGCTCCTCCACATTGAGAGGAGCCAGTTGAGGTTACTCGGGCATCTGGTTAGGGTGTTGTGGGGTGGAATCTACGGTTGTATTTCAAATGGTCTCCACATGATATTGGACAATGAACAACATGACGTACTCACCACTACAGATGTCAGTCACTGGGGCAGTCCACCATACACTGTCGAAGAAGACACAAATACATCATTTATTTACTTAAAGCCCCAGTGTGTAATATTTTTACCTGTTTACTACCAAATTCTGTGTATCCAGTGCACAAACTTGTCCGTTTTCATTAATATTTCTCACCAACATCAATTCTAAATATTCCTCTCAGCTTCAAATTTTACATTTTTAATACATAAATTGTGGTTGACGCTCCATGGTCATCCTCCATCTTGAAATACGGTAGCTATTTAGGGACATACGAGCTCTGAGTTACGCGTTTGCACTATGACTGTAACCTGAAAGAAACAGCAGAGGGCAGCAGTGCGCCGTGGAAGCATGGCGTCTGACAATGCAACTAAGAAGAGACGAGACTAGCTGCTACACTGTTGCTGTACTTTGTTAGTTTGAATAACAAACAATGAAATCAAAAGACACATCAAATATGTGTCATGGTCCAGGGTGAGCTACCTGTGTCTGAGTCTTGTTTGCAGGTGGGCGTGTCTGAGAGTTCCCAGCTGCAGCTAATCCTGTCATCTAGGCCCAGGGGATTTAAGGAGCAGTGTGACTCAACACCACGCCGGATGATTACTCTGTTTGGGTAGCTCTAGCCATCTGACCCGTCTCCTGTAGTTTCTGCATTTGCTAACCTGTCTCTTACAACTTCCAGTAACCTGCCTGTCCTTACTTCAGGTTCTCAGCATCATCTCATCTCCACTTCATATCTGACCGGATACCTGCACGCCACGTCACACTGCTGTTCCCCCTGGCCGCTCGCTCTCAGCCGCTCACCTGACCTCGCCTTCCTCCTCAGCAGCAGTTTTCCCTTCTGGACAATCTGTACTCCACTCCTTGCTCCCACCAGCTCACCCGGACCTACTCTGCCCTCTCCTCACGCTTCACAGCCCCCAGGAACCCGTAAGCCCTTCAGAGCTCTACATTCTCACCAGTCCTCCTAAATACTCACTCGCTCTCCTTTCCCAGAACCCCACCTGGGATATCCTGCTACCTGTTGTCGCAGCGCCTTCAGTTCCCATTATCTACCCTCCAAGCTTCTCTATTTCTGTAATAAATTATTATTATTTCTACTTACCTGGCTCTGTGTGTGATTCTGTATGTCGTGGGTCAAAAAGCTGCCCCTCAACATGACAATATGTCAGGTCTTATTGATTTCCAACACTCAACAGCTGCATATGATGAGAACCCCGCCCGCAACAGCTAGACACCAGCCTCCAAGTGTTGTTCCTGACTCACCTCAAGCTGATCATTTCTTTTCTTCATAATAAAGCTCCCAATCTGGTCCCAAAGTATCAGTTCCAAAGTCCTTCTTCAAGAAAGTTCCTTCTATTAAAGTCTCCTCTCTTACCGCAGCCTGCCGTGTCTCTCCCAACACGCTTCAGCGGTGGTCCGCTAGCCGGTAGCTATGTTAGCATTAGTTACTTTATTTCCACAGCGTGTCCCCGGCTCCAGCCAAACCTCATCGGCTATCCGATCACTAAACAGCCAGTGGTTGACTTTAGCTCCATCTCGATCTTCACTGCGGCGCACAGTGTGCCACGATCAGCTGATGGCTAACCGGCAGACTCTTGTTTACGCCGCTGCTCTGATCCACATGACACTGGACGCCACAGCTGATGCCACCCTTCCTCCGTGTGTGAATCGGTGACAGGCAGCTATGCTAGCTTCCTTCAGGACTGGTAGGTTGATACAACAGCTAACAGCAGTGTTTCCCCTAGAAGTGTTTACAGCCGTGATGCTTGTTGACTGAGGGGGGTGGCGGATGGCGCCGCCTCGTCGCGGGGGGTGCACGCGTCGTCTCGTCGGGGGATGGGGGGGTACGCCTGGCATTATGCATTAAGACTGAACAGTCATTACAAAATGTTTTTTAACTGGTGGAGTAGTTATATGCTTTGTGTGGGTTAGGCTACAGAGATTGGAAATAAATCAATCTCATGCTTTTTATAAAAAAACGAACCAGATGGCTGGAGTGAACGCTGGAGTTGTTGCTTTTTTGAGTGGGCCACCGTAGCTGCAATACTTACTCTGAACTACATGGCGCTAAAGAGTCGCAATTTTTACCATGATTTCGATGAATATCCCACATAGCACCTTTAAATGACAAGTACCTCTATCTTCTCTTGACTCAAAGAAAAGCCTAAGTCTAAATAGTCCAAAGTTGGTGCCAAAGCCATTTCAAACAAGCCAGTGCCATCTTAGTTGTTCAGCTCCTTTCCATCATCCCGCCCACCAAACCAATAGAGCACTGTGATTGGCAAAACACAAGACTGTTCATGCCTGTTGAGGTTCCAATGGAGCGTGGCTAGACCAACCTTCAGAGCAAAATCATTTAGCTTTGGCTACAGTCCATCTAGATTTCTAGGCTAATATGTTCTATCTGTGCACTCAAGACACCCTCCCCCACACACAATCATGGTGTTATTTCACCCTTAAAATAAACTAAAATTAACTGAATTTTCTTTTTTTTTGGTCATTCACCTGAAGGATGACTGCAACCATCCACCTGGTGGTGTTTTTATTTTTCATTATGTTCCACTGTCTAGTTATTGTTCATATTGATGGCACAATGTATAATCACAGAACTTCAAAAACAGAAAAAAATCTATAATAGAGTTAAATCCAAATGTTGTCAAATGGGACATGAACACTAAAGGAAACCTTAACTGACAGGAAGACAAGCGGAGGTAGCTAGGTCACTCTGGATGACTCGTCTGGAGTTGCTAAACTGTAGACTGGAATACATGAGTTCAGCTATCCCATCTGTCATCTCATTTCTTATCAGTCAGGCGTGTCTTGAAGGCAAAACAACTGCATCCAGAATCCTAGGCACGGTATTAAATGTTTGCAGCACTCAGCATGCACAGATCCCTTAATTTCATTGGTTCATGACTTATCTGAATGCTTAAAAGGTAAGTTAATGATTAATGGTTAGTCAATGATAAACTAATGATGGTTTAGTTGTAAGAAAATAAATGTTAGGAGACTGTAAGCTAACGGTTGATTAATGCTTACCTAAAGGCTAGTTGATGGTGAGCTAAAGATTGGGTAAAAATGAGTAAAATATTAGGTCACTCATTCTTGAGAGTTGGGACCAAACATGTCCTTCATACAAACATGTGATTTAGGTTAAAAATAAAAATTAATTATCATGATTTACTGACTTGCCGTGTTTAATCTAAATGAAATTAGTATCCTAATGTTATTATTAGTGCAAATTTCCTTTCTCTTTTGAAAAATATTGCCTAAATGCTTAGGTTGTGCTGAGAAGGTTATGTTAGTTTTTTTGTCTTCACCACAAAGTCACAATATTCATCAGCCCCAAAAACTTGAAAGAAGTGTAAAAATGTGAACACATATATATAAATTGAAAGATAATGATTATAAATATATGAAGCAATGCTTGAAGTAAACATCAAATTATATTTTTCATAAAAATCTGCTTGCCAAAGTTGTGTCCTCAGTTTCTGTCAACTCTGTCAGATTTTTCATAAACTTCATTTAATCAGGCATTAGCATGGTCATCTGTGTCACCAAGGACCCTTTTGAGGTTCCCATGCTGTGCTGATAACAGCACTAGCACACACTCTGGTCATTTTAAAACTTTTAGATATTTTACACAAACACTGTCATTATTTCTATGGTCACAACTGGACCATGTCAACACCGTCTTTCCATTAGTGAGGTTATTGAGACAGCTAGCAACTGAGGAAAACGTTACTAGCTGCTATGTACAATGCATCCTTTGGCGGGAAAATACATGGCCTTTCGTCAACTCCGTCAGATGTCACGTCTGACGGAGTTGATATGTAAGCTGACGGAGTTGACCAATCGACCTCTAATGACTTAAAGTGGTAATAAAATATTATTTTTTACATTATTTTTATAAGTTTTTAATTGATATTATTAATTAATTGATTTTCTAAAGAAAAAACTAGTATAAATTCATTTTTAATTTGTTACATGTTACACTTTGTTATATTGCTCCTGTTCAGTGACAAAAATCAAAAAACATTTAAAAACATTCATTTTGTTAAATTTATATTTGCATACATTTTTAATCAACTTGTGTCCTGATCATAAAGAACAAATATTTGTATTGTGGGAAAGCATGGCAAGGCCGTGAAATAGGTATTACATTTTGATATAAATGGTCTTAAAAGGTCTTTAAAAGACTTGAATTTAACTTGAAGAAACTTGTAGGAACCCTGATTTTTGTAAACTTGTCAAAATATGAAATATTTTGAAATAAAACCATTTTTGTTTGTTAAATATTAGTTCACACACATTTTTGTCAACACCATCAGATCTTGGTCAACACCGTCAGATGTATGTTTTTGAATTTTTTTAAAGAAATCGTTAATTCTTATTTCACTTTCTGGTCTTCATGTAATAAAGACACATCTGATCTACTGCCTCTTATGTCTACTTATTTAAAGAACTGATTTTTAGTTTGTTAAAATCAAAGGCAGAGTTTTAAAATGAGGATTTTTAGAGACCCAAGTTTCTTAAATGTGTAAAATTAAAATTCCAATTTATATCTTGAATGTTATTACATATACATGGGTAACACTTTACAATAAGGTACGCAAAATAGTGCTTAGTTACTAGGGAATGACTTCGGGGGTAATGAGTAATGAAGCAGGGACTAATGGGTAGTTAACCAGTAGTTACTGGTAAAAACGCTCATCAGTCTTATTCAGGGACTTTAGGGTACACATAAGCAGGAGGTAATGGTTAAGTACCTAATAGTTACTGATTTGTTCCTCAGGTACATGGAAGGAGGCTTCACTTTCCATCGTCTCTGGAGACGGACGGATGCCGACGAGGGACGATGAAGTGACAAACAAGTGAAATCAAGATGATACAGAGATGTTAAATCACTGACATTGCAAATTATCTGCATTCTTCATGAAGTTTACAAAACAGAGTCTACAGGCACTACAATAATCTGGGATTCATTCCTTATTGCTTTCATAAATAACTACCCATTAGTCCCTGAATAAGACTGATGAGCGTTTTTACCATTAACTACTGGTTAACTACCCATTAGTCCCTGAATAAAACTGATCAGCATTTTTACCAGTAACTACTGGTTAACTACCCATTAGTCCCTGAATAAAACTGATCAGCATTTTTACCAGTAACTACTGGTTAACTACCCATTAGTCCCTGAATAAGACTGATGAGCGTTTTCACCAGTAACTACTGGTTAACTACCCATTAGTCCCTGAATAAGACTGATGAGCGTTTTTACCATTAACTACTGGTTAACTACCCATTAGTCCCTGAATAAAACTGATCAGCATTTTTACCAGTAACTACTGGTTAACTACCCATTAGTCCCTGAATAAAACTGATCAGCATTTTTACCAGTAACTACTGGTTAACTACCCATTAGTCCCTGAATAAGACTGATGAGCGTTTTCACCAGTAACTACTGGTTAACTACCCATTAGTCCCTGCTTCATTACTCATTACCCCCTAAGTCGTTCCCTAGTATCGAAGCACAAAAAAATAATGAGAGTTTGCAGCAGTAACTACTGGTTAACTACCTATTAGTCCCTGCTTCATTACGCATTAACCCCTACGTAGTTCCCTAGTAACTAAGCANGTAGTTAACCAGTAGTTACTGGTAAAAACGCTCATCAGTCTTATTCAGGGACTTTAGGGTACACATAAGCAGGAGGTAATGGTTAAGTACCTAATAGTTACTGATTTGTTCCTCAGGTACATGGAAGGAGGCTTCACTTTCCATCGTCTCTGGAGACGGACGGATGCCGACGAGGGACGACAAAGTGACAGACAAGTGAAATCAAGATGATACAGGGATGTTAAATCACTGACATTGCAAATTATCTGCATTCTTCATGAAGTTTACAAAACAGAGTCTACAGGCACTACAATAATCTGGGATTCATTCCTTATTGCTTTCATAAATAACTACCCATTAGTCCCTGAATAAGACTGATGAGCGTTTTCACCAGTAACTACTGGTTAACTACCCATTAGTCCCTGCTTCATTACTCATTACCCCCTAAGTCGTTCCCTAGTATCGAAGCACAAAAAAATAATGAGAGTTTGCAGCAGTAACTACTGGTTAACTACCTATTAGTCCCTGCTTCATTACGCATTAACCCCTACGTAGTTCCCTAGTAACTAAGCACTATTTTCCGTACCTTATTGTAAAGTGTTACCTGCATTTGTTTTAGTGTGTCTGACGGAGTTGACATAAATCGAGTTCTAACTCGAAAAAAGTGAATTTGTTAAAAATAAGTTTTTTATTTAGAACCTGCACCTTTACATGGTTATATAGCTTAGACTTTTCTCTACACAAATAGATAATTAAAATATTGAATATAGTGTATATATATTTTTTAAATATTTTAAAACCTGTTTTGTCCCGACTCTCAAGAATGAGTGAGGTAACAATGAACTAATGTTAATCAGTAATGAAATAACGGTAAGCTAACAATAAAACATTGTTTTTTAATGATGACCTGATGTCACAGAACCCTGAACAATGTGTCGTTTTTACAATTAATCTCTGAAAATATCCATCGAGCTGTTGAAAATGAATAAAATGATGTCCAGTCATTGAAAAATATTGGCGGCTTCATAACATATAACCATAAAAATCAGGTCTAAAATACATAGGGCGCGGGTCTAGAGTATCTGGGGGGACGCCATATTGGACGCCATATTCCTTTCTACTTCAAATGGCTCGGGGTCCTGCGCCTGCCAATGACATCGCACTAGATGATTGGCTGGACGTACGACTTACGGAAGTTATGTTACCACATTCAAAAACATTTAGGCGATAAGAAACATGAATTTAATAACAAAACTGCTAAACTCTTTCCAAAACCTATGTGAAAAAACAGAATCGAAAAAACGATGCAATGTATTTTGGTTGAGTGGTATTCCCGTAGTGTGACATCATTGGCAGGCGCAAGACCCCGAGCAGATCCGGAACCTATACCACCAGAAAACTAGCATCAGCATTGCCTTCTCTCGATGGAATTAACTGGAGGACTGTCAAAGTCTGAGGAGTCATGCAGAGGTCGCATGCCTTTCTGCTCGACAGGTAACATTTACCATAATTTTTTTTTAAACTAGTGACAATCACAGTGATAATATGCATGGCGTAAAACTACCCTGAAATGTGTGTATTGCTGCCCCCTATCACCAGGAAACTTCACATAGTCACTTTAAAAAAAAACAATACATAGATTGCTGAATTATTTGGAAATGCATGGGAGCAGTTTGTAAAGAGATGTAGACAGGCTGGGTCCCTGGGGCTAAATGACATGCTAGGCACCTCCGGTTCCTTCCAACCATCACCAGCTAGCATGGAGGGTATAGTGTCTTGCCCAAGGACACAACAACTGATCCAAGTGTTTTGACCAAGATGTGTTTTTTTTTTAATTATTAGACAGTGGTAAAGAAAAACACACATCTCTGGCAAGTAACCTTTGAACACATAAAAAAAGCTTGCAACCTACATCAGTTGTAAATGAATATATTCATCTAATTTTAATAAAGTGTAAATTTGTTTATTGTGATTGTAATTCCCAAATTCTGTCTTCTGTCTGCTCTGACCATCAGGAAACACAGACCAGGTTTAACGTTGGATTTTTTTGCTTTTGTGACTCCTTTCACCAAGAGTCACTTCTGGCAGTCAAGAATCCCCAAATGTGAATGTTTGCAAAACATGTAGTTAAACCAAGTATACCATCGACTTAAAGTCTGCATGTGTCAAAATACTGAGTTCTGCTGTGAGAGTGAATGAAAGAGAACTCATCTCCATCTGAGCGTGTCTCCCGTGTGACTGCTTTATGTTTACACTCATCATACCCCGTTAATTACCTGCATGTCTCTGGAGCCACACCTTATGCCCCCAGTGAAAACAGGCAATGAACAACCATATTTCATAAATTGATCTTATCATTAAATCACTCTAATTGCCTGTATGGCTTTGAGGAGTATCTGCCTTGTTCACAGGTCTAATCTCTAGACTTCAAAACAAAAGATGTAAAACAACAAGATGGGCGGCCTCCCTGTCACTGTGGGTCGAGGTATTTTCACGCAAGCTCTCCTCACGGAATAACAAGTGGTTGCTGGGAAAACCTCTGTTGTTCCATGCTGGGGGATAGGGGTATTTATCGTAGATCTCCACGATTGCTTTTTGGTTGTGGCTGTGGTTCTCAAATGTTTTCTGCAGTGGAACGCACAGACCAGCTCAACTTTTAGACATAGAATTATCAATTTTACAGCCAAACATGAGAACAATGGCATATTTATTCTGAGATTACTTTAAAACATGCATAAAAATATCTATGTATCTTTTAAAATATTTTACTGACTTAATTATGAGGATTTACCAATTATATCAAAAATAGCAGAAAGATGGGTGGTCATGCAATTAACTGAACACCTGAACAGTGGACATACCCCACTCCACCCAATGCAGTTTGGTTTTCGTAAATACCATTCAACAGAAACAGCCACCTGTTATCTCCTTGAGATCATACAGTGCATGCTGGATCAGGGAGGGCTCGTAGGTGCTGTTTTTTTATACTTAAAACGTGCCTTTGATACTATAAATCATGACTTATTATTGGCTAAATTAACAGATTACAGTTTTTCCAAAGGTGCGCACTCATGGATGAGATCTTACTTGGCAGACAGAAAGCAAGCAGTACAAATGGGAAATGTGCAGTACACTTATCATACCTGCACTGCTGGGGTTCCACAAGACTCAATATTAGGTCCAATTTTATTCAGCCTCTATGTCAATAACTTACCAAATATCTGTTCAGGTATAAAACTTCAGCTATATGCAGATGATACTGTCTTGTATGTACATGCCAAAACCAAGCAAGAAGATGCAGCCACACTTTCTGGAGCTATGGTACCAATCTCCTGCTGGCTTAAAAACTCTTGTCTAAGTCTTAATACAAAAAAACCTGTATGTTCTTCTCTCAGCTTTGCAACGTTGATGTTTTATCTCCACAAATAATACAAGCCTGAATGAGTTCTGCCATGTTGTGGAGTTGCTAATGCTAATGGTTAGCTTCTACTAGTCAAGACATGCTCTGGATGCTAAATCAACAACAGCCTTCCCCGCCTCGAGCCAAGATGGGTAAGTCCATGAATGCTCATTTACAGTGTGACGTAGATCTGTGTGGCTTTTTCTGACCTGAGAGTTTCCCTGTCTGTTTTCTATCAGCGGCTAATGCAGGAAATAGGAGGTACTACTACTACTACTACTACTACTACTACTTTCACATTTAGCCTGCACGTTAAACTCGGAGTGACTTAAAGTTAAAGTTGAAGTCCCACTAGTTTCACACACACCAGTGTGTGTGAAATTTGTTCTCCGCATTTGACCCATCCCCTGGGGGAGCGGTAAGCTGCAGACACAGCCGCACTCGGAAACCATTTGGTGGTTTAACCCCCCAATCCAACCCCTTAATGCTGAGTGTCAAGCAGGGAGGCATTGGGTCCCATTTTTTCAAAGTCTTTTGTATGACCCGACCAGGATTTGAACCCCGATCTCCCAGGCTCAGGGCGGACACTCAAACCACTAGGCCACTGAGCTGTGACTGATCGTATTTCCAAAATAACAAGTAAAAAACAGTTTCTTAGTGAACTTGCTCTTTAACTATCATAAAACATACTCGCAAGTTCTTGAACATTGATATAAATGGTAAAAATTTTACATTTACATGAAAGTTGTAATAGCACAGCCTATATTAGATCTAAATAAAGCAAAAACCATAACGCATCTACATGTATTTCAGAAATTCAAAAACATTACAAAATAAAAGCATGTAGCTGTTAAAGTTAGTGACTTAATGCAGAACAATACCAACAGAGCTAATGTTAGACACTTTCCCAGGCTCTAACTGGAGTCATGGAGATGTGACACCACTGCAAGATGATTGGATAGCTGCAAAGTTGATCTTGGGCCAAATAAATGCTGATGGTGCAGGACTGAAACCAATAAGGCAAACACAGATTGTGCTTATCCTCTCACACAGCGATACTCCTAACTCTCACACATAAAACATATCTGACCAAAACCCACAGACAGGTTCAAAGCTGCCATGGTTGAGAATCTGACTCTAGGTCAGACTGATGGGTCACACAAACAAGGCTTTGCTACATACTACATCATCTTTACAGCTTACTTATTGTTCTATGTCTTTACATCTGTTTTCCATCAGGAAACTATTTGTGCCTGATTTTTCACAGACATTCACAGAATCTGGTCTCCATTCAGTCTTCTGATGGCTCGTTGCTCAACTGATAATCAGATGAAAATACAACTCATATGGAGGTTGTGATTGGAAATGTGTGGTTCACGTTAGTGTTCCTTCTAAACAAGAAAAAATACATGAGTGACTTTCCAAAATGAATCATTTTAATTCTGTTTCCTAGTTTTCTCTCATTAATACACGTGAACACGTGTGATCAAATATTTTTCACTTATGCCAAAATTAAATGTTTAAGATAGAAAGGAATTATAGTTTTGCTTGCAGTCTGAATCAAAAACACAAAATGTGGCAATGATGCATCACAGCAAAACAAACAAAACAAGTAAGAGTAAAAAGTTGAGAAAGGCAATATGGCTTCTTCTCTTGTTGTACAAAGATGTGTCATCTGTCATCAGCCACTTTCAAAAGACACATCATGGCAGCATAACAGGGTAATACTGCTGTCGCGGTCCTTTGAATGTGCCGTGGCGGCATGGCAAGGTGAGAATATTGCGCTATTCATGCCGCCAAGCTTGATAGTAATATTACTTCAATGTCTGACTTTTGAATGGAGATCATGCAGCGGTATGTCATGATCCCGTGTGGAATGTCCACCGAGCCCTGGCCTGCAACAATATTTAAAATGCAAGTAAAAATAGGGAGTTAATTTTGCTTTTGTAAACAGAATCAGCTGAGTAGACAAACTCTGGAGTGATGCAGAGATCTTTAGAGCAGAAGCTCAGATCACCAGACAGTTCACAGGGACTGTAAAGGACAGCCAGCTTTTAGAGCGGCTCGCAAAAAAACTTAAGGAGCATGAATTCAATCAGGATAAAAAACAAGTTACGTCCAAGCTAAAAGGATGACACCACCCCCACACACCCCGTATCCCGCCATCGCATAATCTTTTGTGAAAAACACAGGATCACACCACACTGCTGTCACAGGCTGACCACCTATGAATGACCAAAGGCTCCCAGATGCCGCCTTCTCTTTGCGGCAAAGTGGCGAGATTGTTTTTTGACATAGGCAATTCAAAGGCTTCTTCAATTCTGATCGTTGCAGCTCATTGAGATATTGGCTTTATCTTTTAAGACTTTTATCATAGAGCCTAACAGGACACCAAACTCAAATAACTATTGTATTTTAAACTATAACTGTTTCAGGTCAGGGTTAGTTATGAAGGAACTATCAGTATCATTTATCCAAATTTACTGAAGCCATGCTGACACAAGCACAAAGGATTTTCCAAACTATGCACACACAGTTTGGTCATTACTTTTTATGCAACTCTTTCTATGCCTTCCACACTGAAAAATGTTTTGTTAAAAATAATTTGCATAAACTGCTTTGACATTTGTGACTAGCCAAATAGCTCAACTGTCTGCTATGGAGAGCTCCGTATATACAACACATAGAAAAAAACCTTTCCATTGAAACCTACTTCAAATCTGAATTATTGCTATAAGCCTTTTATGGCTGTTCTTGAGATGAGAAAATCCCAGATGTCTACAAGGTCATCAAGTGAGCGGATCAACCTATAGGTCATCAGAAATGAATCTGAAGCAGTGATTCTTACTCATGAATAAGATTTACTTCCAAGTTCACACGCGGTCTCATTCTGCAGTCTGCCAGGGACATTACCAAGAGGCTGGCTGGAAAAGCTCCTCAGAGGAAATATCATAAATCTCTACAAAATGTTGACGTCAGTCCATCTCGCTGTCTTTTTACATTTCAGACTCATTCCCAGCATTTCTACAGCTGACGTGAACAAAAACAACAGTAACACTTTACAATAAGGGTCCCTTTATTAACGTTACTATGTGCATTATTAAGCATTAATAAACTATTAGTATAAAGTATTAACAACTGCTTTATATTAATGTTAATATTAAAGGAGTCATCACTTGAAACTTTCACTTTTCCACTTGAACAAATGTCTATAATGGCTTCCTAATGATTTTTCACTGGCCGGGAAGCCGATATTTAACATTGGAGCGTTTGTTTAATCTTGCCTTCTTCAACCAGCCCACATGCACCCCACGAGCACACGCATTCCAAAACGAGATCTGGCCTACATGTCATCACAAAGGCAGGATATACCATATATGGACAGCGTAGAGCAACGCTGCTACAGGCCGCACTGCCCCTCTCCCTCTCAAATTCAGCCGAGCACCGGCATTACTGCAATCTGGAGAACGCAAAATTAAGAAGCGAGTTTCACCGGTGAGATGCTCAGTAGCTGCCAAACTCAACACATAAATGTGTTTGTTCTACCAAAATCGAACCAAGCTACCAGGGACCAGTGGATTTCTTTCATTTTTAACGGCACTGTCCCGGAAACCCTCCCCATTGGTCTGGTGTCTGTGCTAACCATCGAGGATCCGTCAAGAAAGAGGAGTCATTCCAACATTAGCTACGTTTACATGCGCCAAATTTCCCCAATCCGATTCAAATCTTGGTTGATCGGAAATCCCAAATCTCTGTTTCCATGGACACTAACTGGAATGATCCGAACACGCCACGATGCCCGCACCATAGCTTACGCATGCGCAGACTTGTCTTTCCCGGAAGAGAAATTGCAAACAAACGCCATCTTGTCCGTCTTTTCCCTTGCATTTTATTTGCTTATTAGCTTTATTTGCTTATTTAGATGCACTTGAGTGTATAACTCGGCATTTTTAGTCGTTCAGCCATCGAGACGTTCAGTAATATTGAGCTCCCTTAGTATTTCCAGTAAAAAATAGCGTCGGCAACAGATCACTTCTGTTTACCGCCCGCCATGTTTTCAATCTGTCCTGAGCATGCGCAGAGGCGAAAAGTGGTCACGCTGAAGTTACACACATGCACAGTGGGCATTATTTTACCCCAACGATCCGAATGGCTGTTTACATGGACGCCAATCGGATTGACGATTGGACAAAACCACCTCTCTCAATCAGAATGAAATTTCATTCGGATCAGGCCGAATCAGATCAGAATATTCCGATTGACATGTTTACATGACGAATTTTTGACCCGATAGGGCGTTCATTCCGATTACTTGTGCCCATGTAAACGTAGCTATTGAGAAACTTGCCTGCAATCCAAACGGTAAGGCAGAATCTTAATCCTCTACTGTGTATGAATGCTGGACGTTGGGCTCCATGTACAGAACTGCAGAAAACACAGAGATAGCTAAAGTGAGAAATATCTCGTGTGATCTCACAAGAAAATATGTCCTTTACAAAAAAGAGTCAGAAAAGCACCTTTTTAATTTATTTTTCCAATACAATTTATTTTAATGGCCTAAAAGACTAGAATAGGACGTAGATATCCACGGTATTATAGGTGATGACTGCTTTAAGTAATGCATTACTAAGCAGACCCCCCTGGCCCTTTGTCCTAACCTTAAGGACACTTAATAGTTAACAATATTGCGACGTTAATAAAGGGATCCTTTGTTTATTAATGCTTAATAATGCACTAAGTAACATTAAAGTGTTACCAAAACAACCAACAATGCTAAATTGTTTTCCACTTAAGCTGCAGTTTCACGAACTATCTCAATTTCATTCCTGTTTCTATTTGATTATTAAATTTCATGTTTCAAGTCTATTTTGGAGTTACGTTTTATTAGTTTAGAGATTTGCAACAGGCAGCAGTGATAACTCAGTCCTGATAAATCCAGCTCTGATTGAAAGAGGTGAACCCTACACCTCTGCTTGTTGTATAGAAATGGAGAGCCACAGAGTTTGTTTGGCTGACCTTTCCCATCATTAATCAGGTGGACCAGGCACAACTCTGTGTGCAAGCCTGACATGCAGCCCCAGACAACACCATACTACAGTTAAGCCTTCAAATACTACACAGATAATTTCTAATCAATGTTAGCATGCTAATGTGATAGGAGTAAGCCAAAAGGTCGTTCCAGTCTGAGCTCTGCGTGACGGGCAGCTAATACACCTTCTGTTTTCAATTTGGGATTCTTCCTGTGGGATGAAAATCAGTATTTAAAGTTACAGACTTTCAGGCATTTGATGTTTGGAACTCTAATTCCCTCCAACATCAGCACTGAATTAGCAAAAAATGTTAACACAAGACATCTGGTTGATCGATATGTTTGCTCAGTCATACTTTAATTTAATTGTGTTAACTCAGTGTTAATAGTTTTGATGGTTACACATTCAGATTGGGTTTCATGTTGAATCTGGTTCAGAAATTTCACAGACCTGAAAGCTTTAGCAGTGACTTCATCTTCCTTTGGAGTGTTTTCAAGATCCCTTCACTTGGAAAGTGAATGATGAACCCTCGTTATTACAACTTCTCACACGGCATTGCATCTGCCCTTGGGCCATCATTGACAAGATACCTTCTATCCAGTGTAACATGAGAGTTGGCGACTTGGGCACACCAGAGAAGCTTGAGTGGCAAGACTATAAGAAGTTTCAAACGTCACCTAACCTCATGCAGGCAAAGACAGACATGAGAGCAAGGAGACGCCACGAAGATCAGGGCGGCCCTATCTAAAGGACCAGACGAGCAGCTACCGACAAGAAGATTGAGTTTCCCCACTACTTGTTGCCTGGTGCTAAATAAAAGCTGGCATGTTGCATGGAGACACCCTACACCCTGGCTGAAAGGGAGACTCACCCAAACGTGTTCACAGCAGCTAACATCTGAGCCTCATTGTGCCGTCTGAACAGTTTTTTTGCCTTTTCCTAACGGGATCTTCCATTCTTCTCTTGGCCACAGCTGCTCCTGTTTTGTTTTACCCTTTAACAATTATTTGCTAACTGGTAGAAAACAGAAGCCTGTCTCTAATGCAGTCCAGTAACACACATGCTGGACTGAACATCTCAGATTTGGTCCCCTACAGGAACACACATTAAAATCTGGGACTCTCTAGATGATTTTCTGCCTACTTAATGAAATTCTCATTAAAAAATCTAATGAATAGTTTGTCATTCTACTCCAACAACCATGAAGGCATCTCATAAAAGTATCTAAGAATACTGAAACACCATTGTTGAAACCGTAGTTTTTTATCTGCACCAATTAAAGGTGTTGAACACTCGTTTAATCAATGCATTTGCAGTGGTCTGTAGTAGGAATAAATGCCTTGTAATGCTGGGCTTACACCTAAGGATTTTCACGGTCTCAGACTAAAGACTGGCAGTCTTTAGGAATCTCATTGGAGTCTCTGTGCGCTCCCGTCGTCTCGATCGTTAAATGTAATGTGATAATCAGCTGTCGGCGACCCGATTTATGCCAGTCTTTCTCTAGTCTTTCACTTCCAGCATGCTAGATTTTCTCTAGTCGGAGTGTAGTCGTAGTGACGTACAACAATCAACAATAGGGATGCAGCGATACCACTTTTTTCCAAACCGATACGATACCGATACTTGGATCTGAGTACTCGCCGATACCGATTACCGATACTGATACTTGTACCACACACAAAAATGAATGAATTGGAATACAGGTTTTATTTTCTTCTCTGCTTTCAACAGGAAAGATGTTGAGTTAGATAAAAAAATAAAATATATTAATAGAGATCACAAAAGTAACATATTAGGTGAAAAATAAATATTTTCTGTGAAATCATTGCACAGTTTTCTACAAACAAAATGAACTAATTGGCACTGTCTCCAGCTTTCATGAACATAACATTTATGAACCTATCGCAGTGTCCACATTTAAATAAAAAAACTATAGTCAGCATGCAATAGTGTGGATTCTGAACTAAGCTTCTTTGGGAAACATGAGCAGCAGGTTCTTTTTGATGAAAATAGTAGTCTCTGCATTTTCAGGTGTGAGCCTGTTTCAGCTTTCATTCACAATGTTTGAAACAGCTCCCCAACAGAAATGACAAGTCACAGTGAAGCTACTCTCAGGCAACTGGTATCGGTACCTGGTATCGGTTAACTCTTTTCTGGTATCGGTATCGGTATTGGTATCGGTATCGGTGCATCCCTAATCAACAACCAATAAAATACGTTCTCACAGCGGAACCAGGAAGCTCCGTCAGTCATAACAACACAAACATGTCTACAGACGTTGAAATAAGAGGTCCAAGCAGGCGAAAGTGGACCGTGGAGAGAGAGGAGCGCTTGGTCGAGCTGTGGGCAGAGCAGCCGTGTCTTTTTGACAGGGTGGAGAATGGAAAGAAGTGCCCATATTCTCTGAAGCTTTCTCTTATGTTTCTTTTTGCTACTAACGACTGCAGTGGCAAAAGCTAGTAGCTATAAGCTGCTTCTCCATTTCAAACTTCTGCAGAGCATTAGCGGGAATACAATGCTAAAATAATCTAGTTGTAGTCTTGTAACTAGTGTTCCTACAAGATTCAGTGATTAGTCTGAGACTAGTCTAGGACTAAAAACTGTCTTTAGATGTGAGCTGATAATCTTTTGGAGTCTTTTCAAAATCTTTTCAAAGTGTGTAGGTGTACTCGGGGGTAAAAAGAAAAAGCCCAGAAGCGCCTGAATCTGAAGGAGAGAGTGGCAGAACACGGCAGGATTTGGAGTCTTATTTCCTGATATTTGGAGATCTCTCCTCTGATTGACTAACAGCAACACGACTCTACCGTTTGATCTGCAACGTTGATTTTTTTATCTCCACTAATAACACAAGCCTGGAGGAGTTCTGCTGTGTGGTGGAGTTGCTAATGCTAACAGTTAGCTTCTACTAACCGAGACGTTCTCTGCTTCCTGGACGCTAAACCAACAACATCCTCCCCCGTCGTGAGTCAAGATGGATGAGTCCATGAATGTTGAATCCATTAACCCCCAATCCTTCCATCCAGCTGTAGCACAGATCTCAAGACAGCATATAGAGATGTCCCTGGCCTTGGAATCTCCTAATTTAAAACATTGAGGGGAATTTATTTTGCTCCACATAGAAAATGTCTGCCCAACTCTCCAGACTTTGCCAACTGGCTTCTGTTGCACAAAGGGAATTTATCATTAAAGAGGCAATCGATAACTCTCACCCCATGCCAAGCAAGGCAAGTCTACGAAAGCAAAGCTGGGTGCTGAGCTCTGAGAGGGGAATGCAGGGTGCCAGAGGAATTAATTAGAGGCTGAACGCTGGCTATCTTGTTAGCCCGTATCTAGTTATGGGAATGGTGCTAATGAGACACAGTATACCAACATAGACAGACTGTTACTGCAATCTGGAAGATCACTGCACTTCTTAATCTTGTATGCTTGTATAATCATTCCAATAATACATAATTAATGATTTTATTCCCCTCTGGCGCTGCGGGCAAGCAAAGAAATCTCTACCAGCTACATAATCCCAACATGTGAGATCATGTCTAATACCATGTAGGGGCTGGGGCTTCAGAAACACTCCAAACATTCCATTAGTGGATGAAATAATATTCAAGTAAATTCATGCAAATCTATGCTTGCAAACATGAACTCTTATGGTAAAATATAGTCTTTGGCTTATTTATGCAGATTTAACATCATGAATCCAAGCGACTGATATTTAAAATGAAGCTTTCACAAACTAAAAAACTCACTTTTGTGGAACTTCCTAAAGGATTCCTATTTTCCTGAATAAATCCTGTAATTACTAAGTAGCAGTGGTAATGGCTTGCATCCAGGCAGCTCGTGGAGCAGCGTGCATGTTTTATCTTCATTAGGTGGAGGGAGGCTGAACACGCTGAGGCACACTTTTACCCCTCACTCCTGGGATATGGCTTGGCAGCAGATCAGGCTTCGTATCAGGCTTAAGGTGACTCCCTCTTCCTCCCTTTCTTCCACATGTTGTTGCTGTTAAAACACATCATTCTTGCAAAATCTCTTGGGAGAGGTTAAAGAAAGTTATTTTGTAGACTGCAACACTTTTACATACCAAGAATTTAGAAAAAAGTAAACACAAGCTGTTTGAATCAGCCTAATAACTCAGGAGATTAACACGTTGTGTCTGTGATTAGATTCCAGTAACTCAGAGTTCAGCAGGAAACGCTAAAATGTCAAATCATTAAAGGAAACATAAAGCTTATTCAGTTGTTTACAGCTTCCAGTTGCAAGCATGGAAAAGAGAAAGTCTTTTATTAAACATAATGAAATAATCTTTACAGGGATTTTATTATCTGGGATTAACTGGCAATTTATCCAGGGTATCCCTATTTTATGTTTGTGATTTTTGATCTTGAAAGGCACCATACAGACTCTTATTCTTCTTCTTGTGGATAAGGACAGAAACTAGGGATGTTCCGATCACGTTTTTTTTGCTCCCGATCCGATTTTGAGTCATTTGATTTTGAGTATCTGCCGATACCGAGTCCCGATCCGATACTTTTCAGGAAAGCATTAAAATAAGAAGAAAAAAAGGAAATAATTTTAAGGAAAGGATTAAAATAAGAAGGAAAAAAGTAAACCAAGTTGTCCCTTTAAGTTTCACTTTCACATGTTTAGAAAGTGCATTGATTAAAAATGTTTTAATATTATGAATATATTAAAAGTAGCAGCATTGCTCATATTTCAAGTTGTTTATTCCCTCAATCTGCAGCTGTATTGATCGATGTTCCTGTGACTGGGCTCTGTGGCGCCTCTGTCGGAGGGCTAACTTTTCCCTGCATAGCACCTGTAGCTACCGGGCAGCTCAGGTGCTGCAGCAGACTTAGAAACCCCGACGTTTTGCAGTCTTTTGGCAATTTCCGATCTTTTACACCCGATTCTGATTTTTTTTAAAACACGTGATCTGGCCCGATTTCCGATCATGTGATCGGATCGGAGCATCCCTAACAGAAACCTACTCAAATGTGTATTTGCTCTGCCTATCATGATCTTACCTGTATACTAAGGCCCCCTGGGTCCCCCCAGCTTCCTCAGTGGACACACACATCCAAGCTTTTTGTGACAGGGACGACTGTGTGCACTGCAGCATACAACTTTACAAACTAAAGTTATGCTATTACATTAGGAGAAAAGAAGATTTCCAAACAAATTGGGTTTGTAATTGTTTTGTTATGAACTTTAACCTTTAACCTGAGGCCTGTAGCGTCTGAGATGGAGTCCTTGGGTTTTGAACAGACTGACCTCAGAGTGGACCTATACCGTCATGTGTTTTAAATGTTTTCTACTTGCTTTCCCCCGGTAGAATGGTGAACTCCAACTTCTTTGAAAAGTAAATTTTGTCCTCCCTACATGATGGGCAGCACCAGTTGTTTATACTACTACCACTGTCATGGGGCAGCAGTAGCTCAGGAGGTAGAGCAGGTTGTCCAGTAATCAGAAGGTTGCAGGTTCAATCCCAGCTCCTGGAAGAGAATGCTGCTGTCGTGTGCTTGGGCAAGACACCTCGGCAAAGGACTGGTGGCGCCTGTGCTCAGAAGCCTCACCTCTGTCAGTGCGCCCCAGGGCAGCTGTGGCTACACTGTAGCTCATCATCACCAATGTGTGTGTGAATGGATGAATGATACACTGTACACAGCAAATTCAGCATGCTCAAATTAACACTGTCAGAGTTGATTTCAACACTTTTAAAGTGTCTGTATGGGTCCACACCAGAAAGAGTTTGTAGAGTTGGTACTTTAACTCTGATTTAGTGTCAAAGATCAACTCTTCTGGAGTTGATCTTTGACACCGGCGTTAAAGTTAATATAGTAACTCTTAACATTAGTGTTAAGTTGTCAACTCCAGAAGAGTTAATTTTTGACACAAAATCAGAGTTAAAGCACCAACTCTCCAAAAAGAGTTAAATGAACTCTTTCTGGTGTGGACCCATATAGACACTTTAAAAGTGTTGAAATCAACTCTGACAGTGTTAATTTGAGCATGTTAAATCAACTCTGACTGTAACAGCCACCCTGAAAAACACCAGTTAACTCATGTCTTGTACACCTCATGACTGTGGACAGCCAGTGAGAGAGGAACACAAGGAGCAGAGTCCTGAGTGTTTAGTGTGAACCATGCACCACTTTTTTATTGTGACAGTGGAACGGCACAGCAGTCCCATTCCTGTGACCAGCCTCCTCACTTAGTGTAAAGCACTTTGGAGACCCCTGACTCTGACAAGCGCTGTTCAAGTGCGGGTCATTTATCATTTAACCACCTTTCTTTCTTAACACACGCCTGTATGCTCCAGACAAGCCAAATGCCAAATCTCCTCCGTTTAAAACCAACACCTGTGAAGCAAGGGTAAAACTTTTTTTAAAACACTTCTTTGAATTTGGTTCTACTTTCTGTGTTTTTATGATATGAGGTGACTTTACTGTGTGTTTTTGTACACTTGGGGCTAGATTTGAATGATGTTAGAATCTGGTAAAATCCAGTTGTTTTTATCATGTTTTGATGCATAAAAAAATAGAATTGATAAAGATTGGATTTCCTTTTTTCCCGTGATGGTGGACCCCTCTGGCTGTGTTTCTCAATATAAAACACCTTACTGCTTTTTCTGAAGGCATGCTTAACGACCAACCTCCCATAGTTTGAGCTGAAACTTCCTCCAAACCTTTTCTGTGAAACTGGAATGTGCTGGAAACCTGCAGCGCCTTTTTCAACACACGCTCTGAAATTTAAAACACAAGGCTAATTCAGTGTCCAATATCTGCGGCTCTGTCGACTCCACACCTCCCTGAGTTTCGTCGGCTCCTCGCTGGGGTAAATATTTACAAATGTGCACTCGCTAACATCTGCTGTGGTTTGAGCTGAAGCAGCATGACAGCACGCAGGAGATGAAGCTTATCGTGAACTCATGGGAACGTACGCAGTCTCAGATCTCTTCTCGTCTTTGGGAGGCTTTAGATGCCACAAACAACTGGTCCCAGATGTATGCCATGATGCAACACAGATGAATTCACAACTTAGGAGAACAGATCTGATCACTTAATCATGTCAGAAAAAGAGAAGTGGCAGTTGGAAGGACGACCATCATGCAGATAACACAATAAGAAGCTTGTCCATCCATCCATTGTCTTCCGCTTTGAGCCCAAGGACAGATATGTTAAATAGTCCAAAACTTTTCCTAAATGATGAGGAAGATGTCAGAATCTTATTATGATATATCTTTTTGAAACTGCATCCATCCATCCATTAATTTCCTTATTCTTATCCAAGCTCAGGTTGTGGATCCAACAGATCGAGGAGGAAAACCATGCAAGACATTCCTCTCTCCAGCAATAATCTCCATCTCCTGGAAAAACGCAAGTACTTTTCAGTCCAAGGAGGATATAGATATAACCCCTCCAGCAAGTTCTGTGTCTACCCTGAAGTCTGTTCCCTGTGGGACATGCTTGGACAATCTCCAGACGGATGCAACCAGAAGGCATCAAAATCATAGAGCTCCTCATCCTATCTCTCAGGATGAGCCACCATGTGGAGGAAAGCCCATTTCATCCGCTTGTATCTGGGATCTCTTTCTTTCAGTCATCTAACAAATATCAGGACTGTGGCTGAAGGTTGAAACGTAGACAGATCAGTGAATATTGGCTCAGATTCTTTTTGAAACACTCACTTCCGACCTGGAGAGAGAGCAATCCCCTAATTTCCAGTTTGCAGGAAGTGTTTATAGCATGTTTACTCAGCATGAATCATGTGGTCTATGGGTTTGTATAAAATTTCAGACCCAAAATGTTCCATTTGTTTGGTCTTTGCTCAACATTAAGGTCTTTATGACCTCAGATTTAGAGGTGCTGACTCTTATACCAGCAAATTCACTCTTGGGAAATGCCAACAAGCTTCATCATCTACAAACAACAGACATGGACCCACCACCTTCAGGGTAAAGGGTCAGAGTTGGATGCAAAGGAGGCCAGTGTAGGTACTTCTTCAGACCTTAATAAAGAAATAAAATCACCAAAAAACTGCATGATATTACTTTTAAGGGAAATGCATGAGTGCAACAAAAACATGATCTTAGGCTGGTGCAGCACCAAATATCCAGCCAGAATCAGACTTCATGCTTTCTTGAATCTGTTCATCAGGCAGATTGTATCACATGCACACGCGAGTCTACCCCCGACAGGTGCACAAACACATCTTGCTAAAGGCTTTTTCATGCTCTACCCAGGGAAACATAACTCTATATGTGCCCAGTGAAATGTTAAGGCTGATGGAGGGAACACGTGGGACACGAGGGACTTCTGGAAGAAGGGGCACCTGCTAGCTTGCATAAGCTGCACTCTTTTAAGTCATGCCAGAAAATTGTTCTGTTTCTTCTATGAAGCACCAAATGTAGGTATTTTATAACATAAATACTCTTACAGTTAGCTTTTCTACTTCTTTGCTGTTTGCTTCAGAAGTCTTATAGAGAGACATTTATGCCGTAGCACACTGAGTCACTGCATGAAAGAGAAGAGATTAAGAGGAGAGATAAAACAAGCTAACAGAGAAGCGGTTGGGTGGATCTGGGAAGCACACAACTCAGTAACATCCCAGATGTCACAGATAAACACTGTGGCATGACCCCCCCTCTGTTATTTAAATATAAACAGAAACATGCACAGCCTGGCCAGACACTATGGGATCTCAAAAAATAACTTTTCCTCGGCTGATGAGCCCAAAGGGACGACTTCTACAACCACCAACAAAGCCTAAGAAAGGGTTTTTATTTGTCATGAAACACATCATGAACAAACGCAACCACAAATGCTCTGACTGACTGAATTAACAGAGTACCACCTGCAGCGACTGAAAGGCAAAGTTAGACAATGGGTTCTGCAAAATAACATAGACTCAATCCTGACTGCATGCAGAGAGAAACCTAACATCTAATTTGCATGTGCTGTGAGAACCCAATAAGCTAGCGTGCTTCAAGAACAGCTTCACAAATTAAAAGGAGATGAAGCTGGTCTTGATTCTGTTGGGAAACTGGTGTTCTGTTTATGACTGTGAAGATGAAATGTGAAAGCCTTTCTGTTTTATCTGAATATTGTAACGTCCAATAATCTTGGGTTTAGATTTAGACACATTAAGGGGGCTCTTTAAAACATTGCAAGGACACAGATTTTTCACAAACTGGGTTTAAAACAGACGATTTTGTACAGGTGAATTTTCAAATGTGATTACAGGAGAAACCAAGAGTACCAGCAGAAATCTCTGTCATGCATTCCGTATGTTATGGGTGTGTTTTCTCCGTCCCACTCTCGTTAGCAGCTCATTCACTCCCCCACTGGCTTTAGCTGCAAACCAGAGCTTTGCCAACTCACTTCATCTTCAATGGGATGCAGACATAGCTGTCTGTATTTCTCCAACAAAGTGGGACAGAAAAGACTTTGCCTGAGGTAGACGCCTGGGAAACGTGCTTCAGAATCCTGACCCACTCAAAGGGCCCACTGGTTATGGTGGCGCTGCCCCTAGTAGAGATACCTGTCTCTGGTTTAACCCTAGTCTGTAACCCTAGGCTGCTCAGCTCTAACTGGTACTTTTGCTAGAAATCTGGTTTCTAGAGGCCTTTCTGCAGTGGCGGCCAAAACGGGTACTCATGGGTGGCCAAGGCCCCCCAATGGGAAATTGCTAGCATTCATGTTCACACAAACCATTAGTCTTCTTTAACTCATTCACTGTCATTGACGACTTTAGTCGTCTTTTGCATTTTTTTATGGGGTGGGCGTTGGAGCGAGCCCCTGCACCGTGGGAACAAACATTACGTGTCTAAAGCAGATCTTCATCCGTGTATGTCACACGTCACGTGATCAGGAAGCAGAAATTCAATGGATTACGAGTTTGTTTTGGGCCGCTGCTGTGAAAAAAATGATGCGCCAAACCAGAAATGCTTCTGCAGTAGCGCTTGGGCACCAGATTGTGAAAGAACGAATAACGCTAGAAATACGGCGATTCTTCCTGATGTAAGAAGTGAGTCTACTCTTTCTTTTGGTAGTTTTGGCGTTTACATGATCATAGAGGACAATGTTCTGTGACTCTTCAAAAAACAGTAAAAACACTCAAAAACGCTGGCAGTCAGGGGCTTTCTGATCAGAAAATAGCTGGCAGTGAATGAGTTAATCAAGACATGTACGTAAAACATAATAAGTAAATAAATAAATAAATAAATTTGTAGCTGATGCTCACCATTTTCAAAAAGAAGTATATCTATATTTAGTTTTGTTAAAACAACTGAAATCAGCCGTTATAAAATACTAAATAATAATGTTGAAATAAAAATAATTGCAATAACTGGATTGCTTTTGTCAGAAATGTTTTTGTTTTCAAATTTGAGGTAAATGTGCTGGATTCACTTTTTTATGACAATGCATGAAGGAGCATGCAATGCACAGCTAAAGGAAAATTCTCCCAGCAGGGACTAAATTTGTGTGCCGCCCTAAAATTGTCATTATCTCCATCTGGCTCCTTCTATGAACATTTTCTGGGGCCGCCACTGCCTTTCAGACTTTTACTCCAGTAACTTGTGGTTGAATGTAATGCATTTTCCCATTAATTGCAACATAGAGAAAACGCTTATGTGAAATCAATGAGAAAATAATTCAGTGTTGTACTAAAAAATAAGACCTAAAAATGAAGATTTACCAAACCCATTTCCAGTGTTTCTAACATGACAAACACACATCTTGAATTAGTAGACGTGATACCAAAGGGGTGAGCAAGGCAGTCCACTCTATAGTCAACAGACTCGTCGTGACTATGAATCCTTATGTGACACACTGTGCAAATAGTAGAAATGTTTAAACGGTGATTGTGAGTAATTATGTGTGTTTTTAGGATGTGGAGCTCACAATAAGTCCTCCTCTTGACCTCTTGGTCATGCTCTGTTCCCATTCTGGTGTATGTGGGGGGGTTGCCCTGGCACTAAGGGCTTATAAAACCAAGCCAAGGTTGGATCACTCCAGCAGCTTGGCAGTCAGAACCCCAAACTGCTCTTACCAGCCCTGTGCACACTCCCAGCATGAATAATGCCTGTGTGAACAAGGCGAAGAACACCCCCCACCACCCCACGCTGCTGTGAATGTGTTTTTTATGAGTTCTGCTATGGTAAAACACACTGCGTTAAACATAATGAGCTCACCTTCATTACCATTGCTAGTTCACTGGATCAGGTGAGGGAATGTTTGTCTTTATTGGGATTGCTGCTTAGAGTCAGGTTACACCATGGTGACGTGTGAAAGTGGATGGGGAGAGGACCACCTGGATCTGCATAAGAAGAGTTAGATGGCAATCAATGTCTTAAAATTTGAGAATGATAGAGAACGCCTATTGAATAAGCAAACAAACAAATAAACAATAATCAAACATGAAATGTTGCTGAACTGCTACTAAAACACAATCAAATTTAAACAGGAAACAAAGATAGCAAGACCAGTTTAAAATTCTTAGATAAGTGATAGAAAATTATAAAAAGCCATGGCTGTAATTTAAAACAAATGAACAACCTCAAAGCTATTAGCTTTTAAAGCCAAAGTCAGCACGCACCTAAAGGATTTCTATATGATTTTTGCAGGTAAGAAATGAAAGTTTGCAGCAGTTTTTCCACCAACACACTGTATGAATTGAGACTTGAACACAGAAGCTCTGCTCTCCCTTGTTTCTATTAAAGTCACAAGCAGAGTAAATGGCCCTCTGTTTGTGGTGTAGTGTTACAGAGAAGCCCATGAAACCATCCAGTCTGTTCCTACACAAAATCACATGTTTTCTTCAGCCTGAAAAGTCCTAAAATTCTTTAGAAGTTTAAAACACTGGTTTAATGAATGTAAGTGTGTGTTTTTGTTGATCTGAGATGACTCAGGAGTGAAGGATGCCCAGTGGGGTCAAAGTTTAGTGTTTTAGAGTTAACATGAGGAGGAATTTTTGGGCAAACTGTTCATCAGTTTTATGAGGGTCAAGTGGCCACAACTGTGAGGAGACAGACGAATAGGAGCCTAATGACTCAGTATTTACATGGTGACACATACAACAGGATTATTAGTTCTACTCTGCAACATGTTCAACACACAAACTATCTATCCATCCATCCATCCATCAGTTTTCTGCTGTTTATCCAAGGGTGACTCAAGGGTGGATGTGACAGATCCAGGAGGGAAACATTCCTCCCAAGGGTAAGTTAAGTAAAGTAGTAAGTAAAATTTATTTAGTGTAGAAGTGGTATGAGATGTCAGAGAAAGACTGAATAATGGTAGCTAAATGAAGGATATAGAAAGAAAATGATAGAAGTCCCAGAACTGAGCCTTGTGGGACCCCACATGTCAGGAGGAGCAGTATCTGATGAAAAGTTTCTGTCTTCACATAGAAATTCTGTTGGAAAGATGAGAGGAGAGACCGTCTAATGCAGGACCAGGGATGCCAACCACAACATTCTGTGACATGCTCCAGCTCATTCTACAAGATCCAATGATGTTTCCAGGCCAAATTCCTCCAGGCAGGTCTGAGTCTGCCACAGAGTCTTCTCCCAATGGTACATGACTGGAAAACCTCCCAAAGGAGGCGATGAGGAGACATCTTAATCAGATGCACCTTAGTAAACTCGTTTTGACGAGGAGGAGCAGCAGTTCTACAAGGAAGTCCTTTCTACTTGCACTTCCGACGCAGGCATCCACCCATGATCTTGCACCATTGAGAATCTTCTCACTTGATGTATCACAGTCTGGTTCAGAAACTGTTAAGCATCAGACCAAAACAAACGATGGTGGAAAGCAAGAGCAGCTAAGAAGACTATCTGTGTGCATCTATGTCCACTGGCAGACATCTTCAAAACCTCGTTGCAACAACAGAGCCAGAAACATGATGAAGGATCACTCTCACCTATGAAGCTGTCTCTTTTCGCTCCTGCCATCTGGAAAAGCTACTGTAGCTATTGCTCCACTTCTAATAGACTGTAGCTGCAGTTTCAAACGGTATTGTGTTGCTTGCTTGCACCTTTCTATAGATTTATGTTGACGAGTTTAAAATGTTGCACTATTGTAATGTACAGTGTTGTTTTGTCTCATTTAGTGTCTGGCTGTTGATGATGTTTATCTTCTAGATCAGGGGTCTGCAACCTTTACAATCCAAAGAGCCATTTTTCTCCTCAGCCCACCAGAATAAAACTTGTTTAGAACCATACTTGTTACAAGACCTTTTGAAAAAAAAAAAGGAAACAATTCTAAATTTTTGACTAATATCTATGAAAGTTATGTTTTGTGGAATTCTGAGAATAGCATGATAATTCTGAGAAAAAGTAATAAAACTGAGAATAAATCAGGATCAGGCTTGATCCTACAATCCTCCGATTACTGGACAGCCTGCTCTACCTCCTGAGCTACTGCTGCCCCTAAAAATGTCAAATGTTGATGGAAAGATATAATAAAGTAGAAATAATGGAAAAAAAACTTTTTATTTTAGGATAAAAAGGGGAATCAAAAACTAGACCATCACAAAAACCTTCAATGCCCATAATGCCTAGAGTAAATTAACTATAGTGAAACTCTTTTTGTCTGATTTTCTTTCCTTCTGAGGGGCCCTAACGAAACCAGTCAACAACAGTAATTTCCTGCTAATTTAATGTGTCAACAACAATTATCATTTTACAATCCTGATGTTTTCTGGTTCCTACTGCAATCAGGGAGCCACTTTTTAAAATAAACCCAAAACCATAACATTCAGGATTCATCTGCTGTCGTAGTAAGAAGCTGTGTTGTGATGTTTGCTGCTATAAGCCACACAATGTGTTGCTGTCTGTTACTTTTAACCCAAACAACTTAATTACCTGATGTGGGCCCTGTTTTGCTTCATTTGTCAAATTTAGCAAGAAAATGTTCATTTTGATAGGCAGCAGCAGAGGTGTGGACTTGAGTCACATGACTTGGACTCGAGTCAGACTCCAGTCATTAATTTGATGACTTTAGACTTGACTTGAAAAAATGTTCAAACACTTGAATTGGACTTGTACACCAGTGACTCGGACTTTGACTCAACTTGAACCTGCTTACTTGGAAAGACTTGATATTTTCCCCATATATAGCCTACTTTTAAACATCTATTATTTGAAAATTGTTCACATTTAGCCATTTAAGCCAACAGAGACGTCCCTCTGTGGGCTGGTGTGTGTGTGAGCGCTGCAGCACAGCCAATCAGCTTAACCAGATGTTTTAAAAAAGCAGCACTGACCCTCTGTCTCTCTAAACAGCGCTGCAGCTGACGACTCCCAATACTAACTTCTTTCAGGTAGCCTACATAAACTACGAATTAGTTGACAAAAATATAATCATAGGACATCTGGAAATAAACTCGGTGCCGTTTACTTGTTGAGAACATGGAGGGGTGTCCAGTACGAACTGAATCGATAACAGACATGAATATCGGCAGTAGTCTCGCCAGCTGGAGGGAGAAATGCTGAAAGACGCGTGCGCTCATAAGCTCGTGCCCGATGCGTTACCGCGGTAAACCGGTGTTTTGGTAAGGTCACCAGGCTGCCGTGAATACTGTCTGGGCTCACACCCCCACCCCTAATTTACCAGATGATGTGAGTGGTGTGTGAACGTTAGTCTCTGTGTGTCCCTGAGATGGACCAGACCTGTCCAGGTGTAGCTCCGCCCCTCACCTGTGAATGCTGGAGGTAGACACCAGCTCAGAGACCCTAGTGAGGATGAAGCAGGATCACTCATACATAGACTCATACAAACACATGTTCATGATCAGAGACCAGGTGGAGGATGATATACATTTACTGAAATAGTTGTATCCACCTTTGCATTTTCACTGTTTTATCCTGTGAAATTATAGTTTAAAGGTCCTATTTCATGCAATTTCCACGTTTTGGAACTTGTGACAACGTTATATTTTTGTTTCCTCATGAGCAACACCCCAAAGCAGTTTTTGGCTTCACACATGCATTCTCCTGTCTCAGCTGCAGATCCTCTGCTGGTCTACAAAGCAGCTGCAGACAGCTGGATGGGGTTGTTGCTGCGTCATCACGGCCGCTCCTCCTCATCCAGGTAGTCTTGAATCCGTATCCTTCCTCCCCTGGACTGTAAACACGCTCAGTCTCTCCGTTTAGCTAGCAGGGAGTTTAATCTCTGCAGTTATGAAGAAGTGACTTCTTTCTTAACTAGTCCGCACTTTAAATAAAGTCTAGAACCCAAAAATGGATTTTTGTCTGCAAGAGGAACAGGATCCCTGTCCAGTCTTCCTGAAGAAGAGTTTAATCTGCAGAAATGGCTGGATTTTATCTTCAGGAGCTCTCAAAACCTGAGCCAGAATGTGACCGTGATTTCACAGACAGCTTGTTAAACCACCAGTACTGGAGTGGATCTTCAATGGATTACTTCTTCAAACCGGTGCCACTCCAACGTTAAAACCACCCAATGGAGAGCCAGAGCCAGAACTGTGAGTACAACCAAAATGCTCTGGACGGTGTAAAATAGCATGACACAGGCCCTTTAAAGGAAGACTATCCTTGTTAGCTAAGTTTGATTAAAACTGTTCAACGTAGAGGTCTAAGTTCAGAGCTACTTTTTGTATAGAGGTTCAGTTGCACTTGTTTCAGTGTTGAAATTAATACAGATTTCAAAAAATACATTGTCTATGATTTACTCTGAACATATAATTTGCAGTGTTTTAAAAGAGACTCGAAACGACTTGAAATTTGAAGTGTCAGACTTGAGACTTGACTCGCACTTGCCTGCATTTACTTGAGACTTGACTTGACTTGCAAAACACTGACTTGGTCCCACCTCTGGGCAGCAGGCTTGCTTCTCTAACCCAGTTCATCAGAAAGAACCAACAGTTTGGATCTGAAAAAGAGCAACTGTTGGGTATTTAAAGCATGCAGACGGGGCCCCTCTGACAGACACATAAGTCATGGTCAGGTTCTCAGAGGTCATTCTGACTGACAGTGTAAAGGGCCAGAGGTCAGAAGGGACAGGGTCCCTTTCCCTCCTTCATTTCCTAAGTGCTGGTGCCCTCCTGCCTCCATGTCTCAAGCCAGGAGACCCCATTGAGACCCAAAGTGAGGTCAGGCCACGGCAGAGACAGAAAAAATCTCAGCATAAATTATAAACAAGCCCAACCCTGAGCAAGCATTTGGAGTCCCATTGTTACACTTGAGACTACATCAGTGAAGCAAGATGTCTGACAAAAGTTTATGTGACCAGTAGTTTTCCTCCTAATAGCCAGGTGCTGTTATTTTTTCCAGGATTAATCTGCTACTTGACAATGTGGGTGCCGGAGCAAAAGGATTAAGGCAGGATGTGGAAGACTTAAGGATTGCTGCTCTCCTTTGTATTTTTCCTTTAAGACTCCAGATTTTTCTCTTATTTAGTTCCCTGAACCCAGAACCATATTCCTGCAGGAGCCAGACGCTGGGCTGGACTGTTACGCTCACCTAATCAGAGATTAGTTGTGATTTCCATCATTGTCATCCAAGGCTCACGTAACCTTCCACCAGATAATGACTTGTCTTTTGGTGTTGATCTCTTGTTAAGTGGATGGAAACGTAGATGAAAAGTAGAATCAAAATGAACAAACATTGTGTTTTATATGAGTTGGGTCAAATGATGCATATTGGATTGGTGATGGACACAGGGTGATGAAAGATTAGACGTTTCAGAGATGAGCAGTACTGTGATTGTGCTTAATTGTGAAAGTTCTGACAATAAATCACCTGCAAAACATTTTAAAACTAAACTTCATAATGACTTAAACAATTGGAGGATTTCTACAATACTATAAGTCTGAAATTTTGATAAAAACAGCATAAAAAATGAGTCTTTGGGGACTTCCTGTGTAGATGAAGGGCTGCAGGAAATTGTCAAGCAGCTTTTTTTTTCTGCTGCTGCAGCTGCATCTGCTTGCCCAGAGCGGTGCTGTTCATCCTGAACAAGTTCAATACTTACGATCGCTTCAGGGCTGAAATGGAGAAAGCAGGCCAGCTGTAACTGAAAAGCTGATAAGGATCATTTCCTTTAGAAAATTATCTTTTAAGACGTTTAAGCTATGGAAGCATATTACAGTCAGTGTGGGAGCACTATCGTGTAATAACAAGATTTTTTTTAACTAATAAAAATAAAATTTTGTAATAATAAGCTACTTCATAATGGTAAAACTCCACATTGAGAGGAGCCAGTTGAGGTGGCTCGGGCATCTGGTGAGGATGCCCCCTGGACGCCTCCCTGGTGAGGTTTTCCAAGCATGTCCAACCAGGAGGAGACCCAAGAGAAGACCCAGGACACGCTGGAGGGACTAGGTCCCTCAGCTGGCCCAGGAACGCCTTGGGATTCCCCCGGGAGGAGGCGCTGGCTCAAGTGGCTAGGGAGAGGGAGGTCTGTGCTTAGGCTGCTGCCCCCTCGACCTGACCTCGGATAAGCGGAGGATAATGATGGATGGATGGACGGACGGACGGACGGACGGACGGACGGACGGACGGACGGACGGACGGACGGACGGATGGATGGATGGATGGATGGATGGATGGATGGATGGATGGATGGATGGATGAATGGATGGATATAATGGGTCACTCTGAGTTTTTCATGCAGGCTGAACATAAAAATAGTCTCCTACACCTATCTCCTGCATTAGCTTCTGATAGAAAATAAACAGTGAAACTCTAGGATTAGAAAATCCTGACTTATCTACGTCACACTGTCACATAACATTCATGGACTCACCCATCTTGACTCACGACAGGGAAGGCTGTTGTTGGTTTAGCGTCCAGGAAACAGCAGAATACATCTCGATTAGTAGAAGCTAACCGTTAGCATTAGCAACTCCACCACACTGCAGAACTCCTCCAGGCTTGTGTTATTAGTGGAGATAAAACATTAACGATGCAGAGCAAACAGAGTCAGTGGTAGAGTCGCGTTGCTGTTAGCCAATCAGAGGCGAGATGTTCAAATATCAGGAAGTAAGACCCCAAATCCTGTTGTGTTGAGCTCTCCTCTGATCTGCTGAAACAAGCCCATCTGAGCCCCCACCTCCACCCCAAGTACAAACATTCATTCCTACTAGAAACCACTGCAAATGTATTGATTAAACGAGCGTCCCACGCCTTTCATTTGAAAATGTTTGTTTACTTTTTTCCAGAGATATTCCATTTTGTTGTAAAAAGAAAATATTCCAAACCCATCATGTCATAATGCTGGCATTAAAGCTATCTAGTATAGTACAGACATGCTGAGAATGTGTGCCCTCCAGACCAGCCAGACTCTCCTCTTGTGTTTTTCATATAATCAATCATTTGAAGTAATCTGCTTTGTAATATGAAAAATGCAAATTAGTTATTGTCATAAAGACGAGTTATTTACAGTTGTGACAACCCATGGTGTCAATGTAGACATGTTTCCTAGTAGGTGTAAAGAACTGGGTGTTACCAAGTCAGAGCCACACATACCAGGTAACCATGACATCTGATTTAGTAATGATAAAGGTATCAGTGGTTGTAGGTAGGTTGGTAGTTCGATTCCACTCACTCTAATCAGTACAAAAAAAAGAGATTAAACCTGTGCTGAGTGTAGAGTGTGCATTTTACTGCATAATTAAAGATAGTCTCTATGAATGAATGAATGAATGAATATTTTGTAGAACCAAAACAATCTTAGTTAAAATTGAAGAGTCAGAGAGAGTAATGACATTTTTCATCAACTAGCTGAATCAACGGCTCCAGAAGGAAAGAAAAGTAGAACACTTGAAGTAAATTTGTTTCTAAATTGTCTTGCTGCTCTTGTGTTTGTTCACCTTGGCTTGTCTTTTTCCTGCTTGCCCAGGTTTGGGTCAGAGGGGGCAACAGCCCCAGCAGGGAGGCTCAGACCATCTTCTCTCTCAGCCAAATCTGCTCCCTCAGGTGGGTTCTCAAGATGTTACCAGGCCAGCCTAGAGATGTAATCCTTCCAGCATAACCTGGGTTGGTCCAGAGGTCAGGACATGCCTAAAACACCTAACGGACTCTTCTCAGTATGGAGGAGAAGCTGCTCTACATCCCTCCTGCATGTCTGAGATGCTCGCCTTATGTCTAAGGCTAAGAGCAGGAACTCTATTTGCCTGCCAATGTTCACAATCATTTAATTTCAGTCATCACCCAATGCGTATGACCCTATCTGGGCTGAAACTGGCTAGTCCAGATCCACCTGTCAATCTCCTGCCACCGTATTTACTCATACCCAAACCCTGAGATACCTAACATCATCCACTAGGACGTCAACCTGACCCAATCCACCCATTTCTAGTTACGTTGCTTTCCTTTTCAGCGTTATGTTCTTTTTACAGCTCCACAATGTTGCATTCATTTCATCAAGATGATTAACCCAATCAGGAGAATCCTATATTTATCCTGCGCTTTTCCAGAATGAGTGAATGATTGGTGACTGTAAAGAATCCATCAAACATTCAAAAAAGATCAGGTGAATGATTAGTTTAAACATTTTTGTTCAACAAGCAGTTTCCTGGTGTTCAATGGAAAAACTTGAGCCAAACAAAAACAAATATTTGTACCTTCAGCTTTTGTTATACATGTTTTCTACTGAAACATTCCCACAACTACAGGGAAGAAATTCCATCTGTCAGAGCCGAAACCAAAAACCTTCCCCCAACTTCATATGAGAATGCTGTGAGATCCTCATGTGATATTGATGAAAGGCTCCGCCCATGTGAGTTATTGATTTTCTCTGACTTCTTTGAAGAACATCTGAATGTCTTATTTTTGTTCAGAGTTTTCAGGAATAGGAATCAGGAGCTGTTCTCCAGGGGCTTGAAGATGTATCCACACTGATGCATCCACACGGTGAGGATGTCTGTGTCGAGCTTGGCTTAACAAGAGCTGCACAAAGTGATCAAACAGAACTCTGAACTCAGATGTGAGGAATGACCACTCATTAAGACTCAGCACTGAGAGAGAGAGGACTGAATGTCACATTTTATTTGATTTTACCCCAACAACACATCACAGCCAGGTTTTCTTTTGCCTCAGGCATCGCTGTTTTCTGTTTAATTGCTTTTTCTTTTATGGCTTCACCTTAATACTCTGTCACCGTCTTAAGTGTTTTCTTTTTTTTGTTTGTGGCACACCACAGGTAATATCCTAAATGGAGCCCATGTTTGACATTCCAACTGCTTTTGGCTGCAGATTCATCAGTTTATGTTGGAGATTTCCCTGGAAAACTGCTGCGCTCCTCTGATGCCATTGCATAACTAGAATCATATGATCACAGGGAATGCCAACATATACAGTAACAGTACACACACACACACACACACATGTGCGCATGCGTGCACGCACACATACACACACATGTGCACGCACACATACACACTAATGTGGAGCTGTAGTTTACAATTCTTCTTGTTCTTGTAGGTAATCCTCCTTTTTCTTCACGTGTGCTGGAACTGTCGAATCCACCAAATGGTTCCCGAGCACGGCTGTGTCTGCAGCTCACCGCTCCCCCAGGGGACGGGTCAAATGCAGAGAACAAATTTCACACACACCAGTGTGTGTGACAACTAATGGGACTTTAACTTTAATCTCCACGGTTCAGCTTCACACTCGGATGCCTGTCTCAGAACCAACTTGTCTCTTACTCATTCTTCAACCATCACGGCTCTCTCCTGATCTCCTGGTTTCCTCCCGATCTCCCGCTCATCACCATCCTCCTCCTCACCAGTGTGTCTCCTGTCCACCCTCCAGCATTTTGCCACAAGCTCTCTCATCCTCAAAGAAATTCATGATCATTACCTCAGACTCACCATCAATTGCTACAGTGACCCATCTCTGGACCACACCTGCTGTAACCACCACTCCAACTTCACTCACCCTCTCTGGACACTCACCACTCATCACCGCCATAAGAATCACCTCTAACATGAGATTTGTAGATCATCTACAGCCTCACTCATTCCCTCTCATATTCTACATAGCAAAAGCTCAGGTTACATGGAGAAATAATTGTTAGAAGCCTGAGCCTTACATTCTGCCGCTGACGCACAGTGATGATGTATTTGAACTACAATTAGAACTCAACTCAACTTTAATTGTCCCAGAGAGAATTTTGCTTTGCCGTAGTGTACAACACAACAATTATTACAATAAAATGAATAATAGAAAACAAAGCTTCAACAAATCAGCCATACACAATTAAACAATAAAAACAAACAAACATCACAACTCATTCTTTCATGAAACTGGTGGATGTTGTTGAGCAGAACCCAGAATGCAGGTAAATTCAAGAGGCAGCCAGGTATGTTTATTTCAGCTGTGGTCTGGAGCAGGAGCAGGAAACCACGAGGAGCAAATACAAGACACAAACACAAGGAACCAACAACAAGTGGAGAACTGAGCTGGGATTAAATAGACTGAGGAGGTGAGTGGAGACAAAGGGAACAGGTGCACTGATTACTAATGAGAATGGGCTACAGGTGTGACTGGTTAAGCTGAGGGATGGGAGGCAATACAAACACACAAGAGGACTGACCTGAACCAGATAAATAATAAGGTACAGAAACATAACAAGAAGACTAAAGGCTGAAAGAACACACTAAACAGGGAAAAGCTAAATATGGATGACTGAGCACAAAAGTAAAACATGGGGCTGGACTAAGGGAAACAGAACACAAAAGAGCATATAACTATAGCTGAACTAGGAGGCTGGGGGAATAAACTTAACCATGAACAGGGAATGACTAAGAATAAATGAACCTTTGTTATGTATATCTTATGGTTTAGATGTTTTATTTGTTTTTATTTTGAATGAAATAAAGTTGATTAAAAAAAAAACCTAATAAGAAATATGTGAAAAGGGAAACATAATGAAGGACTGGGGCAGAGGAGTGGCTAAATGAATACATCTAAGGGGACAGGAAACACATCTAAGAGAACACAGAGGTCAAAGGTCAGTGATACAAAAGGATACTAAACCTGACAACACTAAGGCTAAACAAAGATAAGGGGAAAACTAAAGAGAAATAAAATGCTAAGTAGCTGGGGAATGGAAATGGTTGGACTGATAACGGGAAATAAAAAAAAAAACCTGAATGATAAATTAATAAATTTGATTTTGTGGACCCCATAATCAATATAATGCAACTATCATGTACATGTATATATAAAAAAATAAATAAAAGTAAATAAATCCAACAATGTAATGAAGTTTAGTGGTTGTGCTAATTGAGCATGTTGACTGCAAGGCTTACTAAGGAAAAGGATTCTGGGGATCCTGTATCTTCTCCCCATAAACTGATTCTTCCCCAAAGGCAATAATCCAAAAGTCGTTCAAACACTAAAAATGTTCAAATTGATGGACAAAAATGTTAGGATGTTTAGTAAATTTTAGACGTCTCTGAAGCAGAACACGTAAACCTGAAGGCATCAACACAAACATATCTGGGTTTAGTTCTGTGCTTTTCAGGTTCAGTGACTGTAAGGACACGGTGGAAATAAAAAGCCATTATCAGCATTTCCTACCAGCTCCTCAGGGAAATATGTCTCCTCTCTTAATGCTCCAGTTTGTTCTCCAGCTCATCACTGATCATCAGCCTGCTGCTCGGTGCTGAACCGGTTCAGGCTTTCAGAACCAACTCAAACAGCAAACAGTGTGTGTGTGTGTGTGCGTGCGTGCGTGCGTGCGTGCGTGCGTGCGTGCGTGTGCAAGCAGCCAGACTGTGACTGTGTCTGAGTTTTAACCCCTGTGGTTGTGCTCTGTTACAGTCTTCCACGTGCCTGACCACGTCCATCCCAAGAGCCACATCTGGAAGCCACATGTTTTCAGGACGTTGGTGCATCGAAGCTCAGGCCCTAAACAGCTCAAGGCAACTTCCTACACTGAGCTGGATTAACCTCGCTGCCTGTTGACGTGAGCGCCGTCCTCATGGGTTCCACAGCAGGATGAGGTTCCTGAACAGAGAGGCGGAGCTCTGGGGATGGGGGTGGGTGGGGGTTAAATTAGCTCCACCATGAGGTGGTTGACCACTGCTTATATCATTCCTAAACCATGTAAACATGTTAAAACATACTTAAACATGCTGCTTTACAAAAAATTATTTTTTTGTTGTAGTTTTGGAATAATAACGTCTACTGATGCCCTGAAAGGCAACAGAAACAAGAGGAACGGCACATTTTCTAAGACAGTTGATGAATATTTATCCTGACTTAATCATCGAGGCCAATTTCCACTTGAACTCAAAAGTGTGTGTGTGTGTGTGTGTGTGTGTGTGTGTGTGTGTGTGTGTGTGTGTGTGTGTGTGTGTGTGTGTGTGTGTGTGTGTAATATAATTATTATTGTTACTGTAACCAGGATCATAAAGATTATGTCTAAAAAACAACAGATTTTACCTAAAAAGATACATCATTTCTTTTACTTGTTCAGGGCGTATGATCAAATATGGCAGCTTTGATTTTCATGCTCTGATTTCACCAACTTCATTGAGTTTAACATTTACAACACATATATCCTTATTTAGCACCACTAGTCAACCTTGTGATGTGAGAGTTTCATAAACCTAGCATTGTTAGTTTTAGAGATCCAACCGTAAACACAAGAGGAGACGAGCTCCAGGAAGGCAGTTTTCTGGTTTTTCAGAAACACCAATATTTGGCGCGTCGTAGACCCGCGCTGATTGGTCGAACGGCGCCATGGTGCAAACTGTGACTAGCTTGATCTGTGATGATTGGTTGGGTGAAATCTCATATTAAGAGTCCGTGAAAAGGTACACCGACATCATTTATGATGTGAGTGGAAGTGTCTAAATATAGACGCTGGCCCTATAAAGGCTCATAAACAATAGCTTTTAATTTACATTTGTTGCCCTTTTCAGTTGCAAAAATTGAGATTTTGTGTTTTTTTTCCATAGATAAAATTTCATTTAATTTGATTTTTGCTTCTTAAACAAAATAAGGGGAAAAGGGTTTTGTCTCCTATTAAAAAAAACATTTTAATCTGCTACATATCATAAAAAAGGTCAAACGTAGAAAATGGGGCAGCCATAAGAACCTCAGCAACAAAACTAAAAATCTAAAGATTTAAATTGATATTATTTGGATTTTAAAAGAAAATCATTTTTAATAAAATATGATGCATGTCCTTGCATCATGGTCACTAGCAAACTGATGCAGCACTTTAGTTATGATAGAAAAATGTTTTTAAAAAATCACCTGATTGTTTTCTTGTGTCACGGTGACTCCATGGACAACATGGACTCCCACAGGGAAAATTTCAGCTACATTAACAGCCCTGATAAATGTAGACAGCATGTGAAGTTCTCATGTTACACAGCAAGGAATGTGGTGGCGACCGTCGTTTTTGGGCCATGCAGGCACATTTAGAAGTGTGAAGATTATCTTGTTGTCTGTGATGCTGCTGCATATTTTCAGGGCCTAAATTACTGTCAATCAAAAGGAAGGCAGACATTTAACTGACTGATGTTTGAGTGCAAAATTAGGACCTTCTAGCTGACGTAATGTCTGGCGTGTTTGGTGATTGTCATCACATCAGCCTCATTTCCTTCACTTCTAAGATGTACAACAAGAAATACGAGGATGTTTGGAGAGTTTTCTGACATGCTGCTGCTCAGTTCTGATTAACTTCACATGACTACGTCGTATTTTTGTTTCCAAAACAACTGGAGTGATGACAGAGAAGCTCCTTTTGAGCCAACTGTTACAAAAGCAGATTTATAGGATGTAATGATTGGATTCATTCAGTCAATAAGGAAGCAAAAGTCCTACAAAACAACAGTTTCTCTTAACGTCAGGTCCTCCTTTGATTCTTGAGAGAACCAGCTTCATTTGTAGAGAGGTTATTCGAGGGGAGGTTACATTACCTTAAACTGGGATTATACCAGACAAATTATTAGTTTCGAATATGACAAAACAAGGCAGTTACTAACCCCTAAACATATTTTTATTCATTCATATCCCAGAAGACTGGAAACAGAATTCCAACCATGCAAAAGTTTATGTGACAGATCTACCTTAAAGCTGATTTATTGTATGTTAAAGCAATGATACGTAGGGCTCAGGAACTGGGAGGCACATTTTTAACTGAAGAATTAGAGCATCTGAGCTGCACCTGTACACTAACACAGCTCTGACCCAAGAGAGGACAGCAAGCATGAAGGTGAAGATTTAGATTCATCTATGGTCACGAGCTTTGAACAAAAACATTAACATGAATAATGGACCCAGGTAACCAGAAGACAATGAGTAAAATGAGAGCCTTAACCACAAATATTTGATAAGATTATCTTTACAGCCATTATGGTAATTGAGCACATTCACAAGACTGCTGGAAGAGAAGAATTGAGTCAAAATCTACTGTACATAATTATCCTGATGTGAACTGGGCCAAAGATGACTCTAGAGTGACAGAAGATTAGCTATCTGGTCTGACTGGTCCAGAGGTGACTTCCATTGGTTATAAATTCTGCCTTTGACTAACATTCATACCTGCAAACTTGGATGGTGTGAAAAAGGTGACAACTAAAATCACGACGAGCCTCAGGAAGCATCTGTAAAGGCTGAAAGGAGGTAACTCTGCTAAAGTCCTTGACAGAAAACTGTTATTTAGTGCTGATTTTCTTAGATTTGATTAACTTTAAGCTCAAAACTGCTGCAAGACGTTGAAGCAACAGTAGTCATACTCACTGTGAGTGCCGCGCTGCCGTAGCTTCTGCAGCATGCTGTCTCCGCGACTGTGATTGGTCAAATGATGACACGTGAATTTGTGAACAAGATGAATCCCCTCCTTTCCCTGATTGATTCTCATAAGCCTCTTTTATAAAACAATGTCGCCAATTTGCCACAACGCTGAGGCGGCATCTGGGAGCATAAGATCGTTTATAAGAGCTCAGACCGTGGCTGTTATGCTGTGCAGTCGTGTCCTTTTATATAAAAGATTACGTGATGGCGGCATAAAGGAGGAATGGGGGCGGTCTCTGCACTGTCATGGACTTCTGTTTATCTTGGACATAACTTGATTTTTATTGCGATCGAAGCCGCGCTCGTTAAGTTTTTTTTTTCACAAGCAGCTACAGGTGTCTGTCCTCCACCATCCCTGTGAGCTGCTAGATGATCTGCGCTGCAGATCTAACGGAGAGAAGCTCCCGGCGCACCACATCACTCAGTTTGCCATCTCAGCTGGTTCTGTTTACAAAACGAAACTTATGCCCGTGTTTACTTTCATTTTCAATATAGTTCCCGGCCGGAGCTCGGCATTAATTCATCACGTGATCATGACACCACCCTCTGTTGCGCCAAGGCTTAACGTGCGTTTAAAAGACCAACGAAGCCACAATATTACCGCAATATTACTACCAAGTGTGGCGGCACAAATGCCGCAAAATTCCCACGTCATGCCGCCATGGCGCGTTCATAAAACACAACACTGTGGTAATATTATGCTGATTTGCTGGCATGATGTGTCTAAAGGGCTATAAAGAGTGACTGAAACCCAACAGAAGACCCCCAAAAAACTGTTCAGATCAATATGATTCATGTGAATGCTATTTTTGGCTTCAAAAACGGTGATTTTTGCCAAAAAGTGACAAGTTTGCAGGTATGAATATTCTCATATGCCAGAAGCAAATTCAGTCCTTCTAACGATTGATGAATTGAATAGAGGTAAAATAATGCAGTGCTGCTCCTTCATTTAATCAATTTAGTTAGTTGCAGAAGTCTGATCAGATTGTCTTAATGTGGTTTCCTAAATGCTAACAGTTGATAAAGGCAGCATGTTGCTCAGCTGTTCATGAGCAGTTTGAAAAGATGCAATTAGAATTTGTTCAAATAAAGAACCTAAAAGTCTGCAAGTTACTGGTGAAAATGTACATTCAGTTTTCAATTTAAATGTGCATGTGTTGTGAATAGAGGAGTCCTTTGTGCAATAAAACCCAAACCAAGACAGAAAATCAGTTTCAAAGGCGTTCAAGTATAATCCAGAAGTGTCAAGGACATGTTTGCAGACGTGAGAGCTACTTTACAGAAGGACTCGAATTCTCAGTCCTTTGTGCATCCGCTCAGTCAAAAGTAAGTGGATGTACAGGGGGACTTAAAAAGCTTTTTGCAGTGAGATGGACTTGTACTGCCGGAGACGTTCACTACAGATTAGTGTCAGCAGGTAACGGAGGGTGCAGCCCCTCAAACCTCCTGGGAATGATAGGACGGACAAACAAGGGGGACTAAAACAGACTCTGAAAGAGGTTACACAAGAGCTACTCCTGACTAGATCATTTAATGATTATGTGCGTAAATAAAGAATAAAAACAAATAAGGATGGATAAATATAAATGGTGTGAGGGCGGGACTCAGAGACAGTCACTCTGAGCCTGTTAGTTAACCAGCAGGAAGAGGCGGAGTCTGTTTTGGGTTCATATGTATTTCCTCACAAACACTCCTGTACAATGATATTACCTGCTCTCTGTAAAGAGAACACCTAAAGGTTTTTTGTATCCCCTTCAGGCCCGCTGTTACTGTAAAAACTTCCTGGATGTTAAATCTCACCTTGTTATGAAGTTTTTAGGCGTGGCTGAAACAGCTTTGTCAGTTTGAAAAGGTCAAGACTGTTTTCAGGTTTTTCCTTCTTTTTTGTTCTTTTTGACAACTCTAATCAGGTTCTCAAGGTGAGACAGGAAATATGCACACTGCTCCCAGTCCAAATGGTGCAACTGTGTATTAGTGCACGTTAAGGTATGTGCAAGACTACACACGCCTACATTTGAATGAGCTATTGCTAAAATGACCCAGAGCTACTCATGCCTGCAAATGAAAAGAAATTTAATCCCTCTTCATTTCTAGCTTAAGGAAAATTGCAATGCCCCATTAGAGGAAAAAGTCCTCTCCAAACTGTTCAGGGCCCCTCGGTGGAGTTCATCATTACAGGCTTCAAGGTACAAGCAGAGGCTTTGTGAGTCCATGTCAGCACACCTGTTAGACACTTTTTACTTTGCTTCTCATAGAGACTTAAGCCAGCTTTGAGACAAATGGTCCTTGTTCTTCAGAAAAAAGTGTTACTTATCACCGTACTTCAGAGAGATGTAGATTAACTGTGGTTAATTATAGAGATGACCCTATCAAAATTAGCTTTGTCCCTGATATTATTATTATTTATGAATAATCCTTTAATCCTTAAAAATAAGAATAGTTTTTAAAAATAAAATTACTTTTTTTTAATTAAAACTATTATCTAATTGTACTATAACAACTATAATCTATGTATTTTACATAACATTATAAAAACATAAATGCATAAAATTGGCCACTTGTAGATCCTCCACCAGAGGGCGGTAGACATCTAAAGGACTAGATATGGGAGGTTTCTGATGAAGGTACTAGTCCTACTACTCCATCTGGACTCTTTAAGGTCAAAAGTTGTTTGAAGTGAATTTGTAACTAATTTTTAGAAGGGGTTAGGTGTCTCCTGATTCTGAATCTCAGTCTGATACTTGTATAATTTAGATTTTGTAACGGCACAAACTCAAAGTCCGTAGAGCACAAGTAAAAAAAAGTTATTTAATCAACACACTACATGAAGTAAATGAAACCATGTTCACTTTGCTGTTGTTGTTATTTTTTTCCAATTCATCAAAAGGAAAAGTTTGTAAAAGGGGCGTCTCATCATAAATGATGATCATATTGCATATTCCAGCTTGGTTCGTTGGTCAAACATCCATGGATGGATGGAGTGAAACCAGCTGTGGTCACATCTGATAAGAGGAAAAGCTTTGCCTGTTGAAGCTAAAGTAAAGCAGAGATTCTCTGCACCTTGAGGAGAATTTAGAGAAAAACAAGAACCCTTTAGCAGTGAGAGACACAGCTTGGTGACAAAAGACACAGTGTCCAATGTTCTGAAGTATAATTTGCACATGTTCTACATAAATTGTGTTAGTTTGCAAAAAGTTCAAGACTGAGTTGACAGTTGAAACGTTTGTTGAGAAACTTCCAAACAAATTCACATTTAAACTATAATAGTTAAAACCCATCAATGATATGACAATAATGATATAAGTCCAACGTTTGCTGACCTGTTTAAACTTTAAATGATGTTTTTACTGTGAAGTTTACCTAAACTATAGCACTCCAAACAGTTTTCATACTTGTTGAACCAAAATCCCTTTGTTGTTTATGGGGAACTAAAATGCATGTTTTGCTGTATCATTTGCATGTTTCTTAAGCTAGGGCTTAGGATGTGATAATTGATTAACATTGTTACAGCATTGCAAACAAGGTGGGATAGAAGGTGCCTTGATGCTTATGCGCTGTTCTATTTGGACAAACTCATAACTAGGGATGCACAATATATCGGCATCAATATCGGCTGATGTTAGTCATTTTTTAACATATCGGTATCGGTCCCATAAGTAAAACTGCTAGTGTTCATCTTAAAAATAAGCAACTCAAGTTTTATTTTAAATGTAATCTGTGATGACTCTGTCTTCTCCAAAGTGCTGACACATTTAATCAGCAGTGGCAACAAAGAGGACTTAACATTATCGTGCAGAGCACGCAAATGATTTGATCAGAGATGAAGTGATAAAGTGCAGATCAAGCTCACAAACACAGATGGAGTAAAACCATCAGACCAGACGACTCACAGTAAGTAAACACATGCTGCTTCCTACTTTATATCACACCAGAAGATGAAAGACTGAATTCTTCCTCTTTTGTAATCCAGATGCACGCTGAGATTTTAAAGTACATTTCTCCCTCCAGCGAGGAGCTGAACAAAGTGGAGGGGCATAATCAGCTCGCTCTGTGATGAGCTCACGAGAAACAGATATATATCTTTTGTTTTGTCTCATTATGATGAAAAACATTTTGAGTAAACACATCAAACAAGTTGGATGGATAGGTTTTTGAGATGCTGGATCCAATTTAAGTTTCTCACAATGACACAACAAAAGCAGTGAGAGGCCCACTACAGAGCTGCTACACTGATACTGATACCCAAATACAAACAAGAACCCACAGAAAGTTGTTCTACATCATATTAAAAATGTATGTTTGGGCTCAGATACGACACACTGTCTGGAGTCAGTGACATAATGTTTGCATCATACAGCTGTAAAGTTTTATAAAGTTATTAGACTTTATATCCGTTACAAATTGGCGAGCCAGCCAGGAGGATTAATCATAAGTTTATTCACTAATATTCTGTGACTTTTAAAAGTTAACCCAGAGCTTATATATTATATATTGTAATGTTTTATAAAGTTATTAGACTTTATTATTCATGAAATTAGGATCTTTTGATTGCCAGGGAAGTTTATTCACCAATGAAACACTAAAAGCCCAAAATAGTTACTATAGCATTGTGGAGAAATAATCGCATCTACATTCTAACTAACCATAATCTGATTACAGAGACAAATAGTCGAAGCTCCTCCTCAAATAGGGAGATCATAAATTGTCCTTTTAGTTGTTTTGGCCTCTGAATTTACGACCCAGTGGCAGAATGCTTAAACATTACACCAAGAAAGAGGAAGGCCCTTCTAATATGTGTTGCTACTCTAATGTGTTATATGATGGATGGACAGTGAGAGTCCTATGGAAGAATGTGGAGCCTCAAGGTCCGATCATCCACTTTTATTCACCAGCATGTGAAAAAAAACTGTTATCTAACAATTATTGTCTCAGATTTCATGGAATGCTGTTCTAAAAGATTTCATCAGCTTTAAGATATACGAGGATGGCAGTTCAAAGATAAGAGGTTGTATTTCAGTCAGGTGGTTCATAAAGGTTTTTGTTAATGTATCCACTGCTCATGAGTTATGTGTCAAAAAGAAAAAGAAAGAATATGCTGCAAAGATCCAGAGATTTAAAAGTCAAACTAGAAAAAGTTGTGAATTGACTGAATGCAGCCAGATAAGGAGGTGAAACTCATCAGATCTTACAACAAATGAAAACGCTAATAAGAAAATCACAAATAATCCTAAACAAAAGAAAAAATAAGACCAACAAAAGAAAACTGGGAGCAAAGTAAAAACTACAAAACACAACATGCACACACAAGAAAGATCATGGCAGAAATGTTAATTCATCTAAGTATTTGGCAGCCACCGATTGTGCAAGTTGTCCCACTTAAAAAGATGAGAAAGACCTGTAATTGTCATCATAGGCACTCTTCAACTGTGAGAGACACTGTCTGAATTTTCTACAATTTTTTGTATAATGGTGCAAAAAATAAGTATTTAGCACCAACAAACAAGTAAGAATTCTGGCCCTCACAGACCTGTTACCTCTTCTTTAAGAAGCTCTTCTCTCCTCCACTTGTTACCACCATTAATGGCCCCTGTTTGAACTCTTTATATATATAAAAGACACCTGTCCACACCTTCAAACAATCTCCAACATGGCCAAGACCAGAGAGCTATCTATGGACACCAGGGACACGATTGTAGATCTGCACCATGCTGGAAAAGACTAAATCTGCAATAGGTAAGCAGCAGCTTGGTGAGAAGAAATCAACTGTGGGAGCAATTATTAGAAAGTGATAATTCCCCGTGGGGTCAAAATGATCACAAGAACGATGAGCAAAAATCCCAGAACTACATGGGTGGACCTGGTGAATGACCTGCAGAGAGTTGGGACCAAAGTTACAAAGGCTACCCTCAGTAACACTATGCTGCCAGGGACTCAAGTCCTGCAGTGCCAGATGTGTCCCTCTGCTTAAGCCAGCATGTGCAGGCCCGTCTGGAGTTTCCTAGAGAGCATTTGGATGATCCAGAAGAGGATTGGGAGAATGTCACACGGTCAGATCAAACTAAAATGGAACTTTTTGTTAAAAACTCTACTCGTCGTGTTTGGAGGAGAAAGAATGCTGAGTTGCATCCAAAGAACACCATACCTACCGTAAAGCATGGAGGTGGAAACATCATGCTTTTGGGCTGTTTTTCTGCAAAGTGACCAGGACGACTGATCCGTGTAAAGGAAAGAATGAATGGGGCCATGTATCATCAGATCATGAGTGAAAACCTCTTTCCATCAGCAAGGGCATTGAAGATGAAATGTGGCTGGGTCTTTCAGCATGACAATGATCCCAAACACACCACCTGGGTAATGAAGTAGTGGCTTTGTGAGAAGCATTTCAAGGTCCTGGAGTGGCCTAGCCAGTCTCCAGATCTCAACCCCATAGAAAATCTTTGGAGGGAGTTGAAAGTCTGTGTTGCTCAGTGACAGCCCCAAAACATCACTGCTCTAGAGGAGATCTGCATGGAGGAATGGGCCAAAATACCAGCAACAGTGTGTGAAAACCTTGTGAAGACTTCCAGAGAACGTTTGACCTCTGTCATTGCCAACAAAGGCTATATAACAAAGTATTGAAATGGAATTTCGTTATTGACTAAATATTTATTTTCCACCATATTTTGCAAATAAATTCTTTAAAAATCAGACAATGTGATTTTCTGGATTTTTTTTCTCATGTTGTCTCTCATAGATGAGGTATACCTATGATGGAGATCACAGGCCTTTCTCATCTTTTTAAGTAGGAGAACTTGCATAATTGGAGGCTGACTAAATACTTTTTTTTGCCCCACTGTAAATCTTAAACATATTTTACCAATAAAATCATGTGATTTACACTGCAGTATTATTTCTCCCCTATAGAAAGAAACATCTCTATTGTTCCTGTATGAGTCTGGATTTGCTTCAGAACCCTCCGGGCCCCCCCGACTCTCACTGCTCCTGCAATGATTACCTTTCCTTGCTTCAATGAAACCCATAGTGTAGCAGCCTGTTGCTGCTAGACCCCTTCCCTTTTCTATATCCACCCCTGGACAAACTATTACTCACCCTTCTGCTCTCACACACACAAACACACACACACACTGTCTGACAGGCCTCTGGTCCCTGATCACCACGTCAGGCTAATTTATGCTCAGCTTTGCTCTGAGGCCACGCGCCTTTTCACGTTGTTTATGTGGGAGTTGAGAACAAGGACCTCTCAGCTTTGGGGGCATTGTGCCGACCCGGTACACAAAAAATGTTAAGAATGAGTTCCTGGATAGAAAGTGAGAGTTCTGAGCTCTGCAGATAAAAACTGTTTGCAAATTTCTGAAAATTTGAGAATGTTACAAAACTTTTTTTCGGGTGGTCCTTGTCTGACTTTTTTTTAAAGTAATGATAGCCCACAACAGCAGATGGAAACGTCAAAGCTTAAAAAAAGGGGGGAAAAAACATGATTTGAGATGATTAACCCGGACTGATAAGCAGTTGGATTTTTTTGTTGTTGTTTTCTGCTCAAGTAAACAAACTGCTTCTAAAAACCACTTTGACAAATAAATAAAAGATGCAGTATTGAGAAACCAGAGAACATGTGAAAGTGCATTAAAGAGACATCAGAAGGATCAAAGGATGAAGACTTTATGAGGAGGGATTTTCAGAAGCCCTTGAATTTATCAGTGGTTGGCTGAAGCTTCTAGAAGCTTTCCAACTTACAAAAAGGTTCATTTATTTCTGCAGGCTTGACTCAGTGCCCCCCACTAAGCACTAAGTAGAGCGCCACCCGCTCTTCATATTGTTCGTGCACAAGCAGAGATGATATTTTAGTTCTAGTCAGCTGTAGTGGAAGGCTTCTACCAACAGCTGATGTTAGCCTGAAAATCTGAAAAAAGGAGTGCCCCTTTTACTACATGCTCAGACCTTTTTGGATTAAAGGGATACTATGCAGTTTTGGTTTGCTTTTAGCACCCCCTAGTGTCCATTAGTGAAAACAAAAGTAAAACTCTTCTCCTTGCTGTGCATTATTGTTTTAACACCTTAATCTAACTGCTGAAATGTCTCTTCAGCCTTCATTAGTGTCTACAGGAGCGGTTCATCACTAAATCAAACAAATCAACTGTGTTCATGATCTAAAACATGCAGGAAACATGCTGGAAGCAGACTGCAGATCCAGGTAGGTCAAGCTGAATTTTTCTNNCCCCCCCCCCAATGAAATGATGCTCTTGATGATTATCACCCAGTAACCCTATCACAAGGCATCCTAGCCAGATGCCCGAGCCACCTCAACTGGCTCCTCTCGGAACTTTGGGGTACATTTTCAGGAAGTTCCCGACATGCGCTTTTATACTTGACCGGGGAGGCCGGTCAACTTGAGTACCTGATCAGGGTTAGGTACTCGGAATGGCCCGATAAAACGCCCGGAGAAGACGCTGGGCGGGAACGCTGCCGATTGGTTGTAACTTAGTCGGAAATGATGTCAACTCAGGAGGAAATAGGAAATGCATTCATGTGGCGGGAATCGTTATTTAGAAAAACACGAGTTGTTAGAGAGACGAGTGATGGAAGCCATCGCTGCATATAACAACATAGCAAACATAAACTATTGCTGCTTCCTCCATTGTGTCGATCGTTATTTACTGCTTTTTACGCGTTTTGCGCTGATCGATGACGTAACTCACTGCGCAGCCATCGCTATGTGCTGACGTTTCATCAAATTCCTTACAGGGCCAAATATACATGGAGACAGGACAGCTTAAGAGGACCGGGGCTTCGGTTCAATTTCACGCTCACAGATTTACCCTGAAGTTCCGATAAAGGAAACGCACCTAATATCAGAGAAGGAGAAACAGCCGGCTGCTACCACTTCAACTTTAGAACAAACTACCAGAGTCCCAAAAAGAAAAACACCATTTGAAGTCACGGACAACAAAAGATGGTTGGATGTAGAAAACAGTGACTGGTGTTTGGTATTATTTCATTTCCTCCGGCATCACGGGTCTCTGGTTCCAGCAGAAGCATTCCAGGGAAGATACCAGAGGGGAGGGGTGAGTGTTCCCTGACCGTGTTTGCATTCAAAACTTGTTCTGTAGATTCACTATAGCAGCTCTAAATGATTCACATCTGTGTTAAAAATGCAATCACTACATTCCAGTCTTCAAAACGACTTATTTACATGCTTTCTTACTTTTCTTACTAAAAGGCACACAGTCTTGTTTTCATTAAGGTCACGTTAGCACTAAGTAACGCCACCCGCTCTTCATATTGTTCGTGCACAAGCAGAGATGATATTTTAGTTCTAGTCAGCTGTGGAAGGCTTCTACCAACAGCTGATGTTAGGCTGAAAATCTGAAAAAAAGGAGTGCCCCTTTTACTACATGGATTAAAGGGATACTATGCAGTTTTGGTTTGCTTTTAGCACCCCCTAGTGTCGATTAGTGAAAACAAAAGTAAAAGTCTTCTCCTTGCTGTGCATTATTGTTTTAACACCTTAATCTAACTGCTGAAATGTCTCCTCAGCCTTCATTAGTGTCTACAGGAGCGGTTCATCACTAAATCAAACAAATCAGCTGTGTTCATGATCTAAAACATGCAGGAAACATGCTGGAAGCAGACTGCAGCGCCAGGCATGTCAGGTCTACTTTTTCTGAGTCCAACAGAGACCGGACCGGTACTCTGAAGTGGCAAGTGCGGTATTCTGGCCACAGAGGGCGGTGGGGGTCTGAGTGACATTTCATTAACCCTGTAAAGGGTCATTTTAGCCCAAACTGGCTCAAGAAAATTATTTAAAAATATGAAAAAGTTGCATAGTATGCCTTTAAACACAAAAAAGAGCAACTGGCTGAATTAAACTATCCCAATCTGAGTCACTCACTGGAGTTTAAATGTTGGGATCTCAACCCACAAAATAAGAATACAACAACTGTCAGTGTTGAATACCTGTTCCTGATGCAGAAGTGTAGACAGTTGCCAAAGTAAAAAGAGATGACTGCAGCGTGGTTGTTCAGAAAATGTGGTCTCATTTCCTCTTTAATAAAACTTTCCAGTGATGCCCGCACATGGAAAAGAGCTGTGATGACAGGAAGATTAAGTACATTTCCTCTCTATTAAAACAAATCACAAATTAATTATAAGATTTGCAAGTGATTTGGAAATGGAAAAAAACAACCAAACGTGTTGCCAGGAATTAACCAATAATTTAATCTGACACAGATTGTTTATAATGTTGCAAGCAGAAAAACTTAATTGTGAATTTCAGCCTTGGACTTCCTTCAGTCATTGAAATATGCATCCTCACGAGTGACGCTACGCATGTAAAGACTGCAAAACAACAAATGGAAATAATTAACTTAGAGCTTTAGTGGCAGAAACTATGTTGTTGCAGCTGTCCACATGAAATATGTGTGTGTGTGTGTGTGTGTGTGTGTGTGTGTGCGTGCGTGCGTGTGTGTGTGTGTGTGTGTGTGTACACTTGTCTATACATCAAAGTGAGGACCAATGACAAACTTTTCACCTGTAAAGTGAGAACATTAGTTGCAAAGTGAGGACATTTTGCCTGGTCCTCACTTTGGTGCAATGTTACAGAGCTCTACTCATTCGTTTTAGAGGTATGGTGTGAATTAAAGGGACACTTTGCAAAGTTTTTATATTTTTAAATCATGTTCTTGAGCCAGTATGTGCTAAAATGACCCTTTACAGGGTTAATGAAAGACCACCCAGCCCCTGTCGCCCCCTGTGGCCAGAATATTCTACTTGCAACTTCAGAGTTGCCGGTCCGATCTGTTGGGACTTAGAAAAATTCAGCTTGACCTACCTGGCTCTGCAGTCTGCTTCCAGCATGTTTCCTGCATGTTTTAGATCATGAACACAGCTGATTTGTTTGATTTAGTGATGAACCGCTCCTGTAGACACTAATGGAGGCTGAGGAGACATTTCAGCAGTTAGATTAAGGTGTTAAAAAGACGAACGCACAGCAAGGAGATAAGTTTTACTTTTGCCAACGAACACTAGGGGTGCTAAACACAAGCCAAAACTGACTAGTGTCCCTTTAAGGTTTAGTTAGGGCTAGGGTTAGGAATAGATTGGTTATGGTTAGGGTTAGGCACAATCCAGTCACTAAAATGGATGGAAGTCAATAGTGGTCCTCACAACGTATGCAAGACAAGAATGTGTGTGTGTGTGTGTGTGTGTGTGTGTGTGTGTGTGTGTGTGTGTGTGTGTGTGTGTGTGTGTGTGTGTGTGTGTGTGTGTGTGTGTGTGTGTGTGTGTGTGTGTGTGTGGTAGGGGTCTGTTACCAGTCCGTTTTTAATATCCTGAAAATACACCTTAAGCTCTCTTAACAGTGATGGTTGTCCTGTAAAGTAACTGAAGATCGTTTTCTGAATTCATCTTCTGTTTCTTTCTTTTGTGTTTGTATTTTTTTAATTTTTAACTATATTTTTTCTTAGTTCTCTTAGAAGATACAGCATAATGACCAATAAAGACTTTTGAAGTATGTTTGTGGATGTATGTTTGTTGACTCAATTTACATAGAGGGAATGTTCACATACCACTCTGTCGTACTTTTTGTGCCTGCTTTGCCCCCAATGAAAAATCTAGATCTGGGGACGATGCGTTGTTAAGCCTAATTTATGCTTCTCCGTCAGCTCCCTGAGGCACAGACGCACACGCATTGCTGGAGATGTTTTGCTTTTGAACTTCTCCGTCACTTGGAGAGTGTTGCAAAGCAAATCCCCTCCAGGACAACAGAGGGCATATCGAGTTTCTGGGGTATCCTGTCATGTATCCGGTTCAAAATAGCGCATTTACAGTTTATATTTGCAGCTTATATTGTTTTTTTGTATTTCAGAGACTTTTTAACATAGACAAACCTGTCCCTCATTCTTCTCCACCTCATCGTGCGCTCACCACCTCTAAACCCACGTTTCCCGTCATTTCCGTCAACGAATAAAACGCTTGCTGCGTATCTTTATACTCCTCCAGTCACGGGTGAATAAACGTTCACATTTCCAGAGTTTTTCCGCGAGGTATTCTTCAAGCTGCTCCGTGTCTGCCGCTAGATATCTTCAGCTCTCTTTTGATTTTTTGAGGCAGCAATGGCGGAGCTGGTGACATATTTAAAAGAAGCGGCGTCCTGGCCAAACACAAGCTTGCGCTCTCCGTCTCATTAGACGGATGTTAGAAAAGAGAGCTCGACTCCGCCCGTCCTTGCTTGCCTGTCGGAGAGTTCTTGCAACGGATCATGGCGCTGCGTGTGTCCGTACTGACGCAGATGGAGAAGCATAAATTAGGCTTTAGGCAACGAGCACAGCAACGCTAGTATTCTCATGAACGCACACGATATGACCAGGCACAACTGCGATTGATTTGGTACGTCTGACGTAGCTAAGCCTGACGTAAGAGTTAAGACTGGCTTAAGTTTGGACCAGCTGGAGCGCTCCACTTGTGGTGTTGAATGTGTTTTCACCTTGCAGGAGCAGCCTACATGAAGTGATACTGGGCCAAGGGGCTAGAGTGATTGATCAAATTTGTGTAAACATTCAGTGGTGATCATTCAAAACTGCATGTCAAAGAAAAAGGGTTGAATTTATGTTTCCCCAAACTGAGGCTGTTCAAAGAGCAATCTATAACAAGTAAGATAAAAATCACGACTCTTCAATATGACAGACTAAACAGCACATCAAACCTAACAGAATCCTGTAGCGCAGCTCTGTATGGCACTGCTGTCTTGCCAAGATTGAATCCATTTGTACTGTTTGAATATCAGCTACAGTCTGGAGATGTGCGTATTTCACAGAGAAACACTGTAAATAACAAGCATGCTTAGAACATGCTGGGTAACGTTACACCACCAGAAACAGGCTTGCAGTAATGTATATGTGCTGTCAGCTGAGATTACATGAAACATTCTCCTGGCCGAAGCTGCTCTGGATTAGTATGTTAAGTGCTTCATTTGATCCTGTGAGAAAGTCTAGAGCTGCTTGATTAAAGAGAGAGACACTGAGGACGCCATGGAGGGAAGAAGTGCTGTCAGCAGAGGAAGAGTGGACACCAGGGAGGGGACAAGTTAACAGGAACCCCCCAGGAAGAAAAGCTAAAGCTCTTTAGAAACTGTCATGTTGTGTTTTAATTATGCAGGTTCCTTTGAGTTCTGAATGAAACTGGAGGGTTAGCATCTACATTCCAACTTTCAACTGTGATCATGAGATTTTAGTCATAACCTGGATATGAGTTTCCTCTGTAGGGTGGCTGGTTACAGCCTTACGCCTCATTCACTGACTACCTGAGTAGTTTTTGGACATTAGATAGCAATGTTCATGAAGCCATTTTAAAAAAAATGGTTGATTAATTTTTATTTTTCATTTTTAAGAAATCAGTTATTTGTCAAGGTCGGATAATTTAAAAAAGTAGTTAATGGTTAGGTACTGAGTAAGTAATGATTAGTTCCTCTTCTGTTCCTTAAATAGCTCCACTTCACTTGCAGATCTGGGGGTGAGAGCTTCTCTTCCCCGTGCGAACATTTAAAACTTTAGAATTAAAGTAGCTCTCCGGAGTATTTCTTTTATCTGATGGCACCATCTAGTGGCTGACAAGCATATCGCACCAATAGTCGGTCGACTCAGTAATTTAAGATGGCGACTGCACGTTTCTTGTTTATGAATGTGCTTCTGTAGCCGACAAACAGAGCTAAAACACGTTGTTTTACAAGTATTATTCTCATGTCATGTTGTGTTTTCATATATTTATGTTATAAAGACTTACTTGTCTGTGAAAAGTTCATCAACTCTGCTTCAGCCGAGTTACTTCCTTAAATCTGAAGCATGTAAGCCGTAGTTTAACGCTATTAGTTAGTTCTGGTCACCGCTCAGTTTCCTATTGCATGGATTTTATGGGGCAGGGGGCGGGCTTAGCAAAAAAAAAGGCGTATTGCTTACATTATATCACACGACATGATAAAACAATCACTTTTACGGATTTCTGAAAAATCATACATAATTCCTGAAAGGGGAAAACTCCGGATTGCTGCTCTAACTGAGGATGCCTATACATTTTATCTGACTGTATTGTTTGTTTTGTATAAGTTGAGCTCCTCCAATGTTTTAAATGTTTTAGACCGTCAATGAAAACAGGAGAAGGTATAATTGTTTTCCCTGATTTTTTTTCCTTCAGACAACTCTAACGTTATTACCTCCTATAGAAACATTTGAACATCCTTTCTAAATCTCCCTGGCTCTTACTCAAGAGGGGGACGACATAAATCTCACCCTCCCAGAGATTACACACCATTAGAGGCATATGATTCAGGTTGGATAGAAAGCAGGTCTAGGGAGGGGGCTACAGGAAAGACTCTGACCTGACTGGAATGACTCTCGCTGACACACTGGTCCCATTCTGCACTCTGTTCTCAGCCCTACGAGCAGGTTTATTGCAAAAGGTCTTGTTAGTGGATTTCACCGCTTAAGAGGGAAACAAATCAAAGTAGTTTTGTATTTCAGGGGTCACAGTTTATCTCCTATAATTTAGAGGCATATTGACCCACGCTCTAAAGTGAAACTTTAAATAGGAATAGTAAAAGATGTGACACTGTAACACAGACAGGAACATGTGTTTTTACAAAGCAATGTCTGCATTAATCTAACATTTCTAAACTCTAAGTTCATGAATCATATTATAAACTATTAAATAAAGAAGCTGATGAGTTTTTGAGCATCTCTGAGAAAAGGGAGGAGAGAAAACTTGATGAACTCTGTTCTGATGTTCATTTTAAGCTCCAGCGAGTTGTCTTCAACACATCTGCTGGTGCTGGAACATGCAGATGTAAGGTGTTGTTATGTAATAAACCAGCTTTTCAAGATTTCTAAGACACATCTCTGACTTTTTGGTATGCTACATCTGAACACCCAAGCTGCCTTTATTCAACAAGGTAAATGTGGGATTTGATTCTACTGCCCCTTTAACACTATGTACATAGGTAAATGAAAAACCATTCATAATAGATTTTTCACTGTGACTGATGTTGGGGTTGATCTGATTTTTTATAGTTAGCCTAAATGGTTTATGAATCAACCACCATCAACACCCTCAGTGTTCATCTTTTATACATGGTTTTACCTCAGTTATTATCTAAATAAGACATGCATGTACCAACAAAACTCAAATGAATAATCTCTATTTCAACTATATAAACCTCTCCTCACATGGTTTTCATTCAGATTTAGCTAAATTTGCTGCAGAAACATAAACACTTTCAGCATGTTTCTGTGTTATTTAACACTTTGACACACCGCTGAACAAAAGCAGCTCTGTTTAAAACAACACAGAATGGAGAAGAGGCCATAGACTTTGTTTGGCTTCCCTCCAAGCTATCCAAAGGCTCATCAAGGTGAGAATAAGGACTCAGCAGCAACACAGTTTCATTACAAGCTCAAACATGACCTCGGCACATCAGAAACATCTGAAAAGATGCAGAATTTGGAAGTCTGATAATAATATGTTAATCATGTATGCCTCCCTGGTGAGGTTTTCTGGGCACATCCAAACGAGAGGAGACCTAAAGGAAGACCCCGTTCACGCTGGAGGGACTATGTTTCTCAGCTGGTCAGGGAACACCTTGGAATTCCCCTGGAGGAGCTGGCCCAAATGGCTGGGGAGAGGGAAGTCTGGGCATCTCTGCCTAGGCTGCTGCCCCCGCAACCCGATTCCAGATAAGCAGATGAAAATGGATGGATGGATGGATGGATGGATGGATGGATGGATGGATGGATGGATGGATGGATGGATGGATGGATGGATGGATGGATGGATGGATGGATGGATGGATGGATGATCATGTACATCTTCATATGTGCAATAATTTGCATGACAGGAAATGTGCAACAGCAAGCAAATTACATATTAGCTTTTCACCAAAATGCAAGGACCATCCCATAAATCTAAAATATGAAGACCCAAGAGTCGGTGTCTGTAAAATGAGGCTCTTTCAATCGTTGTTCCAACATCCTGGACACGTTTGTTAATGTATCTGTCCCTGAGTGGGTAGGAGGCGGACACCGGGCGAGTCAAGCAGGCAGTCATGCAGGCCAAGGTCTCTGGGTGGCAGCATGATGGACAGGAGGGGGGACTGGGTGGACAAAGTGCCTGGGAACCTTGGTCTAAGTGGATGACAGCTCTATAAGTCAGACCCTGATAAAGCAGTCAGGAGTGACAATCTCTGGGTCTCAGTCTGTCCTGTTCTGATAAAGTCCGACAGGCCATCCATCAGTCCGGAGACAGAGAGCTCCCCCGTGTCCTCCCGCCTCGGTGATGACCAACTCCTGCAGGAATGCAACGAGTGTCTTACTCTCAAGAGGCGGCAGTGGTGAGAAACAAAGATGGCTGTGCTGAAGTCATGCATAGAGATTAGTGGGAGTGTGCAACGCATAGCCTGTTGAGAGCTAGGGGTGCTATGTTTCTGGATGAAAGGGTATTAAAAAAGCTGACAATGGCAGCTCCTCTCAGCTGAGGGGACCACCACGGCTGCCGACAGCTGAGTAGTTTTCAACAACCTTCATCATGTAATGAGAAAACAATAAGCCATGGAAAACTTTAAATGTCACATATCACATTCCACATGTCAAGCCTGCTCTAAAGCAGATTATACAAGTGCCATGGGGGGGGGGGGTCTCTATAGGGTCGAAAGGAAATGAAAGGATGTGTGCATACAACCAGTGACAGAGAAGGTGATGTGCTTCAAGGAAAGAACACAATGCTGTAAATATGATTATGATGTGCAAACAACTCCTCTGTTTTTGATGGACGGTCTTTCACCTTCCTGCTGCTTTGTTTAATCTCTCAGTCTTTACTGTGGTCTCAAGCCAAGGACCTGTCATGGAGTCGATCCAGAGAAAATATAACCAATTTCACAAGAACAAACAACCATTTTCTTCTCCTGTTTACACACACTTAGCCTGTAGAGCAGGGGTATTCAATTCCGGTCCTGGAGGGCCAGTATCCAGCACCTTTTAGTTTTAACTCTGCTTCAACACACCTGATTTCAATCAGCAGGTAATTAGCAGGCTTTTGCAGAGCCTGATGAGCTGCTGCACAGGTGACTCAACCACTGAATCAAGTGTGTTGGAGCAGAGAAACAACTATAAAATTGCTGCATATCGGCAGGGCTCAAATTACACACAAGCTTCTGGGGGAGCCCGGTGTTCCCGGGGGGGGGGGGGGGGGGGGGGGGGGGGGGGGGGGGGGGGGGGGGGGGTGATGGGGAGTCAAACGATCACCTTCATAGAAACTCTGTGTGTAGTTTCATCTTATTTTTGGGCTCCCCCTGGGTGTGTCGGCTGAGGCCTTCTGGGGGAGCCCATCACCCTTTCAGGGGAGCCGGGCTCCCCCTAGCTCCCCAGTAATTCGAACCCTGCATATTGGCCCTCCAGGACTGGAATTGAATACCCCTGCTGAGAGATTATTTTGTTTAAATGAACCCTAATATATTCTGTTACTAAATGCATTAAAGATATCAGAGAAGAACTTTACCAAGAGGCTCAACGTTTGTAGAGGCTGATGGCAAAGTAACGTTTCTGATAAGCTGCAATAAGAGGTTTTGTGTGTGTCATCATGAATGTTGATGCAGTTTATTTCACAAGCATGTCCATAATTTCAGACACATCATTTTTTTGCGAAGACGAAGGAATGGGCAATAGCTACATTTGAGGGTTCTATTCTATTCTATTCTAGAGCTGCAATTTTCGTCCCTTGTTTATATTTTATTGTTGAATTTTGACTTCTGACCTTAGAGAATGCCTTCACTGAGAAACCATTTATTACTTATTATTTTTTTATTACAGGCACAAGACGCCGTGACCATATTACACCGGTCTTGGCGAAACTACACTGGCTTCCCATGCAGTACAGAGCAAAGTTTAAAGTGCTGATGCTTGCTTTTAGGGCTCTTCACGGTACTGCTCCTGCCTATTTATCAGCATTACTACATAGGCATGTCCCCACCCGCTCTCTTCGCTCTGTTGTCCAGGAATTATTGGTGGTCCCTCCAAATCGAGGGGAGATTGTGCGTTCGCGGTCCTTGCTCCAACTTTATGGAATGGTCTACCTTTGACTGTTGGCGCCTTCCATTCAGATTTTTAAGTCCCGTCTGAAGACCCATTATTATGTCCAGGCATTTTCACCATTGGGGTCTTGATTTTAATTGTTGTTTTTATCTGTTTTTATGCTGTTTTTATTATGTTTTTATTTTTTGATTTTGTACTGTATTTATTAATGCGATTGCTTTTTAGTGTTGTGTCCAGCACCTTGGGCTTCTGCCAAAGGTTGTGGAAGGTGCTCTATAAATGAATAAATTAAATGAAATTTTTGAAAATGATCAGTCACTCTGAGTTTTTCATGCAGGCTGAACATGAAAATAGTCTCCTTCACCTATCTCCTGCATTAGCTTCTGATAGAAAATAGACGGTGAAACTCCAGGATTAGAAAATCCTGACAGATCTACGTCACACTGTCACTTAACATTCATGGACTCACCCATCTTGACTCACGACGAGGAAGACTGTTGTTGTTTTAGCATCCAGAAAACAGCAGAGAACGTCTTGACTAGTAGAAGCTAACCGTTAGCATCAGCAACTCCACCACACAGCAGAACTCCTCCAGGCTTAAGTTCTTTGTGGAGCTAAAACATCAACGTTGCAGAGCAAACAGAGTTAGTGGTAGAGTCGTGTTGCTGTTAGCCAATCAGAGGATAGATGTTCAAAAATCATGAAAAATATCAGAAATAAGAATTATCCGTGTTGAAACAGGTGCACCGGAGCTTTTTTTCCCCAGAGAACATCTTACAAGGCATTCATTCCTACTATAGACCACTGCAAATGTACTAAAATATGAGGACCTCTTTAAGCAAATGAGCCCTGTAGTGCTTTAGATGTTCTTCAGTGTTATTTTGTTCTTTATTTAAAATGTGCTGCTTTTTGAGATCAGTTGTCTGGTTGTAATGAAATCTGGGTGTGGAACTGAACTGAGCTTTCCAAAGTATGCAGTTAATTACAGTTAATTCATGGTTTAGCAAGAATAATTACTTTTTCCACATAGGACCAGTTTAGTTAGGATTGTTTTTTCTTCATACCAAATTAAATTGTCATTTGAAATCTGAATGGTTTACTCTTGCTATCTTTGTCTGAAATTAACATCTGAAAGTTTTTAGTGTGAAAAAATAGGGAAACAACTGAAGAAATCCTTCAATAGGGAAAACAAATTTCAAAACCCAGCATGATATTTAAGGAATCCTGCAAGTTTAGAATAACTGTAGGAAGAAAAATCTTGCTGTAGTTGCAAGGTAAGCTGGTTTAAGAGAGATTTTCAGAGCTTTTTGGGATACATCCCAAAATAATATAAAGTGTGATATTGTGTTAAAGTAAGGATATTCAAATAAGCATTTCCACACTCAGACCTTCCAAATGAGCTAATTTAATAGGATCTAATATTCATGCTGTGTAATACAAAATGATATTGAGGAATAATAGCATTTCATGTTAAAAAAAGAGACCTTTTCATTTTCTTTGGACTGATAGCTTTTCCTGTTTCTGTATCCCAGTTAGCTGAGAACAAACCCGGCTGTTTGCTGTCAAATTGCAATAGTTTCTTATGTAATTTCCAGTATGTTCAAAATGTGGAACAATTATAAAACAGAGTAATCTGAGGACATCCCTACTGTTGTGACAGGCTGTAACATCTCTGTTAGCTGTGCTATCGCTGCTCTGTTGATCCCCAGTGTGGATTGTGGTCTGGCACAATGACTTTGGATCATTATCAACCAGGAATAGCTATCTGTCCTCATTTAATTACAAAATTCAACGGCATTAACAGCACTGAAAAGCATTCCTGTCCTGCCTCATCAGGCTGTTTTTGTACTGAAGGAATTTGCTGAAGAGGTGCGTATGCTCTGAGTCTGGTTCTGCGTGCAGCCTTTAATCAAGCTTGCACAAATTTCTTTTTACTTGGCAGCACAGCAAGTGTGAAGGACACGCTTTGTCTAAGAATGCAATTCTTTCCTCAGCTGTGATTGCCATGCCTCATCTCTTTTCCTGTGTACCCAAACACTTTTCTTCTTCAGATCATGTTCAAACACTTCTTTAATTACACCATAACACGTAGAGGTGGCTGAAAAAGCAATCCTTCACACAAAACATGGCAAGAGGAATAATGAGTGGAACGTTTGCTTTGGAAGAGTCTCAATGACAACATGCTAAAGCAAAACTGTCACTTGGAAACAAGAGACACAAATCAGCGAATCTGTCAATCTGAAGAAGTTGCAGGAAGGTAAAGGAAGTCCAAGAGAGGAGGATCAAGGGACCTCGCTGTCAGACAGCTGAATTCTCTGTTTCAGTTTGTTGCCTTTTGCTGTAAAAGCTTAGAAGTTAGAATGAAAATTGTTACATTTTCATTTGTTTTTGTTTCTTTGACTGAACAGACTTATGTTCCATCTGGTTCTCATCAGCAAACGTCAGCCTTTTGTCATTTACTATGAAGTACAAACCCACAGGGACAACTCTAACATGTACTGTATGAGGGAGGGTTGCTCTAGAGGTAATACTAGTGGATGTTTCTGGCAGGTAATAAAACCATAAAATCAAACGTAGCCAGCACGAGAACGTCAGGTCATTGCCTGTCTCTGGATGTTCAGGCCTTGTCCCAAACACCTTTTCATCTTGAGCTGCACAGGCACGCAATAAGGATGAATATTCACTCACCTTGTGTCATCTTGGACTGTGAGAGAGTCGACCTGGCAGGGGATCAGACCAAGAAAAAGGCTGTTCCTCCATCTGATTTGAGGGATGCTGTCTGCCAAGGCCAAGCTATACCTGCAGTCAAATGGCTCTACTAATTTCAAAGGCAGGTTCCCTGCTTCCCATCCAGCTGCTACCGGTTCATCTGGCCCGAAGGAGCATCTGTCCGACTCATTGAACTGAGTCCAATATCCCATCAGGGACTTCTTTTTTGTTTTGAGGACTCAGGGAGCTGGGGATAATGTTTAACTCTTTCAGGTGATTAGGTTCCAGTGTTGCCAGCTTAGCAACTTTGTTGGTTTAGCTTTTAAGTAGATCCATCTATCTTCCTTCCCAAAAAAATGACTAGCAACAAATCAATTTATTTATTTGGTTGTTAGATAATTAGTGTAATCTCAGAATGCTGATCTGGGTCACTCCACTTTGTGCTTTACTCAGCTTTCTATCAGATCATAAAGACAGACTGTTCTTTATATAACGAGGTTGGAATTGGTTGTTTAATCACCATCAGTAGGTGCACTACATTCACAATCTTTCATATAGAATAAGGTCTGTGACGCACAGCCACGTCCTTTCACATGTCCCTGTACTGGTTCAATAGGAGGATCTTTTGTGACGTCAATGTTTATGTTTTTCGCATTGCATCATGGGACCTGGGTGGCAACAAACAGCGTATTTTGCCTATAATTCAATTGTTTGGCATGCTTGGAGGAGGATTTAGCGAAGCAGATGCATCATTCTTGCTGTGTGGTTGATCGTTTGGCCCGTGGGAGGCTTGATAAAAAGTTTTATTAGAATTTTCTCCGTAAAGGAGCGCAAAATACGAAATAGATGATTGCGGGTGACCCGACTGTCTGAAGAAAGCCTGGATTCCTGCAGCAACGGAGTTTGTGTGGCTCATTTGTTCAAGTGCTAGTAACTAAGTATTTGTTAATAAGAGAAGATGCTTTTTAACATATTCATCTTCGTGTAGTTTTATATCCACGGAGTCATTTAGTTTTCACGTTCTGATTCAGGCGTCTCAGCCCGCGATCGTTATAATAATAAATAAATGAATAAGTAAAAACTAACAACACTGATTAATGAAGACATACCCAGCTTTGTAGTCGCCGTGAGGATTTATCCACCCACAGGTGATGTGAATCATGCTGACTCTGCTCGCCGGCCGGTGCCGACTTCAGCACGACCACGGCTTTACCGAAGTCACGGCTTCCTGTTTTGCAGAATAGTTCAGCCAAACTTTCCTTGAAACACAATAATCGTAGACCTCCAGACGTTTGAAAGCCTTTAATTCTTCATGAGTGAAGGGTCCAGGGCTTTCTGTTGAATAGGAATAAATGTCTCCCCAGCAGCGTTGTGGAGAAAACACCGGCGAATCGGACCAACGTTTTCTGTCATCCCAGAGCTCAAACAGGCTTTAAATAACTTTATTTTTGTCTTCAATACAGATTTTAAGCTTCTCTCTAACCCTCCTCCTGTCTCTAGACATTAAAGTGTTTATATTTTGGGGATTTCGCCCGTTAACTCGCGTGAAAGTGTACGTCGCGTATTGATAGCAGGCCGTCTTCTGCCACACAACCACTCGCGCACAACGATGAAAAAATATGTCAACAAAGATCCTCCTATTGGACTCTTCCAAATCACCAAGTCAGTGGATCCAGAATGGGGAATAGAATAGAATAGAATAGAATAGAATAGAATAGAATAGAATAGAATAGAATAGAATTTATTGATCCCACAGTGGGGAAATTCACTCGTTAAGGCAGCACATACACTTAGAGAATAGGGGAAAAAACAAATACAGGTAAATACACCAAGGCAGTAGGTTATTATTGTAACCTTCAGCAACTAAAAAATGAATAAAAATAGAAAACTGAGTAAAGAAACAGCATAAAGGACACAGACATACAAATGTGCATCTGGGTATTGCACACATAGTGAATATAGCACTGATGTAACATGAAAATTAATAATGCCAGTAACAGTTAAACGGTGGAGTTCTGCACTCTTACTGCAGTGGGAATGAATGACCTACGGTAGCGTTCTGTTTTACATCTTGGATGTCTCAGTCTGCCACTAAAGGAGCTGTCCATGGCCTCCACAGTGGAATACAGTGGATGGGAGGGGTTTTGCAGGATGGAGGTCATCTTCCCCAGCATCCTCCTTTCACACGTCTCCTCAACAGAATCCAGCGGGCAGCCAAGAACCGAGCTAGCTTTGGTAGCTAGCTTGTTCAGTCTCTTCCTGTCTCGGTCAGAGCTGCCTGGACCCCAGCAGACCACAGCAGAATGAATAACAGAGCCAACAACAGAATGGTAAAAAGAGTTTAGCAAATGGGAATTAACTCTGAAGGACCTCAGCCTCCTCATGAGATGGAGGAGGCTTTGGCCCTTCTTATACAGAGCATCTGTGTTGCGGGACCAGTTCAGTTTACTGTTGAGGTGAACACCCAGGTACTTAAAGGTATCCACCACCTCAATGTCTGCTCCCTGGATGTTTACTGGTGAGTGAGGAGGAGTGTTTCTCTGGTAGTCAATCACCATTTCCTTTGTTTTACTGGTGTTTAAAGGGACACTTTGCAACTTTTTAATATTTTTAAATAATATTCTTGAGCCAGTATGTGCTAAAATGACCCTTTACAGGGTTAATGAAAGGCCACCCAGCCCCTGTCGCCCCCTGTGGCCAGAATATTCCACTTGCAACTTCAGAGTGGCGTTCCAGTCTGTTGGGACAAACAAAATTCAGCTTGACATACCTGGCTCTGCAGTCTGCTTCCAGCATGTTTCCTGCATGTTTTAGATCATGAACACAGCTGATTTGTTTGATTTAGTGATGAATCGCTCCTGTAGACACTAATGAAGGCTGAGGAGACATTTCAGCAGTTAGATTAAGGTGTTAAAAAGACGAACGCACAGCGATTAGATATAAGTTTTACTTTCGCTTTCACCAACGAACACTAGGGGGTGCTAAAAACAAGCCAAAACTGACTAGTGTCCCTTTAAAGATACTAATGAGCACTGATAACCTAACTCTGCTTTTATATTCAGATAAAACCACTGATCTTAGTTTTTATTCTAATTATTGTGTTTACTTTCACCACTTGGACTGGAGGTATGGATCACATGAAAACAAAACTAAACACCAAAGAAATTTCTAAACCTTTGCAGCTCAGTTGTGCAAAGCCCCATTATTATTCATCCCACATAGCATGTACACTCCCTTGTTCAAAGAATTACACTCTCCACATCAACTTTTCATTAAATATACATAAATCCATCATGGTTTAATAAAGTGGACTACAGTGAATCTGCTGTAAAATGCAGACTGATAAATACTCAATCTATATGTAAATAAGTGGCATATTGGGGGAAACGCAGGGGAAATGTAATAACCACCATGTTTGATCAGAACCCCAGGAGCTCAAGTTTGGATTTCTTTTTTTTTTTATTGGAATCTGAGGAGGAGAGAGTCAGAGCCACATCGGGGAGGTGAGAGTGTGAAAGCGTTCACATGGGAACCAACTATCTAAGGGGCCTCCAGATAGCAGAATGGACCTGAAAGATTACTCTCACCAACCGGGTGGAAATGGAAACATTGCATTCAGCAGCTTTTCCCTCCATCACAGAAAAAAGGGGAAAGTCATGGATTACATCAGGTTGAAAATAACTTCTCTGTTTGGTGCTTAAGCATCAGCAGCAGCAGACGCTCAACCTGAACCAATCACTTTCTGTCTTCCAAGTGCGTTTGAAGTAACTTTTAATTATGTCTGGGCTTCATTTTAATAAGAATTACTGAACAAAAAAGGTTTGGGGCTACAAAATGTAGATAATTACTAAAAAACAATGAAAAAAAATCTTATTGATGGGTTTACAGCATCTGTTTCAGCAGGTTACACATGATGCTACAACTTGCAGTCTGCTCAGGGGTCTTTTGCAAAAAATTTTGTAGAGAAACTAGAGGAATAAAAACTATACGTACCAAATCTGGTTTCAAGGTCTGATACAGATTTCAGATGTTTGTACAGCTGCAGCCTGCCCATACCGATGATTGTTGATTCTGATTTGTCTCAAAAAACTATGAATTATGGAATTCAGTTATTTGTCTGATTCATGTAAAAAACCTCTGCAAAGGTATTTTGTCTGAATTTTCTTTCTTGGTAAAATAGACAAACTGAAGGCCAAATAGCTACAAAAATGTATTTTTGCTTTGTTGTGTGGAAGTCACATGTATTGTAGAAAGCTTGAAGAACAACCTGTGTTTAAAGAAATAGCTTTATGTAGTTCAAGAGTAAGCAGTTAGTGCAAGCAGAAACCAAAACCACAGCCCTTTAAAGAGCTTCCGTCTTGAAATTTTCATAGTGCTTGATGTGAAGTTCTTTTATAAATCTTTACACATTTATATGGTTGTTTACAATCATAAACACCACAGCAGAGCTTCTGGTGATTTTTATGCTGGTAAATAAGCATAAAATTACATTTAAATAACAATGCAAAATCAGCATCAGTGTAAAGGTAAATGAAATGATGTTCTATGTATCTTTTTGATATTGCAGCTGTTTTAAAGGGATCCTATGCCACACTTACATTGTAGTAGTTGAATATAGGCAGTTTGGGGTGTCTGACATAGCATACCAAAAAGCCTAGTAGTTTTTGCTGTCCTGTTAATCAGGTAAATGTGTGGGAAAAAGGCACAGACTTTGACAATTTTATTGAGATTCTTGAATTTAGTTTAATTGAAAATCTATTAAAATAGATAAACATCCATTACTGACCACTTTAAAGCTGCTAAGCAGAGGAATGAATTAGTCTTGTGAGCCCTATAAAACTGCGTTATTACAGGGTGTGTGTACATGTTACCATCTGTCTTTTACAGGGTGTAGAGCACTGAGGAATGATGATATGTGCCATGCAGCTCTGCATGAATCATGTGACATTCCAAACATGGTGATTAGTGCCAAATTATGGGCCGCAAAGGGAACCAAATGAAGTGTTTGCAGATGCCTGTCAATTCCAGTGATCAAAACCTCTAATCCCAACGCTACACTTTGGAACACTGTGTGTGTGTGTGTGTGTGTGTGTGTGTGTGTGTGTGTGTGTGTGTGTGTGTGTGTGTGTGTGTGTGTGTGTGTGTGTGTGTGTGTGTGTGTGTGTGTGTGTGTGTGTGGTGTGTGTGTGTGTGTGTGTGTGCGTGTGTGTGTGCGTGAGTGTGTGTGTGTGTGCGTGCGTGCGTTTATGCAATGTGTACATGCATTAGTGAGTGTGCGTGCGTGCGTGCGTGCGTGCGTGCGTGCGTGCGTGCATGCGTGCGTGCATGCGTGCGTGCGTGAGTGTATGCAATGCGTACATGCATTAGTGAGTGGGCCTGCGTGTGTGTGTGCATCCATGAGTTTGTGCATGCATGCGTGCGTGCGTGTGTGCATGCGTGCATGTGTGAGTGTGTGTGCGTGCGTGCGTGCGTGAGTGTGTGTGCGTGTGTGTGGGTTAGTGTACAAATCAACCCCTAAATAGCTCAGTCATGTTCCAATTTCCTGCTGTAAACAATGAAATCATTCAAATTAATGTCTTAAACATTCAAACTTTTTCTGTCAAGCTAAAATTCTGTTTTTTCTTCTGTCTTTAGTAAAAGCTCCGACTTAAAACAACATTCTCAGCTCAGGAGATGCATTTGGATGCTCTGTGGGTGTAAATGTACACTGTTTACACTTAGACCCAAAGACTAAAGGATGGAAGAGTTGTAAATATTTTTGAAGGAGGCCTGCAAGACATAAAAACTGTTTATGGTGACAGAGCCAAATAGAGGGAGGAAGAAGTGAATGGAAACCATTTAGTTGTGATAGTACTGTAGTGTATAAAAAATAACCCCAACAACAAATATGGTCATGAATAAAATGTTTGAAATGAAAATCAGACATTGCTTTTAAATTGAGGTTCAATAAACAAACTAATCAAAGTGGCATGGACAAAAATGATGGAGCCCCTAAAAAACATGACAACTAATTTGACCACAGTGACATGATCAACTAAGGTGTGCAGTGTAATCATAATCAATCTGTCTTCAGTCTGTTTGCCTGTTTAAAGGGTGAGGTAGTCACAGTGCTGTTTGGTACCAGTGTGTAGGCTACCACACGAACATGGATCGCAGAAAACTAATGGCAGAGTTTTCTCAGGAAATTAGAACGGTAATTACTGACAAACATTCAAAAGGTAAAATCAAGTAGACCATCTCCAAACAAACAGGCCAGCTGATCATCCCTCAGCAACTGAAGGCTACTAGACCATCTCTAAGCACCTTAAAGCTAGAAGACCATCTCCAAGAAGCTAAAGGCAAGAGGACATCTCCAAGCAGGTTGATGTTCCTGTGACTACAGCTGGAAAAACTGTTGAGACGATAAAGGTCTGCAGGATTATAGACAACCCCCCTGGATGTGGCTATGAGAGAAATGATGATAAATTGAAGAGACGAATAAAATGAAGTCCAGAATACTTCCAAAGGGGTTAGAGGTCAATTCCAAGGTCAAGGTACTACATGATCAGATCACAAAGCTTCTAGGAGACCATACTTTGAACAGATGAGACAAAACTAGGGATCTTTAAGGAATCACATTTCTTCTGAGATCCTTAGGAAGCAGTCAGCTGGTAGAATTCCAGGTCAGAACCAAACAGGGTGAAGCTGCTTTTAGCTACTATGCTGCACACATATGGTTGGGAATTTAACTCATTCATTACAATTAATTTATTAGAAAAGAAAATAAAGCATTTTTTAAAAATCACGCCTTTAATCACAGCTTTCATTTCAAGCAAGGCGGAACCTTTGTCAGTGCACGATTTCCTGGTACACCGATTAAACTGATGCACACAAAGCCCTGTTCTACTAAGGCCCAATCCCAATACTCGCACTTGCACCCTTGCGCCCTTCAATTGCGCGTTCCCGGCCAGGGGTGTGAGTGCGTAGGGTGTCCCAATTCTCAAGTGCGGAAGTTGACCACGCCCCTTTTGCACACTTAATCCGCACTTCACCCAAGCCTGCAGCGATGCGGACTTGGGTGAAGGGTATTACCCACAATCCATTGCTACGTTGGAATTTTGAGAAGGAGGTGGAGCAATGGGTCAAGTGCCTTTTCTGAAAACATGTATTTTCAGGTGAAAGTTCATTTTAAGACGATTAATGATATTTATTCATGCTCTGAATGTTTATAAATGGGGACAGCAATTAATTTAAATTTAGTCAAATAATTGTTTGTTTGTTTGTTTGAAAGCTGTTAATAAAGATTTTTAAAAAAGCACAAACAGCGACCAGCATCCCAGCATGCGTCACGATCGATGACGTAATGGTCCCTGTCCCAATTCGGCAATTATTTGCACACTTGTGTACTACGCACTCGAAGCCTTACTGCGCACTTCCTCTAAGCGCACTTCACAGAAGGGTGTAGGGCGCAGTGCGAGGATTGAAATAGGGCCTAAGGCCCAATCCCAATACTCGCACTTGCACCCTTGCGCCCTTCAATTGCGTGTTCCCGGCCAGGGGTGCGAGTGCGTAGGGTGTCCCAATTCTCAAGTGCGGAAGTTGACCACGCCCCTTTTGCACCCTTAATCCGCACTTCACCCAAGCCTGCAGCGATGCGGACTTGGGTGAAGGGTATTACCCACAATCCATTGCTACGTTGGAATTTTGAGAAGGAGGTGGAGCAATGGGTCAAGTGCCTTTTCTGAAAACATGTATTTTCAGGTGATAGAAGTTCATTTTAAGACGGTTAATGATATTTATACATGCTCTGAATGTTTATAAATGTGGACAGCAATTAATTTAAATTTAATCAAATAAGTATTTATTTGTTTGTTTGAAAGCTGTTAATAAAGATTTTTAAAAAAGCACAAACAGCGACCGGCATCCCAGCATGCGTCACGATCGATGACGTAATGCTCAGTGTCCCAATTCGGCAATTATTTGCACACTTGTGTACTACGCACTCGAAGCCTTACTGCGCACCTCCTCTAAGCGCACTTCACAGAAGGGTGTAGGGCGTAGTGCGAGTATTGAAATAGGGCATAACAGGTTCTAAAATAGAAGAATTTGAAGAAAGTGCCTCGCTTGGACTCATGCAGTGTTTGAGAAAACACACAAGCCCCTTTTCTTAACTTAAAAAAAAAACTTCCTAAAACTTCCATGACGAGGACATCTTTCAGAGATCGTCTCTGATCTCTGCTGCTGCAGTGTTTTTTTATTGATCTGTGCACCTGGGAGCTTTTAAAATGCTGTATAAAAGCTAAATACAACATTTGTGCAGCAATGAAAACCCCAAACAGAATCTTGTTTTGCTCTTAACAGTAGTTTATTAAAGTAGTCAGACAAGTAGCTGCAGCTGCCTGCTCTCACTAACTGTAAACATTCAGTCAATAACGCAATAAAATCTTTCTGTTGGATCATATTTTTCTGAGAGTGGCTGTTTAAAGCTCATGGTAGAAAGTTGTTTGCATTTTACAGAAAATTACATTGATTTTTCTTTTTAAACTTATTTCAACAGATTATTGTCACAATAAAAATATGTATAATGTGTAAATATCAGAGGTCACTACAAAACCTACTGTTCAATAGGCATAATTGAAATAAACATGATTTCACCACCGCATTTATCTAAGGGACCATTGAAAAACCAGCATCCAATTTCACCCCAAGGCTGGTGACACACTGAGGGACAAATTCAGAAGATTTGGAACAGACGAGGTGTGAGATAGATTTCTAGTGTCAAAAAGAATTGAATCAGTCTTGGACTCATTAAGTCTGAGGAAGTTAGCAGCTAATCACCTCTTCACGTCTGAGAGACTCGGAAATTAATAAGTCCGTGTTCGGTCCATTCATTGCCAGGTAGATCTTGCAATTGTCAGTGTAGATCTTTTCCCAAGGGGAGAAGATAAATGGAAAATAGGAGGTGCCCGAGGACAGAACCTTGAGGCATCCCCCCAGTTGAATGAGAGACAGGGGGAGGCACAGTCATCAATCTGCACGCTGAAAGATCTGTTTTCCAGGTACAAGTGGAACCAGTCCAGAGTAGCGCCCGAAGGACCGACCCATGTTGTTTAGTTTAGAGACAGTGGCAATGAGAAAAAACAGGAGGTAGAACTGAGGTTCTCTTTGCGAGTGACAAGGATGGACAGGATCAAGAATGAGTCCATCAGAGGGACAGCTCATGTCAGAGAGGACAGACTGGGATGGTTTGGACATGTCCAGAGGAGAGACAATGATTATAGGTAGAAGGATTCTGAGGGTGGAGCCACCAGCAGGAGGATGAGAAGAAGATCAAAAAGGTTAAAAAGAGGACATGAAGTTTTTGGTGTGAGGGTAGAGTATGCAGAAAATAGGACTAAATGGAGACAGATGATTGTGGTGACCCCTGAAGGGACAAGCCCAAAGAGAAAGGAGATATATATATATATTTAATCACACTTGCATTCATTTCATAATAATAGTGTTAAAACATATTTTAAGCCTTTTTCTTATACATTAAGTTTAGTTAAACTCAAACTTATTCTAGTAGGTCAGTATCGTGTGCATAACAAAACTTGGTGCATCAACCTGGTAGCCCTTTGTATGGCTCAATAATCATGAAGCAGCTCTCAGCTTCACAGAGGTTGGTGACCCATGAGTTTGGTTCATTCAGTTTTTCAGCTTGTATGGTGCAAAACAACAACTCAAAAGTGGATTGTTGCTTCAGACTGCCTTCAAACAGATTCAGCCTCTTAGGTTGCACAGCGGTTTATGAAAATGTTATTTTACATGATATGGCTATTTTAGCAGAAATATTGAGAAATTCCTGCTGGAGTCGTTTCAGTTGTTGGTGATCAGAAAGCTTGGTCTCAGTTGCAGGTCTACTGGAGTAGTTTGCTCATAAGGAGTGGGCCAAAATACCTGCAGAGAGGTGCCAAAGTCTCATTGACACTTATAGGAATTGTTTGATTGCAGTGATTGCTTCAAAAGGTTAAAGGATCATTTTTGAAAAATGATATTCTTAAATTATTTGACACTGACAGATCAATTTGGTGTGTCAAGAAGGCTGTAATAAAGCAGTAGGTGGAAAACATCTTGTTTTACATAAGTGTGACTACAATTACAGCGTGTTGCAGCTTTAGGTCATCTCCATGACCTCTTCTCTAAATAAATCCCCAGCAGGTTTGCAACCACTACTTAATCCCTCGACTGCTGTTGTAAACCACATGCTTTACTCTCCAGTGATTCATGGAATTCATCAGACAACACCAACAGGCATGTCCACACCCTCCACCTACCACACGGGCTTACACAAACACCAGTAGCTGTTCATTAGATGCTGCGTTTTAGATATTAGATTCATTAGGAAGTGGCTGCTTGAACAGGACTCCTTCTGATTGGCCACTAGTTTCTTTACATTTCAATGCATAATTGTTCTTTCTTACTAGAAAACATAATTTAAGATTCCATTATGGGATTTAGAAACTGAATACTGCAGTTGCTGATAGAAAATACAAAACATTTACTATAAAAAATAGAATGGAGTTCAACTGAAGTGGTGCAAAGAACCAGGCATGATCGTGACGCTCTATTTCAGCATTTTTTGCAAACGAAGGTGATAAATTGACTCTTCAAAGATACTTGGATATTTGAAAATTCAATCCTTGAAAGTTTGTTTTTTACATTTCTAACCTTTGAACTAAAAAAAGCATCTTAAAACTTTTCAGTTATAACTCCAGAGGACGACAAGCACATGTTCATGAAACTCCAAAAACAAGCTGGACTTTCTGTTCTCTTTCCAAAGCCCTCTGTTTCCACCTAGTGGTCAAACATCAAACTGACATTTTCACAAAAATAAATAAGACTGAACATCATTAAAAATAAAAACCAAATTTATTAGCAATCACAGGCAGAGAATGCATGACATCTGCAGGAACATCTGCTTGAATAAAAATGCTATTTACAAAGTCAGCAACTGAACGTGAACAAGTCCAGCACATGCACTATTACACGAGCTGCAAAAGCATTCTGCAAAATGACCCACGCAGTCTTCCCCCTGAACAGCCCCTCACCAATGCCGTGGTCCCAAACAGTCGCTTTTCAGGGCGACCGTCAGACACCGAACATAATGTGAGAAACCAGGGCGGAGGACTTCATTATGAGGGACAAGCAGAAGCCTCGTAGGGGATGAAGGAGAAACTGGTAAAGCTGCATCCACCAGGTAAGACAGTAGTGGTTAAACCTACTGGAAGTGTCACTCTTATAAAGAAAACGTTCTTGGATCATGAGGGATTTTAGAAAAAACACATTTAGATAGAGGGGTGGCAAAATATGAATTTTAAGCATAGGACCAACACTGGCTTTCTGTCGTCCAAACCCAACAAACGCAACGTATTTTGAGACAGACACCTATAGCGTTCAGGCTCTGCTCCTTGGGTTGCCACCATGATTTAGCTCCATTTTTAACAAGATAGAGAAGACTTCAAGGCGACGAGTGAAACAGCATTCAGATTCCCCAGAAAACAGCACAAATGTAACATTTTCTCCCACGCTTCATTCTTCCCCGTCTGTACGGTACTGTCCCTTCTCAGACGTCGTAAAGCTTTTATGTGATTACAAAACATACAATGAGATTGTCGAGAGGTGGGGTTAAGTATAATCAAAGGATCTAAACAGTGTCTGCTCCGAGTCGTCATGTGGAATTGTGGGTAAGAACCGTCTGATCGGGACACTCGCAGTCAAAGGCACTTAAAATTTTGCTTGGGAATTTTTGCCTCAAGACACAACCGCCACCCACAAATCTTCTACTTTTTTAAATTATGTGTAAACTTGAGTTTGAAACACACTCAGTAAAGCAGATTCTTCACATACCAGCAAATAAAACTCAGACCACGTAGCAGAGATTTTCAGGGATTAAAGGCATTCAGAGAAAGAACCGTCATCATTTGGCAAATACCTGCTCAAAACTACAATCACAAGAACGATGAATGTTTAAAGGCAATGGAGCTGATGTATGATTGTGGAATTAGAGGAGCTCCATCAACTGCCGAACCATTAGATACCTGGAAACCATTAAAAGAACACAAAGGTACTTTCATGTTGTGCACAAACATGATGTCTGTAACGATTACAGAGGAGGCCGGTATGAACAATCCACTCACTAACAATAGTGAAACTCCAGCTGTAGCGCTGTATGGGGGATACACATCTATGGTAGTGTACAGGGAGAAGCAGGTGGTGGTGGTAGTGAGCAGAGAACTGGATTACTTCACAGAGGCAGTGCAAGGGATGACTGTAGACGACCCGTGACCTTTAGGGGGGCTGAGGTCAGAGGGTGGAGGAGGGCGGGCAGCTTCACTTTCAACTTCTCCGAGACTTTGAGTGCTGGATGAGCCATTGCAGTGTGATATCTGCAGGAACGGGTGGAACACAAAGGAAGAATTATATTATTAATAATGATAAAATACTAACATTTCAATAGAAGTTACTTCCCGGTTCCCACTCAATCTACGTCCCCTTCACAAAGGATAATGCTTTGATATCAAATAATCAGCCAGAATGTGGGCGGTCTTTGTTGGGACTTCAGGTTGTGAGCTCAGAAGCTTCTGATGGTTTTTGAGGAGGTGCAAAACTTCCAACACCGGACCGGGGTCCTGGGTGGCACCTGGTGTCAGATTATCCTTGAATTCAAACTGTACCAGCATGACTTGGTCTTCAACAATTTTTAGGACTAACCTCGCTGACCTCATGTCTAGGCTACTGTGGCATCCTCTAGCTGCAGCATGGAGTGGTTTGAGAGAGTTGGGCAATAATGGGGTTAAAGGCATGGTGTATTGTAGACGTTTGTGGTAGGACCTTGGTGGTACATACTACTGGCATATACAATTATGATGAGGGGGCAAGAAATGGTGTTTGGGAACCAGAAAAAAGAATTTGGCGAGTACTAAAAGAGCTATAGAAAAGAGTTGTAGATTAATCTGTGCAAACTAAGTTGTGAGGAACAGCCGCTCACAAGTGAATCCTCGTTTTGCCCTGAATCATGTGACTGGTTCGTTTTCTGTGTCACTTTCAAAATAAAAGCTGCCGAACCTCACAGAGTGTATTATTGAGAGTTGTTCATTTGAGAGTTCTTCATGGCAAGTGTTCCTGGCACAAGCAAGAGGAACGCTTCTGATGTTTTTGTGATGTGAAAAGACTTTATTGACAGAGTACATTTTCAGGATCATACCTGTGTCTCGTTTTGTGCTTGAAACTGTTTTAAAAACCATAAACTATATTTACTCCTTATTCCCGCTGTCTTCCCGAATTTTTATTCACTGAAAATGTCCGGTATTAAGTTCATTCACGGGGAATCCCCCGCTCTCACGAAAGACCCCCCTTCTCACGGAGACCAGAGAGACGCTTCGCTCCAGCAGCTCCTCCCACTCTCATGTATTTTTAAACCCACAGACGGGATGTCCAGACAGACCTCTGAATCCCTCTGTCAGCGCTTCTCCTCAAGAACGTCAACACACCACACTCCCTCGGCTGATCAGTGACGTAGGAGGCGGATTTAATGCGACATGACCGTTTAGACTGCAGTCGCTTTCAAAAACATAAGACATGTATCAGAATAGGTACCACAAATGAAAGTGACTTGGGCCAGATTAGAAAAAATATCTGTGCTGTTCAGACTGTTCAAATTCATGAAAAATCAGATTTGATGCACGTTTGCCTGCAGTGACATCCTCAGACACAATGTGTGAAGCATTTTATTTCATTGTAATGTTACCCAGTACCACTAGATGGCGCCACAGCTAATGTGTTCGAGGCCTCGAATCATGTATCGGCACATTAGAGAATGCTTCGAAGTGCTTCATGAGGCTTCATTGGCACATCACTACAGCCAGCCTCTTTAGCAGTGACCTTTTGTGTCTTGCCCTCCTTGTGCAAGGTGTCAATGGTCGTCTTTTGGACGACTGTCAAGTCAGCAGTCTTCCTCATGATTGTGTAGTAGCCTATAGAACTAGACTGAGAGACCATTTAAAGGCTTTTGCAGGTGTTTTGAGTTCATTAGCTGATTAGAGTGTGGCACCAGGTGTCTTCAATATAGAAGCTTTTCACAATATTCTAATATTCTAAGATACAGAATTTGGGATTTTCATTAGATGTCAGTTATAATCAACATTAATAGAAATAAATATTTTAAATATATCAGTCTGTGTAATGAATGAATCTAAGTTTCACTTTCTTGAATGGAATTACTTAAATAAATCAACTTTGTCATGATATTCTGTTTTTTTAACAGGAATAAAAAATGCTATATTCTACAAAAGAAAGCATTTATCTACACTAGGGGTGCCCAATCCTGGTCCTGGAGAGCTACTATCCAGCACATTTTAGTGGTTTCTCTGCTCCAACACACTTGATTCAGTGGTTGAATCACCTGTGCAGCAGCTCACCAGGCTCTGCAGAAGCCTGTTAATCACCTGCTGATTGAAATCAGGTGTGTTAAAGCAGAGTTAAAACTAAAACATGCTGGATACCAGGACCAGGATTGGGCACCCCTGATCTACACAAAGAGCTTAAAAATGAATCAAATAAGACCCTAAGTGAGTCTTGTTAAATCTTTACTGAAATGTGTCATTTGAACTGCATTCCTGTGTAAATATGATCACTTTATAATTAATCAGTGAAAAAAAATACTTTTTTTCTGTACATTTATATCCATGTTAAAGATTTATTTTGGTTTAATGTTTATAATTAAACAAAATTTAATGATATTTTAAAAAATAAACTGTGCAAACTTGACCAACAGCGTTAATCTGTTGTGTTCAAAACAGATAATTAAAAGTTACCTATGTTGTCTTTTTCTTTGCAGGAGACGGAGTAGCAGCAGATCTCTCGGTCATGAATGGCAGACAGGTTCCTGTGAAGGGTCAAAAGGGCATGTTCAAAAATAAACACCAAAAACCAGCTTGTAGATGTACAGGTATGACATAATACACTCCTGAGTTATTCTATCAGAGACTAGTTAGGACTGAGAGGATGCTGATGCTGCTCTGATCAAAATCAGGTTTAAGACACACAAACACAAAATAAAAACAAGCAGTTCTTACATTTTTTCAATGAGCTGCTTCTCATCTAGAGCATTGGGTAAGTCCCGTTTGTTACCAAGGACAAGAACCTGAAAACAACAGCAAGAACAAAAATGACAGCTTGATCATTTGTGCAGAAAAGTATCAACATTATCATATTGGTTTTAAACCATGTGTTGTTACAGTGAGGCTAAAATTAGCAGCCTGTGGGTGTTAAGTCACAAGCACACCAGACACCATCCCATCAATTACCCGACTGCAAAATAATCTCAACATGTATGGCTCAAAGATCAGGAACAGAAGAGTGAAACACAAAGAAACTAATGTGCTTCAGTCCCTCCCAAATCAGAGTTTAATCACCTCCTGTGACTGAAGTCATCTGACCCTCAAATATAGCTCTGGAATAAAATTAATCCTGTAACAAAAAATGTTTTTGCTCCAAAAATCACAAACAGACTCACAGGAATTCCTTGTAGTTGTGGTTTGTCTAAAAGGTTGTGCAGTTCATTTCTGGAAGCTTCTACTTTATCTCGATCCGCTGCATCCACCATGTAACTGGATTAAAAAAAAAAATAATAATAATAATCAGGTGAGGTACAAACCAAACTGGAACACATGAAAAACATCATTTAATGTTAATGATCAACTTTTGGGACGTCGTTCGAGTGGGAATGTTCGGATCAAGGGTTTTTATTTACAGCAGACTGCAGACAGTACATTAGTTATTAAAATCGACACAAGTTGTAGAAGATCACAGAGCAGGGACAGAGAGTTAATCAACACAAATCCCAGAGTTTACCTCGTTATTCCTGCAAACTCATGTCATAATTTCACATATTATTTTATAAACACTGCTTTTAACAACTGTTGTTGCTTGTGAACGTCTTCATTAATCCTGATTTGTTAAAGCAACATTCCGCAACTTTTACACCTTAAAATTATTAAGTTTTTGCGTCATACTATCATCTATTATGTTCATTTTCATACCTGTGATAGTGTTGGGGGGTCCCACGTCTGTTTACCGCACTATGCAGTTTTTGAGCTTTGGGTCGCTGCAGGATGTACTGACTGGGTGTTGCTTTACGGCAGGATATGGCAAGCCAAAGGGATAAAAAAAAGCGCGTGTTCTAAACGCGTGTTATGTCCGCCAAAATGCGCATCCTGAACGAGCGTTTTGACGCCAAAGGGGGCAAAAACACACATTTTCTAAAAGCGAGCATTATGTCCGCCAAAATGCGCATCTTGAACGAGCGTTTTGGCGGACATAATGCCAGTTTAGAACGTGCATTTTTTTTTATCCCTTTGGCTTGCCATAATTGTATACTGTAGACTCGCTGTAGCAGTGGCTGATCCACCAAAGAAAGCTAGAAATCCCTTATCAGAGGAATATAGGAAAAGAAAAGAAAAACGTGATAGAGCAAGAGCAAAGACCAGAGTTATTATTGGGCCGTCTTTTCCTCGCTGGAGAGCTCTTTTAGAAAGAACAGCATGAACTACGGACTCTGACCTAGCCGTGCTGCTAATGGCTAGGTAAGTAATAAATGATTTCACCAGGGTTATTGTGTTTGGTCGGGCATAAAGTTGTTATACAGTCCTGATAAAACTATTTATTTAATTTGTGGAGGTGGAAAAGTTTGTTTTCTTTGTTTTGCCTGACATTAGGAATGTAAACATGCCTCTTATGCCCGAGAGAGAGATTTAATGTTACGACAGTGACGTTACGCAGCAAGCCTCTAGAGGGCGACAGAGACCATATAACTGCAAAGTTGCGGAATGCTGCTTTAAAGACTCCTGCTAACAGGTGTTACACACTTCCAGGACCAATAAACACTAACTGGTGATATTAAAACAGCCAGGAATATTTAAACAACATTCCAAACAGTGTTTATAAATTCAGTTGAAGACAGTAAATGTGAAGGCAGCTCTATGCAGCGTTCTGAGCCAGTTTTTCTTTTTTTACTTTCTTTATTTCATTCATAATATAAGAAAAAAAACAATAAAACAAAAAACAAACAGCATTTACATATAATACCAAAAAAATGAATGAAAAGGAGCAGAGAGAAGAAAAAATCTTATGTTCTGCCCCTTTTTACAATACAAAATTAAAACAAGAGAAACTTAATTTCAATATTATTGACAATATGATGAATTAACTGCACCAATCTCAGTTTCTCTACTGCTAACTTTACTGCTTTTTCTTAACCATAGAAGTGTATTTTTCTCTAAATGGGGACATATTATACCTCTTTAAAACAAACTATATTAGTTTTATAGACGATCCTTCCAGAATGAGCTGTTTACAAGCTAGACCTGACCACGCCCACCCTTCCCCTGATTGGCTGCTATGAGGTGAGGGGCTCAGATAGTTGGGAAGGACTTGGAGTAGAGCTGCTGCTCCAGCGTCGACAGCTGAGGGGGCCTCTATGCTAGCAGCATCATCATAAAGGACATTTTCAAATGGCTCATAGAAGCAAATGATTTCTGAAACCAAACTAACAGAAAAGGGATGAATGGTTCTTTTCACGTTTTGAGTGTTTATTGCTGGGTTTCACATGACGTAGCGTCCCTGCCTCTTCCCTTCCTCTCCTATTGAAGTCCACGTAAACAAATGCAGGTGCGGGGCAATGCAATAGCTACCCGCTACACAGAAGCCTATTTACTCTGTTGATTTGGCGTTAAAATGCTCAAATTCTGTGTTGTCTATGGTTGTTACAATTGCTCTAATCGGGACAAAAACCAACGTTTTCGGGTCCCGAAAGAAGTAGTGCGCCACAAAGGACTTATGTTTTTAAAAAACGTACTGAAAGAAGATGGCAGAAATGGATCAGTAATCTCCAGCTAAAAACAGGAGGAGCTGAAACAGACAATGCTAAAGTTTGCAGCGATCACTTTCTAACAGGTAAGAGTTTACTAAATGTTTTATAGCATTTTATTGAACACAGCCATAAAAATGGCAGGTAATAATTTGATAGTGTTTTCATGTGTCCGTACCGTAAATAGCTTTCAGAGTGCTAATGTTGTTAGCATTTAGCTTAGAGTTGTAACGTGGCGTTTATACCCTATAAAAACAAACGTTCCAGAAATTTAGATTTAAAAGGGCATAAAAAGTTATTTACAAGTAGATTCTAGCACATAAACATACCTGTTGTTAGCAATAGCGATATCATTATTATCATGAGCTAAATAGCACAACTCACTACTTACCCAAGCAAAAACAAGACGACAGTCATTTAGAGCTTCTCAGGATCACTAAATGGTTTACCCAACCTGAAATAAAATAGTTGTAGGCTTCCAGGCTTTTGAATGCTTTCATTTGGTTTGCTGTATAATATGAGGTATGCAGCACGAAGTAGTTTGTTATGTTGATCGCTTCAACGCTGGGTAAATCCTCCAGAGAGTATGAAAACACAGACTTTTTAAAACTATATGGGTCGGAACCTACATGAAGACGTATTTTTTTGTGATACCGCGTCTGTGCCAGTCCATTTAATGCCTTACTATACTCGCTGTCCTCCATCACACTGTGCTTTGTACTGAAGCAAAACACTTCCTGCCCCGCATTTGAGTTTTGCGTGACTTCCGGGTCACGTGAGTGAAACCCAGCAATAGAGGAAGTTTATAGAGACCTACATGGCTGCACAAAAGAATACAAAAAGAGAAATTTGTATGTCCCCTTTAACTAAAGCAAAGAAACACGGAGATTTCTAACGTAGAGCTCACAAAATTTTCATTGGCTGTTGATCTCACTGAGCCCACCTCCTGCTCATAAAGACCATGGATTTTCCCTTCAGCATGGTACTGAGTGGGTGCTATATTACAGCAAGGCTGACGTAAAACCACAGAAAGCAGTTCAACAATAGAAATCAGAAGCTGAGTGTAACCATACTGATCTGATACCAATCCATATAAAATGTCATGATGAGAATCTAAACCCAATAATGAATATTGGATCAGATCATCCCTACTTGTGAGTGATCGGGCTAGGGAAGATAAAAACTGTCAACAAACTTACACAATAGCATTGACCCCTCTACAGTAGCGCTCCCACATGCTTCGGAAGCGGGGCTGTCCACCGATGTCCCAGATCTACAGCAAAAGATTCACAAAAGTCAACTCACAGACGCAGCTTTCCTTATGACAGACTATATTACCAGAATAACTCCAGCAGTGCTAATCTGGGCATGAACCTTCGTTTGTTGAACTTACCTTTATTGTTACGTTGCCCTTAGTAACCTTCCGCATGTTGAAACCAACTGTAGGAATCATGTCTTCACTGAACTGTCCCGACTGCACAAAACAAATATAAAAGAAAACAACAACACATGAGTGCAGGTTTGTTCAAGTCAGCGCAATTTCATCTGATTCAAAAGCCACACAAGAACTGAGATTGTGAATCATAGTTGTTCAGGGGTGGATTATGAAATGATCTGACTGCATTGTATTATTTCCAAAGCTGATTAGATATCGGTTGTCCTCATATCCCCTTGAATCATTAGATGATGACCAACACAACACCACACAAAACAGGCTCAAAATAGTTTCTGTTTCACAAACGCTGTTCTTTTTAGATCTGGGTTTAAGTGCATTTGTTATCAAAGAATTAGTAACTTTATGCACTTTGCAGACAAACTTTTGTCAGTGACTTATGTTTTGGATCTTTACACATATGTGCATAAAATATATAAATAACAGTATATGTCCTTTATTTCTTTGCTAAACGTTTTCGTAAGCTCTCTAAAAAGGGCAGGATGGTTAATATTTGAATGTTTTACACAAAAACACACTTCAAAACGTCTCTTTAAGGGATTTATAGAAAGTAAAAGATTTGCATAAAAATGAATTTAAAAAACATCAGTATCAATACTTCAGGTATTTACAGCTTTGAGAAAACAATAAATCCTAATGTTTGATTTTATGATCACAGACTAAAAAGGGTTGTTTTAGGCCAAACCAGTTCAGTTCATATCTAGAAATACTTTAGGAAATGTCGTGCATGCAGTCAGGTTACATTTTAAGCCTTACACATAAATTTTAGATAGTCGTCATGTGGAGCCAAAGACTCCTTTAGAGGTTGAGCGACTCCCTTTAGGCTTGAGGCCAGATTTCACAAAGACAGAGGAAGTGAAAAGGTAATGTTCACAGTAAACATGTGACTGATAATCACCACCAAGCTGGGGAAAAAGAAAAGTAAAGAAAAGGTGATTTTACGATAAACCAGAAAGTGGTCAGCAAGGAGACTTGACCTTTCCTCTATAATCCCACAGGATTACCCAACAGGTCAGCAAAGGCTCAAGTATCATAAACAACTTGAATAAAACTAGCAAACTAAGCAGGACTGTGACAGCCCTTCACACTGACTTAATATGAACAGAATATATTCTAGTAGGGTACATGAGCTCTGGAAGATAAAGAGAGTTTCGTGTTTTACTACTGAGTTCATCAGACAGCTGACAGCTTATCATCACAGATAACTTGATTTTGTTAAACCCTGCTAGCTTCCTCTGAGGAAGACGTGATGTCAGCGCACTGTTCTTGTTGACACATCGTGAGTTATTATTACAAAGAAGTTCACATGACCAGTTTCACTAAGCGCGCAGTCATACCGACAACTTCGTCATCCCAGCTAGCTAAAAACAACTGTCGAGCTATCGTTGCATAACTACTACAGAGACATTTGTTCTTCTTATCGCTCCAAAACAGCCCTGACATGCACACAAGTTACTTCATGTTTTATCACACAATTCCCAACATATGTTGTTGCACTGACAGTTCGTCCACAACCTCTCCCAGGTAGTAGCCCGGGCCCGCTTCGCTAACGTCGGCTACTTACAGCAATCACATTGACAAATGTGGTTTTCCCCGAATACTGAAGGCCCACTAATGTGAGCTCCATCTCTTCTTTCCAGAACAGCGACCTGAACCAGTCTAACAGTCTGTTTATGAGGGCCAGCATCTTGGTTGACAGTAGCCGCAGTCTCTGGTAGTACGGATCTGAATCGGCTTTCAGTCCACACCGGAAGCCGCTGGCTGTGTTGTCATATCATGTGATGCACAGTCAACGGCCACGCCCCTTTCTTCTTCGTTGGTTTTCTAGGTTGTTTGTACGTCAAATTTTTACTTTATTGCCATCGTCTGGATTTAGCAACGTTTGGTCCATTTATTATCAGGAATTTCTTATTTTATTTTGATTTTAAACTTATTTTATCATGTTGTAGTTTTTCAGCAACTAGCTGTTTAAAAGCAAGGCTGTTTTTGCATTTGTTAAAACCAAGACATTTTCTTTGTTTGCTGCCCTTTATATATAATATATAATATCAAACTATCTCTTGGAAAGAAGGAAATGTTAGCTCTTACTTACACTGCCTGACCAAAAAAAAGTGGCCACCTGGATTTAAATAAGCAAACAGGCACGAGACTCCTATTGGATAATTACTGCATGGGCGCTATCTTTCAGCTGGTGAAAAGGTATTTAACCCCAACTGGTGCAATGAGTTGCTTCTCATTTCTTCAACAGTCATGTGGAAAGACACTTCTGGTGGTCGTGGAAAATATGTTAGTCTGTTTGAGAAGGGTCACATCATTGGCATGCATCAAGCAGAGAAAACATCTAAGGAGGTTGCAGAAACGACTAAAACTGGGTTCAGAACTGTCCAACGCATTATTAAAAACTGGTGTGATGAGTCCAGATGGACCCTGTTCCAGAGTGATGGGTGCATCAAGGTAAGAAGAGAGGCAGATGAAGTGATGCACCCATCATGCCTAGTGCCTACTGTACAAGCCTGTGGGGGCGGGGCTATGATCTAGGGTTGCTGCAGTTGGTCAGGTCTTGGATCAGCAACAGGATGTGCTCCAAGAATGAGGTCAGCTGACTACCTGAATATACTGAATGACCAGGTTATTCCATCAATGGATTTGTTCTTCCCTGATGGCACGGCCATGTTCCAAGATGACAATGCCAGGATTCATCGGGCTAGCGTGCGACCTTCCTTTTTGGTTGTGACACACACACATATATATGTGTGTGTGTGTGGCCTCTGAACACCAGAGCAACAGGGACCAAGATCTACCACACCAGACAAGACCCAAGGTGTAGGCTATGCAAAGAGGCCCATGAGACTGCACTCGGGGCAGTGACTCCTAAACTGGAGGAGTGGCTCAAGCAGATCCAAGGAAAAACATCAGACATCTCAGTCCAGAAAAGTGCAGTTCTAGGAACAGCTAAGATACTGCGCAGAACCCAATGCGGATTATAAACTACACACCTGTTTTATTTTTAACAGACCAAATAAAACCAGAGTTATACTAAAATAATTAAACTAAGAATGGGTTCAGTAGCGTTTTGTTGCTGAGGGAGAGGATGGCTGCTGCGCGATCTGACAGCAGGTGTCAAAAGGTGCGCTGAGGCGCTGTCACGGAGCGGAGAAAACACTGACATTGACGGCAAAACTTTAGATATTGGAGCGATCTGTGACAGATAGATAGTTACTTCTCTGTAGTTTAGTGGTTTTATGTATAAAGGAGGATGAGAAGGATGGATGTCCAGCAGACAGATCAGCTTTTTAGCTGGAAGACGGGAAAAGGAGACCCACAGCTGGAGTCTGAGGCCAAAGCAGCAAGCGTTTTATTCGTGGACGGAAATGACGGGAAACGTGGGTTTAGAGGTGGCGAGCGAATGAAGAAGTGGAGAATGAGGGACAAATGTGTCCTTGTTAAAAAGTCTCTGAAATACAAAAAAAGCACAAAATAAACTGAAAATAAACTGTAAACACACTATATTGGACCGGATACATGACAATTTACCCCATAACTCACTGTTGCTGCATCTTCTTTTGTTTTCTGGAGGCTTCCCAAAAAAATCTAAAATCCGCTTTTAATCCTATGGGATGCCAAGTGTAAATAGCTGGTGCAAAATATTTTGCAGACATTTTTTTGATATTTAGCTCATTTTTCCTACATTTAGCAACTTTCACCACATTAAAAAGTATGTTTAAATGTCACATAATTTCATCTAAGCGAAATGTTAAATATAAAGTTAAATGTAAAATCTAAATCTAAATCAGAATGTTAAATCTAAATGTTAAATCTAAATCTAAATGCTAAATCTAAACCTAAATCTAAATGCTAAGCATAAATGTTAAATCTAAATCTAAATGTTAAATGTAAATGTTAAATCTAACTCTAAATGTTAGGTCTAAATGTAAATGTTAAATGTTTAAAGTACACCTAAATGTTAAATCTAAATCTTAAATGCTAAACTTAAATGTTAAATCTAAATCTAAAACTAAATGTTAAATCTAAATGTTAAATGTAAATGTTTAATATAAATCTAAATGTTAAGTCTAAATCTAAATTTAAATGTTAAATCTAAATGTAAAAGTTAAATATATATCTAAATGTTTAATCTAAATCTAAATGTTAAATCTAAATGTTAAATGTATATCTAAATGTTAAATCTAAACCTAAATGTTAAATCTGTGAGCTAAATCTTTCAGTTATATGCAAATTAGCCATGTGTGGGCACGCCCACAACAAAGGTTGGCCAATGTGCTCTTACAGTTGTTAAGATGCCCAATGTATCGCGGCACAGCCAGTGTCCAGCATGAAAAAAAGTGGAGTGAAAGTAAGCACAATTGGCCAACCTTTGTTGTGGGTGCACCCACACAAGGCTAATTTGCATATAACTGAAAGATTTAGCTGACAGATTTAGATTTAACATTTAGGTTTAGATTTAACATTTAGATATGCATTTAACATTTAGATTTAACTTGTACATTTAACTTTTACATTTATATTTAACATTTAAATTTAGATTTAACTTTTACATTTATATTAAACATTTACATTTAGATATAAGATTTACACTTAGCATTTATATTTAGGTTTAGATTTAACATTTAGATTTAACATTTAGATTTAACATTTAGGTTTAGATTTAGCGTTTAGATTTAGATTTTAGATTTAGATTTAACATTTAGATTTAACATTTAGGTTTAGATTTAGCGTTTAGATTTAGATTTAACGTTTAGATTTAGATATAACGTTTAGATTTAACATTTAGATTTAGATTTAACATTTAGATTTAGATTTAACATTCTGATTTAGATTTAACATTTAAGTTTAGATATAACATTTAGATTATCTGAAATTATGTGACATTTAAACATTATTTTAAATGTGATAAAAAAAAATGTCTGCTAAATAATTTGGACCAGCAATTTACACTTGGCATCCCATATAATCCAGCTTGGATGGAAAAATATGTGTGACAGTGAGCATCCTGTCACTGGATCCCGATTGATCATGCACCTGGGCTGCTTGGTTACAGAGATATCCATTTGGCTGACTGGTTAGTGCGCGTGACTCTCACCTGGGGAGTCTGAGGTTTGAGTCCCGCCCGGTCCCTCGTTTGTCCACCTTGCCACATATATTTATTTTGCATAGCTGCCATGCTATTATTGTTAATTTTCATTTAGTAGCTGCAATCGAGTTAATGCATCTTAAAACCATAAAAATGTTTGTATTACCAGCTCTGCAACTGTTGAATTGATGCAGATCATTAAAACAATAAGAAGACGTGCATTGCTGTTATTTTTAGTTGTATTTGTAGTAGTGGTGGAGGTAATAATATCAGTCAAAATATTAAAATTTAATATTTAAATGTTGTCAGTAAAATACATAATAAAGATTTGGGTATCCGGCCCTAAGCTGATCCACGATTTAGAAATCTGGCCCAGTAGAGAAAGTAATTGAATAGGCCTGCCCTATAGGAATGTCCAATAGTGAGTGTGAGAGGACACAGACCTGACCCCAAAGACCCTATCTCTAAAGCCTGCTGCACAAGAGAGCAAACTGCTAAGCTAATGGTCATTTGCGGCCATTTGCTCAGCAGAGTCCTCGCTGTGTGCGCATAATTTTTTTCTGCCTCACGAGACGCTGATGTGAAAATCAAACCGGTTTGATATTTCTCGCCTCACGGGGGGCAGAAACTCGCCGTGTGCGCCCTACGCGAGCTGTCGGCTGAACTGAAATCTTCCAAGTGACCAATCACAGCGCGTTCTCCCCTTACATCATTTTAAGGTGGCAGCCTCCTGTCTGCATGTCAGAAAAATAAACGAAATGGAGACAGATATGGAGGAAATGCTTCTACTTGTTTTGTTGATGAGGCGTTGCCGCCACCGTCATAAACTCCTTGCCTGGCTCTTCTTTTCAGCCATGACCGTACCCATACTTTCCTAAACTTCAAACGACGGTGGCAGCGACGCCTCATCAGCAAAACAAGTTTCTTTTTCTGACATGCAGACTGGAGGCTGCCACCTTGGAATCATGTGAGGGGAGAACACGCTGTGATTGGTCACTTGGAAGATTTCAGCTCAGCCGACAGTTCACGTAGGGCGCACACGGCACGTTTCTGTCCCCGAAAAATATCAAACCGGTTTGATTTTCACTTCAGCATCACGTGAGGCAGAAAACTCAGTGAAAATTAGGCGCACACACCGAGGATTCTGCTGAGCGAACGGCCGCTGCTTATGTCATTTCCTTAGTTTATCTGCCAAAAACATCACTTGTTTAGGAAGTACATTAATAAAAAACGTGTCAATATTATGAATAAATTTAAAAGTAGCTGAGATGCTCATAAGTTATTTACATCCTCATTATGCGGCTGTGGAGTGATGCGCGTTTCCGTGACGGGGAGGCACGTGTGTTAACAACACGTTGTTTTCGTGTTGTTTGCTGGTTGAAATCACGCAAAATTTTCCCGCGTAAAGTATGTGTTGTTGACGCATTGATTGCTCGTTAAAAACGTGTACTTTTCGTGTGAGAGTTGCACGTAAAGTTGCGCGTTTGTGGCACACTTTGGGTTCCATAGCCACGGTGCCACATCAGGCTTTCCCTGCACAGCACCATGAATCTACCAGCGTGTTCAGCTCAGGTGCTGCAGAACGAGAAACAACAACGTTTTGTTGTCGGCAATTTCTGTGTTTATTAACGTAATTGTCACTGTTGGCTGGCTCCGTGTTTTTGTCAGAGATGCCGCTGTGAACTGGGACTTAACCCAGACCGATGGTTCGCTGTGGCAACGCCTGAATGGGAAAAAAGCCGAAGGAGAAAGTATTTCGTTTTGAAGGCTGCTTTTCATGCAGCTGTCTTTTCCAGCACGTTGCATGTCCAGTATGCACAACATTAAGTGGCTGTTACACTGCCTTTGCTGTCCAGTTTAAAATACCAACAACATACAGATATTTATGCGGCTGTGGAGTGATGCGCGTTTCCGTGACGGGGAGGCACGTGTGTTAACAACACGTTGTTTTCGTGTTGTTTGCTGGTTGAAATCACGCAAAATTTTCACGCGTAAAGTATGTGTTGTTGACGCATTGATTGCTCGTTAAAAACGTGTACTTTTCGTGTGAGAGTCGCACGTAATGTTGCGCGTTTGTGGCACACTTTGGGTTCCATAGCCACGGTGCCACAGCAGGCTTTCCCTGCACAGCACCATGAAGCTACCAGCGTGTTCAGCTTAGGTGCTGCAGAACGAGAAACAACAACGTTTTGTTGTCGGCAATTTCTGTGTTTATTAACGTAATTGTCACTGTTGGCTGGCTCCGTGTTTTTGTCAGAGATGCCGCTGTGAACTGGGACTTAACCCAGACCGATGGTTCGCTGTGGCGACGCCTGAATGGGAAAAAAGCAGAAGGAGAAAGTATTTCGTTTTGAAGGCTGCTTTTCATGCAGCTGTCTTTTCCAGCACGTTGCATGTCCAGTATGCACAACATTACAAGTGGCTGTTACACTGCCTTTGCTGTCCAGTTTAAAATAACACCAACATACAGATATTTTAGCTCTCCTGTAGAGACAAGTTAGCTCTGCGTTAGCCTGCTAGCTAACAGCTGTATTGTCTGAATCCCATTGTGTGACGTAATGGTGTTGTTTTTGGCCAAGAAACAAATAATATTGATATAAAGGAACTTGTTAAGATGTCAGGATGAATTTAAAATGTCATATTTGTTGTTTTATTAGGTTAAATCCAATCTTTTTCAACTGATTCTTCTGAGTCCTTTGAAAGTCACGTAATCGGGCCCGATTTCTGATCACATGATGGGATCGGAGCATCCCCACTAAGAGATCTTTGATCTTGTCTTTCGAGCCCATAACAATTTATTGTCACTTCAATTCACTTAAACAATTTATTGACTTGAAATGAATAAAACGTTTGTGTCACTTTCATCAAAGGACAACCAGAGATTATCTTCTGGGTCAGATAAATTCATGTCCTCTCCATCAGGAGTGACAGATGTGGAATCACTGCTTGCTTTTGAAGCAAAAGGTGTTTCTGAGAAAACAATAGTTTGGATTCCATTTCTTCTAATCTCCCAAACAAGTTAACCAATATTTAAAGTCACTTTTGTTGTGAGGCAATAAATCCAGATCATATTTTAGGTTTGACCAACTTTGTCTCATCAAAACTGTAAGACTGTAAGTGATCTAATCTGTTCTCTGCAGCAAAAAACGTATCCATCTGCACCTAATTCCTCCTCTAAAATCTACTCGTTTCAGTGTTGCTTTTGGCTAACGCCCCTGATTCTGCAGAAAGATTACCTTAAAGCGGCTGTCCGGAGTATTTCTTTTTCTGATTGCACCATCTAGTGGCTGACAGGCATCACACAAAGAGTCGTTCGAGTGGGTTATTTAAGATGGCGACTGCATGTTTCTTGTTTATGAATGTGCTTCTGTAGCCGACAAACAGCGCTAAAACACGTTGTTTTACAAGTATTATTCTCATGTCATGTTGTTTTTTCATATATTTATATTTTAAAGACTCAAGCCTAATTTATACTTCTCCGTCAGCTCCCCGAGGCAGAGACACGCACGCATTGATGGAACTGTTTCGCTTTCGGACTTGTCCGTCACTTGGAGAGTGTTGCAAAGCAATTCCCCGCCAGGACAACAGAGGGCGTAGCGCTTTTCTGGGGTACCCTGTCACATATCCGGTCCAATATAGTGCATTTACAGTTTATATTTGCAGTTTAGATTGATTTTTTTGCATTTAAGAGACTTTTTATCATGGACAAACTTGTCCCTCATTCTCCTCCACCTCTTCATGCGCTTGTCACCTCTAAACCCACGTTTCCCATCATTTCCATCCACAAATAAAACGCTTGCTGCGTATCTTTATACTCCTCCAGTCACGGGTGAATAAACTTTCATATTTTCGGAGTTTTACCGCAAGGTATTTTTCAAGCTGCTCCGTGTTTGTCGCTAGATATTTCAGCGCCGGGCCGTTTGACGGAGAAGTATAAATTAGGCTTTACTTGTCTGTGAAAAGTTAATCAACGCTGCATCAGCTAACGCTATTGGTTAGTTCTGATCGGAGCTCTATGGGGCAGGGGGCCAGCTTAGCGAAAAAATAATGTATTACTTAAATTATATCACAGTACATGATAAGACAATCTTGTTTACGGATTTCTGAAAAGTCATACGTAATTCCTGAAAGGGGAAAACTCCAGACAGCCGCTATAATCGTAATTCTCTCCAAATTCCTCCTCAGAAGATGTTTCGGATTTGATTTCTCCCAACATTTCCTTTAAAGTGAATAAAAGATTTGTGTCCCTTTCACCAAAGGACAACTAATGATTATCTTCTGAGTAAAATGAATTCACGTTACCTTAATAGAAGATACGGATGCATCTTCTGAAGACAGACGTTTTTCATCCAGTTTGTGTCTGGTGAAGCCAACATGACGTTTGTCAAATTCACCAAATCCCATACTGAATTAATGCATGTCTCCTCGACAACACATATGTGAAATCCCATTTGTGTCATCAAAGCTCTCAGAAAGATCCCCTGAGGCCAATGGGTCGTGTGGATTCTCTCTAAGCAAATCCTCTGGAGTTGGGTCTGAGTCTAAGATTTCTTGGACCAAAGACGACAATGCGTTTTGTCGGGCATTATACTCCATCCATGCATTGAGAATAACTGATGTCCTGGGGTTTCTGGGTAAACAAGCTGGGTTTTCTAATCCAAGACCAGTGTCACCATTAAAGTAATGGAAGGCGTGTCTAACTGCTTTAGTCACCAGAACACCCACAGCAAATGCAGTTAATGCAAACATTGCAGTGCGAGTTGATAACAGGCTGAATCCAGATATGTTTCTCCAACCGATGCAAAATGCTACTGAATACTGACCAGTCTCTCTGTCACTTGACAAATGAACTTCGACGTCATCAAAGACAGAGGGGGGAGGAGCTTAGCCTTGACGACGCACGTGAGGCAGTCGTCACGTGTACACAAACGGGCCGGCGCTGAAATTCGGCCATCCAGTTACGGCAGCAAGTACGTCCGGTCGCTTAGCAACCGTTACGTCAGCGAACTGTCGGACGTGAAGAGCTAAAGCTAGTGTAAATGGAGCAGGGAATGCTTTTATTTTTTACTCGAGGAGCTGCAGCAGCGTCACCTCCGTCACCAGGTTTGTTAAGGCTGAGAGATCACCGGTTCCATGTGAAGTTATTTAAGTCTACGAGCTTTCAGGAAGTTCTTGTTAACTTTAGATAGTTTCATGTATGTTTGAAGCAACTGAATAACCGGTGAAAATGTTGACAAACAATATCAACAAAATGCATTTTAAAATTTGAACACAGTATGACATTCTCTAATGTTAATTGGATCATTGAATGTCTTCATGTGCATAAAGTGGGTGTAAAAATATTAATATTAACGTAAATAAATAAAAATAAATAATATATATATGTGTGTGTGTGTGTGAATATAATAAAAACATTTTTTTCTTTATTACAGGTCACAGCAGCATGCACCCTTCTGCACATCTGCTGACATTGTGGCCCTGAGGAAGATGTTGCAGAAGATGAGGGAGATGCTGGTTTGGAGGCGGGTCACTTATGTAGGAATCTCTAATTTTAAAATAACACTTTGTCATACATTTATTAGACGAAGAGTTATAAGTATTATACTAGAAAATTCCTGAAGAAAATTTGAAAGGGGCCTGCCCGCTGGCACAAGATAGTGGCCATGTGTTAATAGATATTGGGGTGACGTTGGGGTGATCACCCCAAAATCATGCTATATCACACTTCCCGCGGCTGAGCCGGTGGTTTTGACGTAAGGATAAGGATAAAAACAAATATTAGGATTTTTTTTCAGCTTCATTGACATAATGAAGCTAAAACGTTGTCTTCTTAGAAACAAGAAGTGTAATAAATAAGATTGTTTTTCCGGTATTTCACCATTGGCATTATTTAGTTTTGGCTTGCTTGGGACTGCAGTTTTCCCAATAGGGTGAACCTTTATTTAATCAGTTTGATTTCTATATTTACAGATTTTCTCTATTGTCTGAACCAAATGCTCAGTTGCTTGAACCCACTGATTGAATCAATCACTCTTTTGGTAAAACCATAAGCACGTTTCACCTGTTTAGACACCACTTGCCAACACATTTTCATTGTGATGCACCTGTGCTGCATAATGGTGAGCACAGGTGACAAACGTCAATCACAAGTAAAACACTGTTATCACCACTTGAACACAACAACTACAAATTGATCACACTTGTGGTTAATGATGTGAG
>SSNS01000538.1:327829-372558 GCA_006937985.1 Aphyosemion australe | reverse complement strand
AATAACACAAGCCTGGAGGAGTTCTGCTGTGTGGTGGAGTTGCTAATGCTAACGGTTAGCTTCTACTAGCCCAGACGTTCTCTGCTGTTTCCTGGACGCTAAACCAACAACAGCCTTCCCCGTCGTGAGTCAAGATGGGTGAGTCCATGAATGTTAAGTGACAGTGTGATGTCACGCTGTCAGGCTTTTCTAATCCTAGAGTTTCACTGTTTATTTTCTATCAGAAGCTGATGCAGGAGATAGGTGGAGGAGACTATTTTCATGTTCAGCCTGCATGAAACACTCAGAGTGACTGATTATAATCAGAAATAATCATTAAGCTTTAGCTGTGCTGGTATCATCCTGGTAAACAATAACACCAATGCAATATTCATGTGTTCTATACTTGTGCAATACCGGATTCACACTGTTTTCTGTGTCTCTTACAGTATGCTGCATAGTGCTGGTACCAAGTTTGTTTTCATCTTTTATTTGTGTTTTTTTTAGTGATCTAAGATTACAATACTAGATTACTGCCTATGTGTATATACATGTATCCTTGTTTTTATCTTTCTTCTAATTACCTTTGAGTGATGGTGCTGCTGTCGCTGTGACAAGTGAATTTCCCCACTGAGGGATCAATAAAGTCTATTCTATTCTATTCTATTCTAAAAATTGTTTCTCGGTGAACCTGCTCTTTAAATTATTCAAAGGCCTAATTAGTTTCTTTTACCACGAGGTGGGAATTGTAAGGACCGTCCATCCATAGGATCAACAACACAGCTACACCCCCCCATACCAAAAGCTTTTTACAGATCTAATATGAAATCCAAGGCAGTGGTGTCTAGGAGGTAAAAACACTTCAGTGGCATCATGGTTACATGATGTTGCAGACAAAAAGAATAATCGGAAAGTTTCCACCAAATAAATCTCATATACAGGAAGAAATTGACCATAAAGTTCTCACAGTTGCAGCAAAGCAGAGCAGGAAAGTGTTTTTGTCTGTTTTTGAGTCTCAGTGTTCGTGTGTGGCATTTGAAGTGGATACAGTTGACTGGCAGGCAGGTTTTGAGATGGAGTCCTGTTTGCATTTTTAATAAAGCAAAGACAATACAAGCCTGAATGCTGTGTTTGTTTTCCTGCGGTGTCCCACGATGTCGTTTTGAAGCACAGGGAGAAAAAAAAACACAAGAAAGGAAGACAAAGAAATCGCGTGAGGGAGGGGGGGGACACTACCTGGGGGTAACGTCATTGTGTTACCTCCACAATGTGATGCTGGATTCAAAACAGTGGTCCCTCATTCCAGGCAGTGAACCATGACGCTATTATGTCGTGCACAGGAACATGCCATCTTCACTAGCAATTTACCACCAAACCCTTTAAAAATGCCTCAGCGACACGGAGTGACCCAGAAACGTCAAACGAGGCTGGGGTAGTGTCCTAAGATGGAGGAAATTATGCAAGGAACGAACCTTCTGGCGGACGTGATCAACCACAAATTATTCTATTCAGACTCACAAACGATGGGCTAATTTGAGGGAGTGACACCAATTTCCCACAGGCCAACCAGCAGGACTTTTTCTCTATTTACCTTCAAATACTGAGAAGTGTTCTAGTGATGGAGCATGAGGGAGACAATAATGAAGGATGGATTCCCTTCAGACCCCTCGATCCCCTCCACCCCCTCCTACCATCACCCCTCTCGTATAAAAGTTATACAGGCTTTACAGTTTTGACACACATCTCCTAGCAACCACGGCTCACAGCCTCAACCCCTCGCTCTGCAGCTCTAATTGGAATATCATTAAAATAAGGAGTTCACAGCCATACGTACATATCCCTGTGCAGGGCTGTTTTAGGCTAAATCTCTTTTTTTTGTACGTGTGTGTGTGTGTGTGTGTGTGTGTGTGTGTGTGTTACTTGTATTTCTATTCCTACACCTGTTCCCTCAGTCCATTAGGAGTTGGTAAAATTCTCATTACAAACTCTGAAACCCCTTTAGGAGACCAATACACCACCAATTGTCATCAGTTCCTTTTTTTGTAAACCAGGAGTGTCCAAAGGGTGGCCTGTGGGCCAATTGTGGTACACGGAGTGATTTAGTGCAGCCCTTTTTGACTTGTCATAGTAGATACGATGCATCACTTTACCTAATATTTATACATTTTTGGGAATAAAATACCTCTATATTATTGCTTGGTATGAAAAACAGGACAAATGCACTTTTCGTATAAATACTGACAAGCAAATGTCATTTGTTTAGTCGCGTGCTTCGAGGCGTGTCAATCCACACCGGGGGAGAGTCTCAGCTGCAGAGCGGCTTCTCCGCTGTCCTCCTCACAGGACTCGCAAGATCACAAAATCCCTCGAGACTTGAAAGGTCACGGTTTGTTTCTGCCATTAAAGCGAAAAGAAGAAGGAGATCAGTTTGATGTTATCTATAATGTTGTGCTTCTCCACTGCGAGGATTATCTAATTTCCTTGATGAAAAACACACTGATGCACTTCTTTAAAGATGCTGGGAGTAAATAAGCCGTTAGGTCACATATGTTGATGTAATCTACATAAATAAGAAATCACATCTTCGCAACGGTCTTTTATTTTGAAAATAATCTGACATTTTACACTGATACTCTTGGTGATTTCCTGTCTAGCCCTATGTTAATGGTGGAAATTGACAGCAGCAAAAATAGGACCCAATCCTATCTTTAGCGGCGAGTCACTTTTGGGACAACCCAAAACGTTCCACGCCACAGCCGGTTTGGATCAACCCATAAGCCCTTTTTATAAGACACACCATGCCGGCAAATCAGCATAATATTGTTGCAACGGAGTGTTTTATGAATGCGCTATGGCGGCAGACGATGCAGGGATTTTGTGGCTTTCGTGCTGCTTGTGAAAAAAACTTAACGAGCGCGGCTTTGATCGCAATAAAAAGCAAGTTATGTCCAAGATAAATGGAAGTCCATGACAGCGCAGAGACCGCCCCCATACCTCCTTTATGCCGCCATCGCATAATCTTTTATAAAAAGGACACGATTGCGCCACATTACTGCCACGGTCTGAGCTCTTATAAACGACCTAACGCTCCCAGATGCCGCCTCGGCGTTGCAGGACATTGGTGGCATTGTTTTATAAAAGAGGCTACTGGATTCTATTTGAATCAACGTTTCGCTGCTGTTCTGCACCGCTGATGCCTCCAGTGTGGATTGGGGGTTAGAAGCTTGTCAAATGTAGCAAACAGTCAGTGCCGTCTCCGACCTGATGAAGTTGTACTGGCCATGAAGTACTTGTTCATTCTGAGAAAAGATGGTTCAACACGTCATAGGCATAGTCACAGCCTTACATTAGCATATCCCAACTCACTTCAACATCCAAAGGGGGTTCGAAAGAAGGCAACTGGATTTCTTTGGTTTCTTGAAGACGTTTCGCTTCTCATCTGAGGAGCTTTGTGAATTCTGACTGGAATATGGGAGCGTCAAGATTATAAACTGTAGCTGTCTGTTGTTGCTTAACGAGCAGAAACTACCTATGAATACCCCTCCTCCCTACCTCATGAGGACTCATTAGCCTCTATTGTGTGGGAATCGTATTGATTAGATGCAGGAGGGTGTGACCTAGACTGAAACTGTTTGGGGATTAGGTTCAGAGCTGCAGTATGGTGCTGGAAAGGTGAAACCTGATGCCTCCTCCTCGATTTAATGTAGGTTTTTCCTGTTTGACATGGATAGCTTCCTTCATTCCTGTCTCATACCATCTATCTTCTCTGTCCAGAATGTGGATTTTGGCATCTACAAAACAGTGTCTCTTGTCCTTCAGGTGAAGGTGGACTGCAGTCGTGGCTATCCTGTGATACATTGGGGGAAACTAAACAACAACTTGTGTAGTTATTCAGTTGTTTGTGTTGCCATGGAAACTTGTTCAAGTACCATTGGGAGAAAAACTTTCAAAGCAGTAATGAATGAAGGGTTGTGTTTAATAGATCCCCTTGACTTTATCAGATCCTCCTAAACGGATTCCCACTCAGAACTATCACCTTTAGAGCAGAAACGTGACATCATACATAAAGATGTCCGTTTAATAAAGTTTAATCTGTGTGGGCTGTGCTCACTTCCATCATTTTAACAGCTTTAAAATAAATACTTTAACACCTAAGAGAGTAAACTTATTCCTAGAGCTAGATGTCAAATCAATATGTGTGTAGATGCAAATTAGCCGAGTTGGAGAAAAGGGTTTTTGTGGCTTAGTTAGCATGAATGTTGGAGACTGAGGGTCACAAAAAGCCCACAAGAGCTGCACTTTAAGACTTGTGAGCTAATTATCCAATATATCTCATAAACATTAGTTTAAAACTGCTAATCAAATGCTTCAATAAACCCAGAGCATCTCTACGAAAGGTCACCACTTATTTTATTGACTTTTAAACCATTTTTAGACTCAAGTAGCTAGCTAAACTCTACTTTCTCATTCTACTTTATGCAATCTGTTACAGAAATCTGCATCAATCCCACACGACGTTTGGGTGATTTAAGTATATTCATTGCTGTTAATTCAGTCTCAAACTGGTGCTTCGAACTGCTCTGCAAATTTCCTGAAGCGGTCGATAGTTGGGAGTGGGAGTGCTCTTTGTATCCTTGACATTTTCACACTCTCCCTCTGTCATGCTTCAGTATCTCACTCATTTGTCTGCACCGTATAACCAAAAAGTGTGACAGCACTCCGGGGATCATTTTACAGCAAGTTAACTATATGTCAACTGTGAGTATATTTAGACGTGGGGAGCCTGACGCGTGCTCTTCATTCTTGTAGAAGAAAGAAGACGTTGTAGGTTGGGGCATTGGTGTTAGTTAATGTGGTGTGCTGAAACATCAAAATTCATTAAAATAAGACAGACAAGACCAAAAAGTAAAATATTACATGACATAGAATAAAACTTCACAAAAGACCAAAGTTTAGTGTTTAATTTGAGATTTCTAGACTGAACTGCAAATGTATTTCTTGAATTTGAGTAAATAAAATGCCAATTAAAGTCAGATGAACAGGTTCCATTCTAACTCGGGTTAAGACACTTTTCTTTGGAGTTGAATCAGTGACACTCAGCTCACAATCTTAAATGTTGACTTCTGGTGTTGCATCAGTTGCTGCATGACACCAAAGAATACACAGAATTAGCATGAGCCTTACCTTACCAGGTAAACTGGGTCAGATCAGCATGCAGAGCAGCCTTTACTGTCGCTGTTTCCTACAAAATCACATAAATACTGTTTGAAACAACATTTATAAACACTGTTGCTATTTTAACATCACCAGCTGGGGTTAATAGAGTCTTAGCTAACTACAGTCTGAATTAGTTTTTAAGAAAGACCGGACAGAGATGAACAAAGAGCACTCACAGGAAAGGAAAGTGGTTTAGTGCTTCCATCCGGAGTTTTCCCCTTTCAGGAATTATGTATGACAGTGACTGGAAAGGTTAACGTATCGTACCAGGATCTTAAAATTATTGTATTTTGAGAAAAAGTATCCTACACTACTTAGTTGCATCCTGACATGTCTGATGACCCACAGCGTCATTATTAGTGTATCATACACAGTGCAAAATGATAGTCTTTAAAGTAGTTTTAGCTCTGGGAATGTCTCTGGATGCAATCAGCAGCTGCAGATTCCACACAATGACAGGCTAAAATGATCATACATATGGGATTTATGATCTTACAGAGGGCTAAATTATCCTACAAATACAAAATATATTGTATGTCTGGCAACACTGATGTATGATTTTTCAGAAATCCATGAAAGTGATTGTCTTATAATGTACTGTGATATAGGTGCATTTCCTTTATCGGAACTTCGGGGTAAATTTACCGGAAGTTCCCAACGTGCGCTTGTCTCCACTCGACCGGGCCGGCTGAACGGCCGTTTTCCGGAACCTTCTGAGTACCTGATCAGGGGTAGGTACTCAGAACGGCCCGATAAAAGACCCGGTGAAGACGCTGCTGATTGGTTGTAATTTAGTCGGAAATGATGTCAACTCAGGAGAAAATAGGAAATACATATATGTGGCGGGAACCGTTATTAGGAAAACACGAGTTGCTGGAAGCCATTGCTGTATGTAACAACATAGCAAACATAAACGTGACGACTATTGTTGCTTCCTCCATTGTGTCGATCTTTGTTTACTGCTTTTTGCGCTGATCGATGACGTAACTCACTGCGCAGCGGTCTCGATGTGCTGACGTTTCATCAAATTCCTTACAGGGCCAAATATATATGGAGACAGGACAGCTTAAGAGGACCGGGGCTTCGGATCTCCCGATCAATTTCACGCTCACAGATTTACCCGGAAGTTCCGACTTCTCCCGTGATGCGGAAACTTTGGGCCGCACGGAGGGGCATTGGTTGCTGAAAGGACGTAATTTGGCTGCGTGGAGCCGTGCGGACCTCGCGGATGCGTCCAGCACAAACCAAGCTTCCTACTACCGCTTACAGACATCAATCACAGAGCGAGCGCGAACGTTTAAGGACGTATCTCAGCTGATGAGAGTTAGCAACCTTTCTCACGGACAAGTAAGTCTTTAAAAAAGAAATATATGAAAACACAACATGACACGAGCATAATAATTGTAAAACAATGTGTTTTAGTGGTTTGTCAGCTAGAGGAGCGCTTTCATGAACAAGAGGCATTGCTTTCTAGTGTAAATACGGAAATGAAACAACGTCTTGGTGTGATACGCTTGTCAGCCACTAGATGGTGCTGTCAGATAAAATAAATAATCCAGACTTCTACTTTAAAGCTTTCATTCACAATTTTTTTCAACACATCTGCAGAGGGCTCTAGTATAAACGAATACCTTATGAGTCGACATCTATTGGAAAAAAGCTCAGGCGCTCCTGTTTCAGGAAGTTAGCTTGGGGGGTAGCATAAAACATCAGGATCTGGAGTCTTACTTCCTGATATGTGGACATCTCTCCTCTGATTGGCTAACAGCAACACGACTCTACCACTGACTCTGTTTGCTCTGCAACGTTGATGTTTTATCTCCACAAATAACACAAGCCTGGAGGAGTTCTGCTGTGTGGTGGAGTTGCTAATGCTAACGGTTAGCTTCTACTAGCCCAGACGTTCTCTGCTGTTTCCTGGACGCTAAACCAACAACAGCCTTCCCCGTCGTGAGTCAAGATGGGTGAGTCCATGAATGTTAGTGACAGTGTGACGTAGATCTGTCAGGATTTTCTAATCCTAGAGTTTCACCTAGAGTCTATTTTCTATCAGAAGCTAATGCAGGAGGTAGGTGGAGGAGACTATTTTCATGTTCAGCCTGAATGTGACCAGTCGTATTTAAAAAAATAGCAAGTAAAAAACGATTTCTCTGTGAACCTGCTCTTTAAAACAGTCCAGCCAGCACACATAGGTGGGCCCCATATGGGATCTATATGGGCAAGCCATATGGGTCCCAACAGGGTTTGTCTGCGGATTCCACGGTGGCCCCATGGGGGTTTGCCCAGAAAGATTTTTGCCCACATAGACTTTAACGTGCCCTACATCGGTTTTCAGCGGGTTTGACTCAAACACTGTCAAGACCCTGTTGGGACCCATACAGCTTGCCCATATAGAGCCCATATGGGGCCCACCTATGTGTGCTGGCTGGGACATTTAGATGTGTGTTTGCAAGAATCTCTACAGAAATCCACATGCATTGGTTTAATACCTGTATTGTGTTCACCGTAGCATCAATGATACCTGTGTTTGACTCAGTCTTTAGTCTCAAATGTCTGGGATTGTTTTAGGAAGTAAAATCAGCCTAATGGAATCATCTCCAGCTTAAACATATTTATTCAGAGTTCTCCAGTAAACCGTAGCATCATATTTGGTTCTGTTTACAAAACTGCAGATTTAGGAAATGAACCAGATTAGGAGGTTAAAGGAGTAAGCTGGCGAGAAGACAAGTTGAAAGCCAGCTAAATGAGTCCATGCTCCACGGTATCAGCGGTTGGGTCCTGCAACGTTGTGATTTGGTTGTGGTGTGCAGAAAAAAGCCCGTTTTCGCTCTAACGTTGTGTTTTTATCCACCATAATAACATTCAGATGAGAGTCCAATGACACACTTCTTCAGGGTACAAAAAACCTACCAAGGCTTGAGATTAATTTAAAGGTCCCACGAGAAATGGGCTTGCTAAATGGGAAGCTGTGAAGTTTTCCATCTCTACGCTTTGAGAAAGTGTTAGAAAGAGCCGATGCTGGAGAGGGAATCTTAACACAAATGTAAAGCGACATTTCTGGAGCTCGTGAGCTGTGTCAGTTTGCAAAGGAGAGAAATTATTATGTTGTATTAATTTGAGGTTTTCTGCAGAAGAAGATATGAAACTTTTCCCGTTAAATTCATGTGTGCATGTTGGAAATGACACCCAGTTTGACGGGAAGGACGTTTCCTTTGAATGATCTTTTTTTTTACCTCTAATTGTAAGTTATTACCAATAGGTGTCGATCTGTCCTTGTCGCCCTGTGTGCAGAACGTTGTAGCTTATCTGGAGAACTTTAATACGAACCAAATGAGAATTTTATAGCTCTGTGAGAGAAGAGAACAGATAAAGAAACGCAGAGGAGAACGAGGATGAAGGAGGACGTCAGAGGTGGTCAAAAGGTTTGCTGCCTCCACCTGCTATGCCTTCTGTCGATGAGAGACCAAACGCGCCTCCCAGAACGCCTCGTCTTTGTGTCCTCTTGTCACACGTCATGTCAGAAGTTCACCTATTCTGCATAAAGGTTGGCGGCAAGGGCGGAACGAGTCATTCGGCTTGTTCCTCATTAAAAGGCTAGCATCAAACGAGGGCTCAGGGGGGCGCAGATTAGGCTGATGAGTGCAGATTTTACCGAGGCAGCGGTTGTGACACACACCTGGTACAACGCACCCGGATCTCAGTCAAAGCCAGTCCCAAACTAAGCATGCCAATCAACCTTCTGCCTCTGGATGTCTTGTTGTGGGAGGTCAGCTCGGCGCTCGCCGTGTCCTGGAGGTCTCGGGCTGCTCCTCGGCTCTCCTGCCTCCCGTATTACTGCGCTGACCCAAACACAGATGGAGGGCAAGGCAATGCTGTGAGTGTTCTCTTGAAAATAACAGGGTTGCAACCTACTTTAAAGTAATCATTCAAAAACGGGTTCTGTGGTTTGTGAAATGGATGGAGATAGGGTAATTCATGCACATTATCACAGCTCTAACAACTCGCACACAACTGGCATTTTCACATGGGATGTTAATAACACTGTTTCCCGCCATCAACTCTAAAAATGAGATGCTGAATTTGAAAAGAACTGTAGCCGAGGGCTTTTTTTCCTCGCTTTTTATTATTTCAACACGGACTGGCACAGTTTGTTCCGCAGCTGTTCGTTTCCTTTTGAAAGCATGCATTATGCATCACGTGAGGAAATCTATTTACTTTATATCTAACGTTATAGCTAATGGAAACTACGACTGGAAACACGTTTTCCATTATTACCTAAGGAACAAATAATCCATTTCCATGCAGGGTTAAATTGTAAGTGCTGGAGATCTGAGGCCTGCCTTGGAGAATGAAAAGGTGGAGCTCCACTCTGGCCAAAGATAATAAAATATCTGTTATCGCTGAGGTGGAGAAAATGCATCTGTTCAGCGTGTCCTTGATAGGAATCAAGAAATAAACACATGAAAGCAAAAGAAAGAGAAGAGGGACACGAGCGGGGCGTCGGGGGTGCTCTCAGTGGCTCCGAATATATTAAGTAAAGCCTTGGAAGAAGAATGAAAGAATTTATTTTCTTCTTGAAAACTGAACTCTTATAGATGAATCATGATGCTGCAGACAAAAGGTTCGGACTTTCAAATAAAAACAAACAAACAGCAACAGCTTAACCTGAAGAACAGAGGTGGAGAGATTCTTAGATTGTGTGTGTGTGTGTGTGCGTGCGTGTGTGTGTGTGTGTGTGTGTGTGTGTGTGTGTCCACAAAGGCATCAACCAACCAAATACTTCCAAATAATAAAGCAGGACGATTAGAACAAAGTTGAAGGCTGTAACTCATGTCTCTGTGAACCCAGTGATGAACTACCAAGGAAAGAGACCCAATGAGGAGGAGCAGGAGGACCGATCATGGAGGGATAAGGCCCTGCACGGCACCACAGGCAGAATGAGGAAGTGGCTGGTATCCAGAAATCCTACCAGTGAGTAGAAAAGACTGCAGGAGTGCACAGAAGCACCGATCATGACATTACAAGATTAGGCCCTCAGCACAAGAGGTATTGAGGCTAGAGTGTTCCACGCCAGAAAATACTCAAGATGCAAAGATGCCGGCAGGCAAAGAACAGTGCCCACTATGGACTAGAGGTTCTACAGTCAAAGTGAGATTTTTATTTGAATGTGGACAGAGCATAATAATAAATGTATATCTGTAGCCCCAAATACATGAACACACATTACATGATAAAAAGTGACAATGCAATACATACATGGTTAAAAATTAGTACAAAAAAAACAAAAAAAAACACAAATTAACAACTTTAAAATATTCCATCAGTTTAAAAAGAAGCAATAACAGTTTAAAATGATTCACATCCATCCATTCATCGTCTGTTGCTTATCCAGGGTCGGGTCACGGGGGCAGCAGCCTAAGCAGGGAGGCCCAGACTTCCCTCTCCCCAGCCACTAGGGCCAGCTCCTCTGGGGGAAACCCAAGATGTTCCCTGGCCAGCAGAGAAGCATAGTCCCTGCAGCGTGGCCTGGGTCTTCTCCCGGTTGGACATGCCCGGAAAACCCCACCAGGGAGGCATCAAGGAGGCATCCTAACTAGATACCCAAGCCACCAAGACCCCGAGAAACTTAAAAACCTCCTCTTGAGGCAGGACCTCATCCCTGACCTGGAGAAGGTATTCTACCCTTTTCTGACCCAAGACCATGTCCATGATCTAAAACATAAAACCTTCAATAAAACTCTTGACAATCAATGAGTACACAGATTATTATCGATTAGCCATGTTATAAGGTTGACTCTTGAAATAGCAAAGGGAGGGGCTTGTTCGTAAATGAACTGGCAGTTGATTCCAATTAGCTGCTCCATTACGCGTGATAGCAAATGACAAACATACGATATTTTGGGAATTCACGATTCAATCAGGTGATGGCTAAACAACCATCAAGGGCTGAAAGAGGAAGTAAAGAAGTTATGAAAAGTCAAGACCTAACGCTAACGGTCGAAGGAGCATCTTGGGCTGTGAACCTCAAAATGGCAGCGTGGCTCCAACAGAACCCACGATCGACTTTAGAGATCTCTGTCCAATACGGCACAGTTCTAGGAACACCTAAGATAAAGAGACGCCCTCAAGCTCCCTGAGTGAAAAATACAACCACCATACAGCTGAGATGGAAGTTTTCTCTTATAGTAATACCACATATAGACAGAATTTCCCAGTGCTGTGTGAAGATTTAATAGGAAAATATGTCAAGCACTTATGAAATAAATTTCAAATCCTTTAAAGCACTTGAAAGGTTTTATTCCATCCCTAGAGACAGAGTTATGCACACTCAATCACTCCAGTGATCACTACCTTAATCTTTCATTATCATCTTGTGTCGTAAACAACGTGTCATGGCAGATCTGCCACTGGATCATGAGAACACACAACGTTGATGTAATGTTGGGAAGATAAATCGTCTTCATCCATTACAATGAGCTAGTTTGAGGAACTTGCTTCTGAAACAGTCAAGATCAGTACTGATTCTATCTGTAATCTCCATGTTGGTTTCAGTCCAGGACCAGCAACAGTCTTGGGTCTTGAACCATTAGGAGTGATGTCATATCACCATGACATCCAGCACGAGAGTGGGAAAGTGGTGTTTATGTGGTGTTCCTGAAAAATGTTTTCAAAATGTTTTACATGCACATGTTTTATGGTATTCTTGATGTTTTGATCTAATATAGGCTGGGTTGTTACCACATACATGTAAATAGAAAATATTTGACAACGCTCAGGCTCATTTGGTCTCAGCTATGATTGAGACTCACCATCTAATATATAATTATTGAAGGAACAAAAGATAATGATGTGAAACCCAAATAACCCGCTGGTAACTGGAGTTTTGCTGTATTTCTTTGTTTGGCTGGCTTTTCTAAAGCATCATCTAGAAGTTTGTGGTAGTGATAGTATTGCTCCAGGGCGAACCTTTTATTATGGTCCATGGAAAATAAGAATCTAGAATAACTATTATAGTCATAAGTGATGATGACATGCACTTGTATAGTGCATTTCAGAGGACTCCAAAGCACTATACACTACAACAAATCATTCATTCATTCATTCACACATTCACACGCTAATGGTGATGAGCTACAATGTAGCCACAGCTGCCCTGGGGCGCACTGACGGAGGCAAGGCTGTGGTACACAGGCGTCATCAGTCCCTCTGATAACCACCAGCAGGTAAGGTGGGGGAGTGTCTTGGCCAAAGACACAACAACTGACACGACTGTCTGAGCTTGGGTTCGAACCTGCAACCCACTGATCACAAGGTCAACTCCAAACCTCTGAGCCACTGTCGCCAATCATCATGGAGATGTGATTCCACTGCAACACGATTGGCCAAATTGGATAACTGCAGCATTGGTCTTGGATAGGGATGTCCAATATGATCAGCCTGTCATTATTGGCCGATATTGGCATCAAAATGTAATATCAGTAGGTATCAGCATCAGTTTCTTCTCTTTTGATGACACAACCTTTACATACGGTTACAACCCAGTGATGGTATGTGAAGGAGGGTGTAGCACAAAGAAAAGCAGGAGTGAGAAATAGCCATAAGTAAACAATTTATTTACATAAGTTCGTATGTGCTAGATAAGCCTAGAGGGCACAAACAACTTCACCAGCTTTGTAAACAACATCATCCGGCTGTGAACTTAGAAATCCTTGGGAGAAACCACTAATCAGAAGGAAATCCAATAAAACGGGTTCTGACACTTTTAAGGTGAGAAAATCGACTCTCAATCAAACTAACTTAGGGGGGTTCAAAGTACTCGTTAGCAGAACTTGAAAACCACCATAAGGGCCTAACACTTAAAGACTCAAATATTGTCAGCTCCATTGTGTAGGTGGCAACGCTAGACAAACCGGGACATCCACAAAGAAAGGAGACTTCTAAACCAACTATTTGGTTATCAAGATCTCAGCTCCAGGCCGACAACATGATCTGGGGACATATGAACACCACTGAGTCCCACGTGGGCCTGGCAGCCTGAGCCTTTTGAAGACCCCACTGGTGATCACTAGTTGGGATCAGCTGTGCAAGCTGCAGCCAGAGGGAGGAGGCGCAGAAGCAGAGGCTGCTGAAACAGGAAGAGCAGGAACGCTGTTCATAGTGCTGAAACAGGAAGAGCAGGAGCGCTGTTCATAGTGCTGAAACAGGAAGAGCAGGAGCGCTGTCCATGGTGCTGAAACTGGAAGAGCAGGAGCGCTGTCCATAGTGCTGAAACAGGAAGAGCAGGAGCGCTGTTCATAGTGCTAAAAACAGGAAGAGCAAGAGCGCTGTTCATAGTGCTGAAACAGGAAGAGCAGGAGCGCTGTCCATAGTGCTGAAACAGGGAGAGCAGAAGGAACTGTAACATATACCATGAACATATTATACATCAAAATATTCATCTTATTCTCCTCTAACTCAAAATGTCAAAATAAGACAGATTTGAGGTTTTTGTTTTGAGATATTCTTGTTTGTTTGGCATCACTGGCCTAACTTAATTTAAAATAGGTGGTCAGAGGTACTGGTGGTGCCCGTTCACAGCAGCCTGGCCTCTGTCAGTGTGTCCCAGGGCAGCTATGTTGGTACTGGTTTATGCCGCTATTGGAAATTAAGAGTGAGACTGTATCAGATATGGGTTAAAAAAGCTGATATCAAACATCTCTGGTCCTGGGCCAAATAGCTGTTTGTGGTGCGGGAGTGAACCCAACATGGTAACTACTGATCACACTGTCCTCCACATCCCAGGATGTTTTTATCATAGCCACAGATGGATCACTCTTCATCTCCTGTGTCTACTTTTACTTTGAATCAAGATGTTGCTCCTTGAGTTGGAACTGAGACCCACAAGCTGCAGCTTCTTCTGTACCAGAAACTTCTTCAAACAGCTCATCCCTACTGCTTTCACACCACCAGATCATAAACTCTGCCATATCCCTGCTTCTGTGTGATATAGAGATGATCCTACATCTTTCAGATCATCCACTGCTTCAAGCCTTCTTCAGACTCCTTCTTCGTGTCTTTTTGATACTAGTTGATCTTAGTAGTGTCTGTGGTGATCTAATCCTGTTTCATATCTTTATATTTTTTATCTTTCTAAGTTCAGTGTGGCCTTTCTATTTTTGAGAACTGCGGCTCGCTTGGATCTTAAAATGAACCCGATGCATTTGCTTTTGTTGCGTTTTTGCTTTTGATAAAACATCCTTGTGGAAAATGTTTTTCCCTTACCTCCAGAAAGTAAGATTTATTTTTATTTTTTTGCTTTTCTTTAAATCTTAGAAAAGAGTCACTGAGTGCTGTTGCCAAGCTCACTGGTGCATTCTGTTTTCCCACACTGTTGATTTCACCACTCCAACTGATCTGGCAATCTCACAAATTGATTTGTTTTGTTTTTGCTGCCTAATGATGACCGGCTTCTTTTGCAATTACAAGTCTTTTAACAGCAGGAGCTCACAGCGTTAGCGTCCAAAGCCTGCTCTCGTAGAATTAACTCCAAGACTCGTGTAACTGATAAATAAATAACAAGGGCATATGAAACATGACAGCTTTGCACGAACTAAAGCCTTCACTACCTCCATATGTGTGATTCCTCAAGCCTTTAACATTTTATTACTTTAAACATAAAACTGATTTACAAAACAACAGTTAGGTAGTGAATTACAAAAGGAGTTATGATTGAAATAAAGTCATGATAATTTAGGTTGCTCAGTATTTACATGACTGCTTTAGTTTTAAAATGTAAATTAATATACATAATAAAAGCAGTTTGTCATTGCAGAATTAATTCAGTTTCTAAAATGAAAATGAAATTATGTAAATCACTTAACTCACCTTGCTTGCTGTGGTGGTGCCAGTGTTCAGCAGTCTCGCTTCTGTCAGTGCGCCTCAGGGCAGCTGTGGCTACATTGTAGCTCATCACCAGCGTGTGAAAGCGGGGGGTTGTAGAACCCTAGCAGGCACTATACAAATACAGGCCATTTACCGTAAAACATGTATATAAAATGTACATCATCAGTGTGAGTCCTTACACACTGATGATGATCAGCTACAGCTACAGCTACAGCTACAGCCACAGCGGCCCTGGGGACACAGGCGAGGCTGCAGGCGCCTACATCCACCGCAGACAAGGAAGGTCATGACTGATGGAGCCTGGATTTGAACTGGCAACCCACCAATTACAGGACAAACTCTGAGCCACCGTTGCCCCAGTGATATCTAATGATATTTACAGGTCAAACTGGAAAAATTAGATTATGGTGCAAAAGTTCATTTATGTAAGTAATTCAACTTAAAGCCATACTCTGCAACTTTTTCATATTTTAAATCATGTTCTTGAGCCAGTTTGTGCTAAAATGACCTTTACAGGGTTAATGAAATGTCACTCAGACCTCCACCGCCCTCTGTGGCCAGAATACCACACTTGCAACTTCAGAGTGGCGGTCCGGTCCCTGTTGGACTTAGTAAAGTGGAGCTGACATGCCTGGTGCTGCAGTCTGCTTCCAGCATATTTCCTGCATGTTTTAGATCATGAACACAGCTGATTTGTTTGATTTAGTGATGAACCGCTCCTGTAGACACTAATGAAGGCTGAGGAGACGTTTCAGCTGTTAGATTAAGGTGTTAAAAAGACCAACGCACAGTGAGAAGATAAGTTTCACTTTTGGTTTCACTAACGGACACTAGGGGGTGCTAAAAACAAGCTAAAACTGCCAAGTGAGCCTTTAAAAGGTGAAACTAAAAATGAGATAGACTCATTCCATGCAAAGCCAGATATTTCAGCCTTTATTTGTTATAATAGTGATGATTATGGTTACAGCTGATGAAAACCCCACATTCAACATCTCAGACAATCAGAATATTGTGAAAAGTTTCAATAATCTAGACTCAAAGTGTCACTCTGATCAAATAATGAATCCTGCAAAGGGTTCCTGAGCCTTTAGATGGTCTCTCAGTCTGAGCTGGATTACTGACATAAATGGACGTTTGCACCAGATTCTCAGTTTTAGAGTTTTACCTGTTTATAATCTAAAAGTCAAAGTAACTGAATTTGATAATTAGGCTTTAGTGATAAAGAAAAGATGTGCTAACAATGAAGGATAATTAAAATCATAATAATATCTGTAAATAACTGATCCAAAATCACAACTATTCCAGCTGTAGTACAAGTGGTATCATTGGAAAATAGATTCTATAAGCTTCACACGGTGCTGTAAAAACCATAGATATGTTTTTACAGCTGAAGATACCTGTTCCATCATAAAGATATTATATAGTTAACTCAGACCTTCATTAGAACATCATTTAAAAATGAAAGAAACTGAACTTTTGTTCCCCAACAATCTGAGTTAATTCAAGACGTTTTTCTACTTTTTGAGTGATATTTTGTAATTTTATCCTGAAAATTTGGACCTTAACTCCTGAAGATAAAATCTAGTTTTTAAAACTGAACTTTTTATTGACTAATATTATTATTACAACTTTCTAATAATCATTTTTACTTCATGATGTAGTTTTACTGTAACAAAGTAATAAAATAGGCCACCTGTATATCCTCCACCAGGGGGCAGTAGACACGAACAGGTCTGGAAAGGGCAGGTGTCTGATGAAGGTACTAATCCTGATGCTTCGTGCAGTTTGATGTACATTTCATAACATTATTCTACAACATTCTACTTTCTGACAACAATAACAAAATAATTTATCTGCATTTTTCCTTTGAGCAGCCCTAAACCTCTGTCATAGTCTTTGATGCTTTCAGTCGCAAAGATAATCATCGAGCAAAGCAGCAAAGTCGACTTCCGTCTTAGTTAAATCTGCTCTGTTACTCGTCCTTATTTTTAGCCTGTTTTCAAACACTTTCTCCTTTTGTATTTTGTGCACATCAGTTCAGCTGAAACAGCTAAACTGTTCTCCACACCACTTCCACTGCGTCCATCACGCTGCAGCAAACTTCCTCCCAGTCGCCGCTTTTATATTACATCAATAGATAAAAGTTGCATCTTTTGATTAGATGTGACTGCAAAAAGAAAACTTAGTAAAACTGTGTCTCAGCACTTCGGCTCCCCGATCTGCTGTCGAGCCCGTCACTAGTAACAATTTCCTGATTTCCGAGAAGCGACGGTGTATGTGTCAGTTTGCCTTTACATGCTCTGCTTGATGGAGCAATTAACCAAAAAAATGTCTCTCACTTCCAAGTTGACTGGTCAATAAGGGTCTGAAACTGATTGGAGCAGACAGTATGTTGACACTGATGACTGCGGCGGAGTTGGAACTCCTGGGATAGCAGTGCCAGATTCACAGTCATGACCTGAGCACTCACACATCATGACGGCTGTAGGACTGTCATGCCCACCCCTGCTCACAGTATCTGCACATAATGAGCATTGGTGGGTTGCTTGTCTCCAGACTGCTGAATGTTTCTGGCCTGGGCTCAAAAGTCAGTTAGAATGGTGACAGGGCTTCGGGCTACTGGATGAATGCCTGAGCAGCTGTGGTGACCCCACGTATTTGACAGTTTCTTTCCTGCAGAGGGGCGAAAAGAGGGCATGCAAAACTGAATGTATAAGCTCTTTTCTGATTTATATTTGCATAACTGGCTCCATTAAAGTGCACTGCAGATTGACTGATGTGCTTTGAGTGAATTTAAGAATCACATACACTCATAAACAGCATGTGAGAGAGGTGGACGCTGGATCTGTTAATTCAAACGGGCCGTTGTTCCAGATCTGATTCTGTCTGCAGTAAAACCTTTGGTAGTGGTTTCAGCCCAGATATGTCATAAATGATTAAACATATAAATATATTCATCCGTCATTTCTGAGACTTTCAGATGTTTTATTATTATTATTATTATTATTATTATTATTATTATTATTATTATTATTATTATTATTATTCCTATTATTATATTATTATTATTATTATTCCTATCATTATTATTATTTTATTATTATTATTATTATTATTTTATTATTATTATTATTATTATTATTATTATTATTATTATATTATTATTGTTATTATTATTATTATTATTATTATTATTATTATTATTATTCCTATTATATTATTATTATTGTTATTATTATTATTATTATTATTATTATTATTATTATTATTATATTATTATTATTATTATTCCTATTATATTATTATTATTGTTATTAATAATAATATTATTATATTAATATTATTATTATTATTATTATTATTATTATTATTATTATTATTCCTATTATTATTATATTATTATTATTATTATTATTCCTATTATTATTATATTATTATTATTATTATTATTATTATTATTATTATTATTATTATTATTATTATTATAAAATGTAATTAGGTCCCTGCTTACAATGGTCAGATGCTAAGAATAAGGTTTGTGAACTAAATAATGATGCATTCACTGCAAAATGTAAATATGAATAGTTAGTGGCTATTCTAAGGAGCAAATGTAAGAATTCTACAGAGTTGTTTAAAGATCCAAAGCCAGTAAACAGGAGCGACCCAGAAGTTGTTTCTTGTACCCCTAAGACGCCACGCCATCTTTTTGTTTTACTCTAATATCAGGTGAAGCAGGCTAGAGGCTAACGTTGAGCTAACAATGCTAACAGTGAATTAGAAGCAAATAGTCGGCTCTAAAAATATCTCAAGCTACTTTTTCAATCACCAACAACTGGATATTACAGTGAAGTGTGTGTGTGACAGTCCACTTCCACTTTTTAAGTCGTCTGAAGACACATTTTTAATCTAGCTTTCAGAGGATGTCAGTCTGCTACCTTAGGTATCTTAGTTCCAGCTATTATTGATGTCTCGGTTGGATTTCTGGGTTTGAGTTTTTTACTTTTTTTTTCTTTCTTTTTTTTTCTCCTTTTTTTCATTTGAGTTTATTTCTTATCAATAGGGTATTCTACAGTTGACGTCACCACGCAAAGGCTGCTGGGAAGGGTCATACTGATAAGCTGCATTAACAATAGAAAATATACAGTTTCAGAGCGCTTTGACATCGATATGAAGGCATAAAATGGAGGAAGTTGTTTTGACAAAAAAAAAAACATACCAGAGAGCTTTTCTTGATGGTGACCCTGCTAATTATCGATCACCAGAACTGAAGCGCTAGCTCTAATGAAAGTCAAAGTAAAAACTAACCCTCGCTAGCAGCGCTGTTGTTTTAAACGCCATTATTCCCATCACGGCTCCTTCTTGAGTAATATAAAAATAAGTTCATTACTCTCAGTGCTCAAGTAACATTTTCTCAAGGTAGTTTTTTAACTGTCAGGTTATCATTACTTTTTATATTCCACTCACCTCTGGTCAGAAGACTTTTTCGTGGACGTTTGGGTGGACATGCTGTTTGGCCGAGACGTTCAGCTGGACCGCTGCCTCCTTGTTAACTCTCCTCCAGTAACACTGCTGCCTCTAACGCTCCGGTAACAACGCTGCCTCTACTCTCCATTAACAACACTGCCTCTAACTCTCCGTTAACAACGCTGCCTCCACTCTCCGTTAACAACGCTGCGTCCTGCATTAACTCTCCTCCGCTGCTCCTCCTGGATAACCCCACGTCTGAGAGCGTCGTTACGACCGGCGGCTGATCATTCTCGGATGTAGGACTTTCCCCTCCAGGAAGATGTATGTAACAAATATACGTGCTTTTCTTGATCTGCTCCACACAGTTAAAATCCGCTCGTCCAACTTAAAAACTACCACCGCTTTGCTTCTTCTGTCTTTAGCTTAGCCCGTGTAGCTTTCCAGCTGTTTCACGTGGTGTCGGCCTGAAACTGGCGTCTCCGGGTCTGCAGCGTTATACTATTGACTTTACCGGCTTTGGAAAAGGGATAAAAAGTCCTCTCCAACATCCGATCTGGGCGTCTAGAGTCCGATTAGCACCTCCCCCAGCAGCAGCGTTAAGTTCCTTGCTGTTTGAAAATCTTTAGGAGACGAAAAAATAACTTTAGCTAGAGCTGAGCGCCGCAGTCCCATAGGAATCCATACTAAAATGTAGATTGTTTGTATGACCATATTTCCCAGAGTGCTTTGCGGCAATCTATTTTTAGCTACTGTAGAAAGCTCTATTGACCTTTCGCCGAGCCCCGCCCCCCTTAGTTACTGTTGCCAACTCCGACAATGAGTGGATCAAATACTGCAGCTCCGCAGATTTCCGCGATGGAAAGAAGTAGACAGATGCGTGTCAGCGACATTGTTTGGAGCAATTCGTCCTCAATATCATCCAGATCGAGGCAAAAGGGTTACAGTATGCAGGGATACATTAGTGTCGGCGCCTCTGAGCGAAGCGTAGCAGGTTACAAGGAGTTGGAAGTTTGGGAGAAGGTCCGGCGTCCGGGGACGCGTGGATCCGAGGAACCGTGGCGGCGATGCGGTGTCCCTGTGAGCTGTCAGCTGTCAGATGATCTGAGCTGCAGGCAGCTCTAACGGAGAAAAGCTCCCGGCGCTCTGCATCGCTATCATCTCAGCTGAGTCTGTTTATTAAATGTAACTTTTTATGCCCGTGTTTACTTTCATTTTTAGTTCCCGGCCGGAGCTCGGCATTAATTCATCACGTGATCATGACACCACCCGCTGTTGCGCCAAGGCTTAATGTGCGTTCATAAGACACACGGTTGAGGTAATATTACGCTGATTTGCCGGCACGATGTGTCTTATCTAAAAGGGTCTTGGATAGTCTGGGAGGCAGACCTCCGCCCAGCCGTGGGCGGGGGGAGCACTCATGCTTGGCTGTTGCTGGTTGAGCTCGATGAGGAGGTTCTGAAGGGAAACGAAGGAGACACGACTACTATCGAGGCTAATGCTTAGTAGTAAATTAGGCTTAGCCTCATCATCTTGTTTGGAGTTTGGATAGTAACGGTTGCTATGATGTGTGATTGGACGATAGCCGTTCTGGGGGCGGGGTCGGCGAAAGGCTAATTGCTTTTTTTACTGTTGTAGTTTTATACCTGTCTTGTATTTCATGGATTCATCTTTTATGTACATTGATTGATTTGTTCAGCACTCAGGCCAGCTCAGTGGCCTAGTGGTATGAGTGTCCACCCTGAGACTGGGAGATCGTGGGTTCAACACTCAGCATCAAAGGGGTTGGATTGGGGGGTTAAACCACCAAATCGTTCCCGGGTGTGGCCACCGCTGCAGCTCACCACTCCGCCAGGGGATGGGTCAAATGTGAAGATGTAATTTCACACACTGGTGTGTGTGACAACTAGTGGGACTTTAAGCTGCCATGCTGTTTTATAAGTGCTTTATAAATAAACTTGACTTGACTCGTTCTCTCGTTACCTCTGGTAATGCGGGTTTCCGGTTCCAGATGCGTGTTTGCGTTCAAAACCTAGCTAGTTCTGTAGATTCGCTACAGCACCTTTAAGTCAGTCATGTAGAAACTAAACAATTTCTTCCAATCAATCGATCCAGCGCATATCAAAAGGTAAATGAATGGATCCTATTAAGAAAGTGTGTTAAAGATATTTTAATCACCATTAAATTTGAAAAAAGCATGAAAAACAGTCCTTCCTGAAGTAACCCCAGAGGAATCCTTACACTGCTGTTGCAGGAGGTGATAGCCTTTCATTACAGAAATAGCAACATTTTTGACTGTTGTCTGCAGAACCATTAAATCTGTTTGGGGAATAACCTTTGATGTTTTAACCTTTCAAGGAGAGCCTCGGCTCAGAGATTGTCTCAATATCCTCCGTGAGCCCTTCACCAGCTGTAAGTCAGAGCCTCTGTGGGATAAATGTGAAAAGCCCACTAAGTGCGATGAGGTTGAGTAGAGGAATGAAGGGGTTTGGGTGATGAAAATAGAAATGCTAATGGCCAACGTCTAATTGCTTGTTGCCCAAATTGGCTGACACGAGCACCCATCTGCTGAAGGTGTGCAACGCTGGAAAGTGAGTGTTAATTAAAATACTTGAAAGATAATTTGAGGAATTGAAAACTATTTAATGCTCACTTATGTGAATCCGGTGCAACAGGAAAAACGGGACGGGAATATGCTCCGTGTTATTATTGGAAATGATCGTGCATGTGGGAGTGAAGCTAGCAGAGGAAGTTGGAGCTGAAGGGGGGAGAAAACGCACAATATTTATGAAGCACTGTCAGGTTAATATCATGCAACATTTATTGATGCAGTAATGTTTAATTTAGCATACGCTGCTGTAATAAGCCATTAGGTGTTGTGCTATGATTCAGAGTTTGATGGTGCTGTAATGACAATCAGATGCCCTTGAATATTTCACTAACAGCGCGTCTGCTGCATTTAAAGGCAGAAAACAACAATAAATCACACCTGGCTGAGGATGCGGTGTGGCTGTGCCGCCTATCGATAACATCAGAATCAGCCTCGACGGCGGGATGTAAAATATTCAAAATTTCAGGCAGGAACATGATTGGATTAACTTTGATAATGGATGTAATAAAAGCAGGCGGCGCCCTTTTAATAAATCTGCCAAATGGTAAAAATTATAGAAGCATTTGGTGGAACGACAACAGCACCACCTCACAGGGAGGCAGCTCCTGGTGGAGGAGCTTTAGGAGATTAGGAGAGAACCCGAGGACTGGCCGAGGTCAGCTGGAGGAGGCTGAACTAAAGCAACACTCTCCTGTGAGAATGTCCAGGTGTCCCTTTGGTCCTCTGAAGAGAACGCCTTTCATTTCCTCGTAGCTAACCTGATAAATTGTGTTTTGCCAGCTGTCTGTTGTGAGAAATCCAAAGATATTTCTTCTGACACGCGGCGCGGGTGACAGTCATTTACATACGGATTAAAGAATAGATTATCATATCAGATGGGGCGCTGGATCACTGAAATAGCTCAATGAAAACAGAGCGATCAGCTGGATATCACACCAGGTGCTGCATATGGATGCAGATTCAGAGAAGCCTTCCTCTTTGGTCGGCTCTGCAGGCCATGGAAGGATGCTTTCTTGCTGCGGCGAGCTGACCCGTAGCTATTTCTGGACCAACTTCAAAGTTTGTTTGGATCATTATTTTCAATGACTGTCATTGCAGCAGCTCAATCACAGCGTAAGGATGGGACTCAGGGTCACATTGTTATCACTGATTTCCTCACCATTGACATACACGTGAACACCCAGAGACTCCAGAGAAACCCCACAGCTGTTGCTCTGCATGCTCCTGTCTTTGCTTCTGGTTTAATTCCTTTCTAAGCACTTTTTTTGTTTCTAAATCTCAGAAGCATATTGCAAACGCCGCTGAGCTGATGATCTCCCTGCACAGAAAATGCTGAATTTATCTTTATAATAGATCATTATGCATCTGCCAAAGAGTAATGGCAGCAGGACAGCAATAATGCTGCTTGATTTACCTAAATGCCATACTCCATTAGATTTGAGTTCAGAGTATTAGCACCAAAGGAAGAAACGGGCTCGTGGAAAAAGGCGAGCTGTGAGATGGAGAACTTGCGCTCTGTAAAATTGCTCCATTATCAAAGTTACATCAGAGGGACATTATAAACAACCCCTGCCAGGGGATTTATTAGTGCTGATAAAAAAACTGCAGAGTGTAGTAGCAGAGACATTGTCCCTTTTCACTCCTCCAAAAACCCATTATCGCGCTGATCTGTGTAGCTGTGTGAAGCAAGAACCAGAACCAGACTCACGCTGAGAGACGAGGAACAGAGAACGTAAAAAAGTCTTATCTGAGACACGCTCCTGTCGGTTCTAACTTTTTAAATGTACATACATATACTAGCTGTAACGATGTAGAGCTTTACCATAACTATTTGATTGAACGTTGAAGTAAATGATCTAATTGATGATGGAAGAAAAGCACTAAGAGACATTTCCTACAAAAACGTTTCTAATTAGATTTTTTCGCCTTATTTTTAGGTGAAGAGATTTTAAAATGCTTTGAATGGGGAGCTTAAGTCACGCCCATCAACCTCCGGACCAAAGAAATGAATGGGAGTCTATGGAGGGCTGCGTTATTTTCTGATTTAGTTTGATTATGTATCATGGATTTCACATATCCGTAAGTTTTAAAGACACATTTTGATGCCAAGAAAGCGCTTATATTAGGTTTTGTGTGATAAGACGTAGTGACGTAAAGTTCATCTCACCGAATTGACGTCATCAAACCAGACACGGAGGAGAGGAGAAGAAAAATGGCCGTGAGTTTAACGAGCTTCGAATCCTTCTTTAAGGTTGAAAGACGAAGCATTAGCCGTGGAGAAAACCACAGACATATATACGTAGACGCCTCGTGGACTGGCGCTGCTTATTGGAGCCGCTGTAGTGGCCGACCGCCATCTTAGATGGGTCTCCAATCGCACCCAGTGCATTCATTTCTACTGAGGACGGTGCTTACCCAGCTAAAAAACACGTTTTATCAAGTCTCAAAGAGTTAGTCCCACTCCACCCAACCAAGCAACTTCTAGGGAGAGTACTACTTCATCAACTATTTAGGTGTGTACAGCACATTAAACAGACGTCCAACATTATGAAGAGATTGTTGATCTTTTACAAACCCTGTCTGGTCAGATGAAACGATAGTAGGGAGCACCGTCTCAAGGTGTTAGGCCAGGACCTTCGCGAGAACTTTTGCATTTACAGTCGAGATATTGAGCCGCAGCATGAGTGGTTTTATCTTTTTTCAACGGCACAGAAATAACAGCTTGACGCAAAGTTGGCAGAAGCTACCGAGCAGCAGACTTGTTGAACGCTGACAGCAGCAACGGTGAGAGTAGTCCAGAAAATTTCGAGAGTGCGAAAGTGCAAGTAACACCTAAATCAACTTTTTTTGCTGATAAACTGTATAGATGAGTGTCTAATAGTGCACTTTGTGGGACATCGTTTTATTTGTAAATACTGTAAAATGGTAATAAGGGACAGATATCATGAGATTACTCTTCTTTCTGCTCCCTTTCATTCGTTTTGACAGTTTGTTTTATTTTTCTTTCTGGATTAAATAGAAAAATTACAAAAAATTGCTTGGGTATGCAAGTACAAATATGTATTTTTCAGGGGTGGGAATTTAACGCGTTAATTATGATTAATTAATTAGAAAAAAATTATGCGTTAAAAGAAATTTACGCATTTAACCCTTTAAGCCCGAGGGTCCCCCAGTTGGGGGATGTTGAAGTTTAGCAGCAGAATCCATGCCCTAAATATCAATATAGTCAAGCTGCACCTCTACAGAAAGCTCAGAGCCTTGGCTACAAGACCATGTGAACCTTTTTTATGTGCTCCAAACACAACTAACACTACAATCAAATGAGTGATCAGAAATCCCTCTTCATGTGTTTTTGCCTTCATTTCTGTCTCTAATGATGCTAAATCAAATCAAATTATTATTATTATTATTATTATTATTATTATTATTATTATTATTATTTTATCAGTATTGTACTTTTAGGTCTGTCTTATTTTTGCCAGTGATACATATATATTTTTTTCCTGTTTTGAATTGAAAAACAATTTAAAAGCTTTTTTTTTTTTTTAGAAACTAAAACAGTAGAAATTACAATAATAATGTTATTGTCTATTGTTTGATTCTCTGTCTCATTATTTTTAATTTTAAAAAAATGCTTTCGGGGCAAATTTTCTTGAACGATTAAAATGCGATTAATCAAGATTAATTAATTACAAAGCCTTTAATTAATTAGATGATTTTTATAATTGAGTCCCGCCCCTACTAATTTTAGATAATAAAATGTTGTTAAACTTCAGCAGGAAAGGGTTTTTCTTGAGTTTCACTGTTTCCTATGCATGGTCTTTGTTTCTTCTTTTGTATAAGAAGCAAAGTATTGAATCAAGGTTTGAACACATGGTGTAAATATCTGAAAAGACACCATTAAAAAGACAAATAGAACTGGGGATTTTATATTTAGTTTATAGGAGTTTACAGTTTTACCAGCGACTGAGCTGAGTGCTGGAGGAATCCCTGCAAATGGACGGATAAAGTCGGAGTTGTCCAAATCACACAAAACAGAGGCAACGGAGATCAGCTGTAATAATGAAAAGCAATAAGACTTCCGAGCGCCGGATTTCAACAAAAACGACAAGACAGAAGACCCTGAAGCAGTCAATTTGGTTTTCTGTGGTGTGTGTGGGCTACAGCTGGAGGAGAAAGCGTTGACGGCAGCACGTTTGTACAGGAGATGCTATCAGCAGCAGCTGAGTCAAACTCAGGAGATGGGTTTGTGGCGCTGAACGGTCTCAGCAGCGCGGACACAACGGCTGAGTAAGCCTCTAGGGGATAAAGAAATGACTGGATGAGTCACCACCTGCTCTTCTACAGCAAGAACGTTATCATACGACACAAGCGTGTCAGTAATATTCTTCAACCCTGTGTTTGGAGCTATAAATACAGCTGTCAGTTTCAAAGTAGAATTTACGGTAAAAGGAATCTATGGTAAAAAGTTTTGGTAAAGGGGGGCATATTATACAAAACTACCTTTTGTATCCTTTTGCGCTACCATGTGGGTCTCTACTGCCTCTATAAACACTCCTAATGTGAAGAAATCCACCCATCTGTTTTCTGACAGTGTTTGGTTTTAAGAATTAAGTGCCTAAAATGAGCTGTTTCATAAAGTCCTCATTTGTGATGTCACAAAAGGGAAAATTAGAATAGACCCACCTCCCTGCTGGAGGTGCAGTGCCTCTACTCTGAGCCCCTCCTGGATATCGGAGCGTCTCAGCTTATAGCAGTCTGAGCTGGGAAGGGTGGGCGTGGCCAGAAGCAGCTTCATTTCTTAAAGTGACAGAGCCCTGAAACGGCTCGTTCTGGAAGGTACGGAAACTGTCAAGCCTCTGAAATTGTTTATGTGAGAGGGATTTAGTGAAAAGAACTTCATAAACATGTTTGGTATTGACCGTTGGACTATTACTTAAGAAACAAAGTCATAATATGTCCCCTTTGAAGTCAGACCTATAGAGTGAAAACATTTAGTCAAGTAGCAGATGGGCTTGAAATGTGCAAAAAAGAGAGGGAGAATCATCTTCTTAATAAACTTCTAACATATTTCTGAGTAAAGGGAATTCTGTCTAGAAGAGATTATTCTATGTTCTCGGTGTGTTTATTGTTTTTGTCTGATAAGACTCTGGTCTAAATGCATTATTTGCTGATTATGAGCTAAATTCTGATTCCCACCAGCCAAGACTGAGTATTTCTACAACATCTGCCTTCATTGTGAACTTTAAGCGTCTGTTTGCAGACTTTTCCTGATCCCTGACCTGACTGTAATACTTTCTCTGGATACCTTCAGGTTCTTGTAGCTCAAATCCACCAAAATCCCAAAAGGACTGGTTGTACCAAAACCAACCTCAGCTGTTTTCAATAATGTATTGCAACTGGAGAAAATTCCAGACATGTAGGAGATTCTTTTATCATCAGAAATCAGATGTCCAGCAGATAAATAAACACAAACATTTGTTTTTGGTAAAAACGACAAGTTATTTGCACCATTTCTCATTTCTTAATGCTGCTGAGTTGTTTTTTTCTTTTGTTCTGACTCAAATCAGATAAAACGACTCAATAAGGCTGAAAGTCTATCAGATCAATTCAGCAAAGCAGGTTAAAAAAAGGTAATATTCAGTTAGAAACACACTGTACTTGTTACTTATGTCGCTTTTCTTCGGCTGAAACATTCCTGAAGCTGTTGAGCAAAATATATTGTCACAGTTTCATCACAACTTTCTTCCTTCTGTCTCAGTTTGGTCAGAATTGTTCCTCCTTTCTTAAATTCGGCGGCTAATCGTCTCAAAGTTACACTTTTTGTACTTTCTTTGTCACAAACCTCAAAATGGTTTCAGATGCCCATGATTTATGTAATAAGGATCAATTTGTCTCTGGAATGTGAGAACAAGGCCCCACAACTCACTTGAGGAAACTGAGAACCTTTGTCAGAGTTTAGAGCAGGGGTATTTAATTCCGGGTCTGGAGAGCTGGTACCCAGCACGTTTTAGTGGTTTCTCTGCTCCAACACACTTGATTCAGCGGTTGAATCACCTGTGCAGCAGCTCATCAGGCTCTGCCTGTTAATCACCTGCTGATTGAAATCAGGTGTGTTGAAGCAGAGTTAAAACTAAAACGTGCTGGATACCGGCCCTCCAGGACCAGGATTGAATGCTCTTGGTTCAGGGTAATATTTTATTAGACCGCCTTTAGCTTTGATTACAGCACATATTTGCTGTCATTGTCACAAGTTTTATTCAGTGTTGCAGTCATTTTTCACCAAGATCTTGTGTTGATTACGGGAGAATCCGAATACTGTGCAAAGCCCTCTCCGGCACATCTCAGAGAGCTTCAACAGGGTTGAGGTTTGGACTGTGTGTGGATTGTAGGAATTGTCATCTTGAAAAATGCTCGCGCCATCAGGGAGGGAAGGTCCAGGCAGAACGACCTGGTTGTTTTGTCTAATTGACTGACCTCCTTCTTTGGGCTCCTGCTGAACTCTAGACCTCGTTATAAATACAGGTGGCAGCTTTTTTCAGCCAGCCAGTGTAGTTTTGCACATTTTTTAAAGGAGTCATCACCTATAACACCGTGGATATCTACGTCCTATTATAGTCTTTTAGACCATTAAAATAAATTGTATTGGAAAAATAAATTAAAAATGTGTTTTTTTAATCCTTTTTTGTAAAGGGCATATTTTCTCACGAGATCACACGCGACATTTCGGCTGTGTCGGACGCGCGCGGGACTGAGGGGCGCGTTGATTGGTGGAAGGAAGCAGGAAGCAGCTTCAGCGTCTCGCTCCAAAACAACAAAAGTTATAACTGAACCCGACCTGGCAGTGACCTACGGGATCCAACAGTACGAGCCCGAGCCTCGCCTCGTGCTTAATGGCGTCCTCGCTTGTTGTTGAGTTGGGACAAAGCAAGCTAACAGCCAGGCATCGGCTCTTATGCTGTTGTGAAGATGGAATACACAAACCGATCGGAGTTTGTTTCCCATAACACGGATTATAACATGAGTCGTCAATCATTTATGCGTTTCACGTTATGAAATGAGCTTTGTTGTGCCGGTTTGTTCGCTGCTGGTTCATATTTGTTTATATTCGACCTTTGTGACGACATATAGGCTACTCTTGTTTTGGAGTGCGCGTGCTCGTGGGGTGCATGTGAGCTGGTTGAAGAAGGCAAGATTAAACAAATGCGTCAATGTTAAATATCGGCTTCTCAGCCAGTGAAAAATCATTAGGAAGCCATTATAGACATTTGTTCAAGTGGAAAAGTGAAAATTTCAGGTGACGACTCCTTTAAAGGTGTCCTAGAATGAAAATAATCAACAATCTAAAACAGCTTTGAGCCTCCAAAAAGCATAAGAACATTTTTTTAGCTTTCATCTGTCCCAGGATTCCTGATACAGGTCATTCTAAACCCCCTTACTCAGGCCTTCAGTGAAAAGAGCTGTTAGCCCCTCCCACTCAGCCAGGACATGCTGATTGGTTGGTTTCCCCAGAAGGCCTCAGACACATGCAGGTTTGAGGAGGCGTGGCTCCCCCTTATGATGTGTTAAGGAAGGCTTTCTCAGAACAGGAGGTTTTCTCTTCCCTTTTTCAACTTTCTAATTTACATAAAAAGTAGGTCACACACGGCTTTGACTTTTTGGCATGCTGCTGTTGACCACCCAAGCTGTCTTATAAATTCGCCAAATTATTTCTTATAGTAGCACCATTTGGAAGCTACTCTTCTGTCACAAGAAAAATACAAATATTGCCTCTTAAACTGATGATTATTAAGATCAGATTAAACTGGCTGATGCACTGACATTAAGGTGCAACTTAAATGTATTCTTATCTTTAATGGTGGGGTGGAGGCTGTTTTCCTGGAGCATTTGTTGCCATATTGCTTGGAATTCCTTCCACATATGGATGCCAACCTTGGCTTGTTCTGCTGCCCTTTCTTTGTCCAGCACTCTGGTCATGCTGTGGTTAAATGTGCTTTACAAATAAATATGGTATGGTATGGCAACCAATAACTAAAATGTGAGGCATCTGCTATTCCACCTTTCATTGAGTAATGTTGAATGCTGAATCAGCTCCGGTGGCCTAGTGGTATGAGTGTCGGGACTCGGAGATCGGTGATCGAATCCCGGTCGGGTCAAAATGGGACCCAATGCCTCCTCGCTTGACACTCAGCATTAAAGGGATAGATTGGGGGGTTAAACCACCAAATAGTGCCACAGCTGCAGCTCACCGCTCCCCACCATGGGGATGGGTCAAAGATGTGAATGCGGAGATGTAATTTCACCAGTGTGTGATGATGGGACTTTAACTTTAATTTCACAAATGTTAAGAAAAATGGGAAACCTGAACTAACTCTGTTCTCTGGAACAGGAAAGTGTCATTATATGATACATAACTATACAGATTATTACTAAAAAACTATATTTTAAAAAAACAAAAAACGTTTGAATTGAACAAAGGCTCTTACTTTGAAGGGTCATGATATTGAGCTGTGGTAAAATCTCTCTTTGAGTCATAAAGGTTCAGCGCTCTGATCTATGTGATGATTCTGAAACTCCTTGTGAATTCTGCGTTGACAGTTCCAGCCCAGTGAAGGTGGTTTTATCCTGATCTGATCAGCTTTAGGCAAAGTAATAAAGGACAACTTTAAAGCTGATTCTATAAGCACCACTCATTTGTCCCTTTAGTAACTAGAGCATTAAATAGAGAATTCCCACCAGTGCAATTTGTGCTTCCTTTATTTAATTATAATGATGTACATGCTTCAAAAATACTGAGATGACGTTTATTAAATTGTGCATTTGATTCATTTTGAATGTTCTTTGGGAACCTTTAGATAATGAAATAAAGTTTTCATTTATACGACCTGATGTGTTTGATGGGCTTCATCTCTGTGGAAACACAAATCCATAATAAAGCACACATTCAAGATGTAGTTGTAGCCCAGAATGTTTCAGCGTTGTGGTGTTTGATGTTGGTCTGTCTGATCATTTCTGGATACTCTTTCATCTGTCTGTGACACCACAAATCAGATCTCTAAAAAAAGACACACGAGAATTTAGAACCCTTCCTCTTCTTCTCATAAAACCCAAACCTGCTTCTGCTTTAAACCATTTTGTATTAAGAATACCTAATAACCATAATTCTGAGATTTTGAGTGAGATTAAATCCATTAAGATTAAAGTAAAATGAAATTGATGGAGGGAAAAGGCACCATGGAGGGGGTCGTATTCTGTATGAGCTCAAAAAAGGAAGCGTTGAAAATTGAGCTGCTTATAATTGTGTGAAGAAGGAAGTACATCCTGTTTTGATAATAATGCTTTACATGACAGACGCAAAGGCCGCCATGTGCAGCTGCCAGAGTCCTGATGAGAACCAGGAAACACAATCACATGTGCCAGCTCAAATCAAGTTTCTACTGGATGCCAGTAGCTCCTAGCCTGGCAAGCCATCCTATAAATGTGAATATATAGTCTGGCCACGAACCATTGACGGCTCTCAGTCGTGAGGCGGGATCTACGGTTGTCTTTCAAAATGTCAGCACGCAATTGGATAGCGATAGGACCAATCAGAGTAACGAACAACGTGACGTAATCACAGCGACGGAAAAGAGGGAGGCAGCAATGGCGTCTAACATCAATGATTTCTGTCGTTTTTGTATAAAAACACGTGACTATCAGGTGTACTGGGACATTGCACTACTTAGTTTGATAAAAATAAGAAGGCGCTAAGTATATCAGACAGACTTACGCACGTTGGAGTCTAAATAATCCAATGTTGATGACAAAGCTGTTTCAAACCAACGTGGTTCCTGCGCTGCCGCCATGTTGCTTGTGTTCGCGGCCGCTGCGCTGACGTCATCGGCTATTCCCGCTCTGTGATTGGTCCAAAATATAGAGCGCTGTGATTGGCCCAACCAAAACTATAGCGAGCTGTGATTAGACAGCCACAGGCTGCGAGGGTTCCAATGAAGCGTGCCTAGACCAAACTCTGCAAAGCAAGAATTTGGTCTAGTTCACTAGGCTAAGTAGCTCAGAGAAGGTCTCCAACCCTCCATTTGTTTCTGGGTAAGATCTGACATGTTGCTTTGTAAACTATACAACCCTTAAGGCATGTAGGGCTGCCACCTAGTATCAGGGGTAAATAATAATAATAAACACATTTATTTCAAAGACAATATAATACATTTGCTACCAAACGCAGGAGAGCAGTTTCTATATAAAAGCATACAGTAAGACACATAAATTCATGTTATTACCATGTATCAGTGGTGTTCAAGCTCAGGCCCTGAGGGCTACTATCCTGCTTTTTTATAGACTGGCAAACCCACAGACATAAATACGTAGACGCCTCGTGGACTGGCGCTGCCTATTGGAGCTGCCGTAGTGGCCGGCCACCATCTTAGATGGGTCTCCATTCACCACCAGTGCATTCATTTCTACTGAGGAAGGCGCTTACCCAGCTAAAAAACACAGCGGGACGTATTCATCACTACGGCAATCAGTCAGTGGGGCAGTCCGCAATTCACCGTTGAACAAGAGGAAGAAGCAAATTTATCCTTTTTATAAATAAAGGACTTGAGTACCTCTATCTGCTCATGTCTGAAAGGCAAGTCCAGCTCAAAATCGTCCAAAGCCGTTTCAAACAAGTGGTGCTCCTGAGCTGACGCCATCTTTGTTTTTCTCCATTGCAGCACTGGTGCAAAGCCCACCCAAAAAAAGTCAGACACAAAACTGCACAGGCCTGCTGAGGCCATGGAGCATGGCTAGACCGACCTGCAGAGCACAATCTTTTTCTACTTCTACGGTTGGTCTAGAGTTCTAGGCTAGCTTTTCAAACCTGATCTGAATCAACAGATAATTCATAGGCTTCTGTAGATGCTGTGTAGACATAATTCAGCCGTGAACAACAACTATTTGCAGCTAAACTCAGTCAAAGTTTAGTCGATGCACTGTCTGGGACATGCCAGTTGAATTAGTTTAGGTAAAAGTTTCAATTACAGATTAAACCGGAAATCTGCCTCCTGTCTTCTGACTCACTCACACAGAGATTGGTATTGCCTTTCTCCTTTAACCCATACTTTTTGAAAATTGAACTTAGCTTTTAAAGATTTTTCTTAAATCACTGATTTGGTTCAGCTCACTTTTCCTCTCTTAACCTGAGGTCGTCTAATAAGAATTTTGAAGTTTCTACATTTGTTTCAGGATCCAGGAGATGGATCTTTTTCCAGCAGCAGCACCCAGAAGTGGTCTAACCTTGTTTTTTATGGTGTCTGGACTCCGTGGACACATTTTAAATAGCTGCTGAGTATATTTTTACTCCCTAAAGCATTTAGTTAGACCTGGGCTTTTATAACTGTTTCATGTTTTGTACATTGTGGTGCACTTTAGTAGCTCTTGTGGAACACTTTTCACCAGAGTCAGGTGTGTAGGATACTAGCAGCTCTGTGACTTTCCAGGGCCGAGATCATTTGGACCAGGAGCATTTGATTAAGGGTGTTTGCAAATTTAGGCTTCAGCTTGAGATGTTTTTAGAGCCGACTTTGTTTCTAATTTACTGTTAGCATTGTTAGCTTAATGTTAGCCTCTAGCCTTCTTCTCCCAATATTAGAGTAAAACTAAAAGGATGCTGTGGCTTCTTAGGGTTGCAAGACATAGTTTCTGGGCTGCTCTTTTTACTGGCTAAATAATTTATACTTCTCAGTCAGCTCGAGTGTGGAGTCGCGTACACTCATTGATGGAGATGCTTTTCCTTCAGACTTCTCCGTCACCTGGGGAAAGTTGCAAAGCAATTCCCCGCCAGGACAACAGAGGGCGTAGTGCTTTTCCGGGGTACCCTACCACCATGACAGTCACGTATCCGGTCCAAGATGGTGTATTTACTACTGTATTTACATTGTTTTGAGAAAGAAATCTGTTTCAATTTAACCTTCCTTCCAACATGACAGCAACATTAGACTGTTTTGTGATTATTTAACTGTAAAATTATTACTTTTGTGCATTTAAATAGAATTTAGAGTAAAAGGAAAATCCTTGTAAACAAACTTGTATGGCTGGTCCCTTGTTTTTTCATGTATTGCAGTAACGTTGAGTTTTAACTTCTGTTTAGCGGTTGCTAAGTGATAGGACCTATGCTGAGGTAGGAGCAGAAATAATCCTTACAAGGATGCTGCCCCTGAATATGGACACAGCTGTGGATGTAGCTGTGGCAGCCATCTTGAATGGGGGTTAATCACTTGAACATCCAGTGATGTTCTGAGACTTTCTTTAAATTCTACCCAGTCCATCGTGAGATATTTGTCTACAAATACAGGCTGGAGTATGCTTTTTGGTTGCAGACTACATAAAATTACATAAATTGTCTGAATCTTTCTGTAAATCTTCACTAACAGGTTTAAACACTAGCACGTCCAGCCCGTGTTTCCTGAGCAGCACGAACCTTCTGAGACCAGTAGACAGATGCCTTTTGATGTCACTTTTGTTGATGGGAGTCTTGTGTTATTCCAGCAGCTCCCAGTTCAGCAAGGCACTTTGAAATCCTCTTAATTGGCCGTAAAGTGTTTAATGGTTTGCCCCTTCCCCCCTCCCTTTAGTGCATTCCCGCCTTTAGGCCTTTCGGGCCATCAAGCGCAGCCCTTTAGCAGTTAGCAGGATTGGATCCGAGCCTGTGAGGATGCCTTCACTTATTGAGGTCCTGCTGTCAAGAACAAGCTAACTTCATTTCAATAAAAGAGAAAAAAACTTTTCTCCTTTGAAAACAAATTGTTCGTGTCTTCATAACCAGAAATCAGTGCATGGCGGTGGATTAACAGCAGCCCTGTTTGTTTGCAGCTAATTTTCACGGCTCCCAGCGGACTACTTTGGTCATTATTGAAATGAGCTGATTGTGGCTGTGATTTTGCATAATTACAGTTTTGGAATCTCAGCAGCAGAACTGGACAATCCAACAGGTGAAACTGCTGAGTTGCAAGTCCAAGCAAAATTGCCTGAGATAGAGAATCTGGGTTCGTGTCTGATTACTCCAGGTTCAGCAGGAGGAAACATTTATAAATTCCCTGAAAACTCATCTCTATTCCCAAAAAGCTTTTATGAACAGCTTCATTTCTGTTTCTGTGAGCCTCAAAATTAATATTTAAATGAAATAAATAAGTAAAACTCCCCTTCATGACTGTAAAACGGCTTGAGGTTTGATTATACATGTTTATTCTCATTTGGTAAACAGGGATCTGTGAATATTTGTCCCTGTCTACACGTTTGCCTGAGCAGCTGCCACAGGCCTGCTCCGTCTCTGCTCTGCCATATTTGGAGGTGATTTGGCTCAATGTGTTGGAACAAAACAGTCATTCTCTAAAAGAGGACGTTACAATATAAAAGGTCACACACAGGTGGAAGAATAAGAATGACAATGTTTTTTTCTTTCTGGGCAATATTAGAACTTGACTTTACATTTGTGCGCCTGAGCCAGGGGTCCGGCTAAGGCCATCTTCTTGTTTCATTGGTTTTCAACGTGATTCCAAATAAGCGTTAATGCACCACCTGGTAAGGAGTCTGGATCATGTCTCTGATAATCTAAATGAAACCTAGAGGCTGTCTCACCTTGACTTTCTCAAAGGTTAACTTTCCATTTTGGTACAAAGTCATACCTTTTTTTTAGTCCCCTCTAGCGCCTAAAAACGTCAGATGGCAACTTTTAATATTCAGTGTGTGATTAAGACAGATCAAGCTACGACATGGCAGAAGAAGAAGGTGTTCACAACAAGCTAAAGTTTTAAAGATTCAAAATTTTCAGTTTCATTCTCTACGTACGTAAGAGAACAAGCTGCCTTTGTTCAATACAAAAAGCATAAAGCAGCAAAATGCAAAAGTTTTTTTACTTTTGCTTGAATAAAAACATTGTAACAAGACAACCATTTGTCAAAAAACAGTGTAAAAGGCAAGACATGTATCTATAATAGTGGTTCCCAACCTTTTTTCCATGAGGACCTCATGCTAATGCTAACGGTTAGCTTCTACTAGCCCAGACGTTCTCTGCTGTTTCCTGGACGCTAAACCAACAACAGCCTTCCCCGTCGTGAGTCCAGATGGGTGAGTCCATGAATGTTCAGTGACAGTGTGACGTAGATCTGTCAGGATTTTCTAATCCTAGAGTTTCACCTAGAGTCTATTTTCTATCAGAAGCTAATGCAGGAGGTAGGTGGAGGAGACTATTTTCATGTTCAGCCTGAATGTGACCAGTCGTATTTAAAAAATAACAAGTAAAAAACGATTTCTCTGTGAACCTGCTCTTTAAAACAGCCCAGCCAGCACACATAGGTGGGCCCCATATGGGATCTATATGGGCAAGCCATATGGGTCCCAACAGGGTTTGTCTGCGGTTTCCACGGTGGCCTCATGGGGTTTGCCCAGAAAGATTTTTGCCCACATAGACTTTAACGTGCCCTACATGGAGACTATTTTCATGTTCAGCCTGCAGGAAACACTCAGAGTGACTCGTTAGAATCAGAAATAATCATTAAAAATGTTTTTTCAGTAAACCAGCACCAAAACATGCTTTTACAATAAAATATCACGTTTACCATGCTTATATATATCCAACTATTCAAAACCACACAGGTTTAAAATAGAAAATGGACTTTAAGGTCATACAGAAAGAAAACTCATCAGACAAGAGTTTTTATTTTAAAGAAATGCTTAGGAAGAAACTGATGGACAAATAAAAATCACAAACTTAAAGAGAAATTTTGTGGAAGAGGCTGAAGTGAGCAGTTCATGAGGAGAAAGTCGCTAACGCGCCGTATTTATTTAAGCTATTCTGTGGAGTGGAAAAAACTAAGCGTTCTCCGAGTTTATGATGCATCAAGAGCTATCAGAAATTTGCACCAGGTGTTCAAGCAAGATACTGTAAAGAAAGATTCACCCAATTTTACACCTCACTGATATTCCATAGAGCACTTTAACGTGTAAGCAAACGGAGGCATCTCTATAATAAATGCCAGAGAAAACCCAAGGAAACAACCTTGAGAAGCAGGAGGGATATAATTTACAGAACTGCTGTTATTGTGTGAAACACCAAAGATATTATGAATATCTTAAAAAGGAGATGTAGCGCTGCAGGTTCAATCCCTCCCTGAGCTGTCTGCATTTATCGAGTCTTCAGGGTGACCAAAGAGTGGACTTGGATGTGCTAATGTTCGTCTCAAACTCATAAAAATGTGTGCAGCCTTTCAGGTTTGTTTAAAAAAGACAAGAAAACATTCATTTGTTAATAATTTCAACTGCAGCTCGTGTAAATTTGAAACTTCTACCTCAGAAAATTTCTTCAAAAGCATAAATTCCAGAGCAAAAACGCAGACATCCATCACGGCGTGCAAAGCGAGGCGAGCACAAATTAATGAGGTAACTAAAGTGTTTGCTGGCTTGTCGTACCCTGATGTATGATTCATAACAACCTAAAGTGACTTTGAACCTCGATCTTGTCTGACAGCGAAGAAAGCATTTGTGGCGTATCCCTAGGAAAGACAACGACCCCGCTAGCTTTAACACAGCTTGGCAGCACGCGCTCCTCAAGGTCGACGGTCCGCCACAGCAACAGCAAAGGTTATTCCGTTGCACTTAGCCACTGACTCCATCGCATCTCACACCAGCTCTAGGCTGCTTTTCAACAAGCCTGTCCTGCTGAATTCCTTTGTATCGTTTCCCTGCTCAGCCTGACATTTGCTATTTTCTCTGGGAGTGTAATGCCGTTTCCGTTTTCACTACCACGCGTGTCTCGTGTAGATTAGAAAACGCACATGCTAACAAAACCGAGAAGCCACTCAAGTCTAAAACGTAAGGGCAAATTCCCCGTCACTTCTGGGCATTGTGCTGTCACTTTGACTGCATATAATACCTAATAAGCTGACTTGATGAGAAGAAAAAATGAAATAAAAAACTCACACGGGTCTGAGCTGTGGCATTGATAAAAGCACTCATGGTGAGAATAAGCCTTTCCTGACCTTGAGGCAGGTTTTACGAGTAGAGGGGGGTGATAGTTTTTGTCAGCATAAACTTATTGTGCTTGCTGCTTTAACAGGATGATGTCCTGACTCTGCAGTGAGTGGAAAATACAACCTTCCCTGGTAAATTTCATGTCTGCGTCACAGGGAGAAGCGGCCCTGAACAGCCTCCCCGCGGAGCGGAGGGCGTCGGGCACGCCGCCGCTCATTTGAAAAGGATTTTATGTTGACATAGAGAAAGATAATTTAAGTAGAAGCATCCTCATCCCTTTTTGGCACTCACTTTTCATCAGAGCGGAGAGCACTGATGGAGTGATTGATTCCACTATGTGCTTTGTGAGAATGCCACCGGCTGACACTGAGCAGAAACAACAAGGATATTGCATCATCTGTTCTGTCACTCAGCAGCATTTGATGCTCCTAAATCATGGAGCCACTAACAAGATTGCACTGACAGCCACAATAGCATTGATACGGAGTTTTAAATAAATTAACGAGGCCGCGAATCGATCCTTTCCTCTGTTCATGTAAAACAACCCGCAAAATTAGGATAAACTGATTAAACCACGCTAAGAGGACTCCTCGCTCCAGAAGATGGCAGCTTCTGGTAAAATTGCAACTTTCAGTGAAACTGAAATCCTTCCATCATCCATCCATTCTCCTCCACTTATCCAGGGTCGGGTCATGGGGGTAACAGTCTGCAGAGAGGCCCAGAGTTCCCTCTCCCCAGCCACTTGGGCCAGCTCCTCCAGGGGAATCCCAAGGTGGGCTGGCTAGATTCCTCCAGCGTGTCCTGGGTCATCTTTTAGGTCTCCTCCCGGTTGGAAGTGCCCAGAAAACCTCACCAGGGAGGCGTCCAGGAGGCATCCAGAAGCCACCTCAACTGGCTCCTCTTTATTGTGGAGGAGCAGCGGATCTACTCTGAGCCCCTCCCGGATGACCGAACATCTCACCCTATCTCTAAGGGAGAGCCCTTAGAGATGTTTGCTGGAAACTGAATCCAGAGAGTTAAACAAGCAATAACGATGGTGTGGAGCAGTAAACATTTACTTAAAGGTCAACTTTAATCTTATTTTTAATACATCTACAGTGGTCTCTAGTAGGAATGAATGCCTTGTGAGTCGTCCTCTGGGGAAAAACGCTCTGGTGCACCTGTTTCAGGACGTAGAAGTCAGCCGAAGGAGAAAGTAGCTTCAGACGACAGGATCTGGACTCTTATTTCCTGATGTGTGGACATCTCTCCTCTGATTGGCTAACAGCAACAGGACTCTACCACTGACTCTGTTTGCTCTGCAACGTTGATGTTTTATCTCCACCAATAACACAAGCCTGGAGGAGTTCTGCTGTGTGGTGGAGTTGCTAATGCTAACGGTTAGCTTCTACTAACCCAGGCGTTCTCTGCTGTTTCCTGGACGCTAAACCAACAACAGCCTTCCCCGTCGTGAGTCAAGATGGGTGAGTCCATGAATGTTAAGTGACAGTGTGACGTAGATCTGTCAGGATTTTCTAATCCTAGAGTTTCACCTAGAGTCTATTTTCTATCAGAAGCTAATGCAGGAGATAGGTGGAGGAGACCATTTTCATGTTCAGCCTGCACGTTAAACCCAGAGTGACTGATCCTTTTCAAAAATAATAAGTAAAAAATGGTTTCTTAGTGAACTTGCTCTTTAAAATAGCACATTTGTTCCGTGTTTCCTTTTATCGTGTCTGTTGATGGTCCACTTAGAGCTTTTTCCACTTCACTTTTGTATGAACCAGACCTTGAAAGAGTGTTTTTCATCTAGTTGACACTACAAATCAAATATTCTGGTAAAATTTCACCTAGCTGAGAGTTGAGGTCTAGATTCTTTGGTCTCTTGCATTGCAGGACACGTCTGAGGCAAAGACTGTGCAGGAGTATGCCATCAACTCCAGCTCATGCATGGTTTGCTTTAATTAAGTGAGGTCATCTGAATTAATTTTAGGATGTACTCAGGTCTAGAGTGAACTGAAGTCAGAAATATTATGAAGACTAAAAGCTGAGTTCCTGTCAATTAGTCTCTCAACCAAACTGTACCTCTGCAGTCATGGTCAGTTTGTACCTGGGTGTGAAAATAAGCTGCCTGCCACTGATCTATCTGCCCCTCTGCTCACCTTGGCAGCTGCTCTATTGCTGATGATTTATTATACTGAGGGACATCTTTGAAATGAAAATAAGCTGTTTACTATGCTCACACAGCTAAGCAGGTTCTTGTTATAATTCAGATTTATTTATTTTGTGAAGGCACAAAAACTCCAGATCTCAAGATAGGGGGAAAAAATCATTCTACTAAAATAATTAATATCATTGCTGAAAAACACAAGAACCAGGGTTGTTTTTTTCTTTATTTCACACAAACATCATCTATTAAACACACTGGCACACCTGCACGTTTTATGCATTGAGCTGTCATAAGTACCTCACTATGAGTGGTTTAATGTTGGAGAATTCATGCAGTGCAAAATAAAAGTGGGAAAACAGCAAATAAAGTTCTAGTATATAAAGATTTTGACCATCAGAAAATGAAATTGATCCTGTGCAGGATTGTGCTTGACTGGTCTCCATAGGGAGGCTAGGTCACGCCCAACTGCCGATAAAAGTTCTTTTCTGATCCTGTTTGATATGTTTAAAGATATATTTTGATGCCAAGAAAGCGCTTAAAAAGTTACTTTAGGTTTCGTGTAAAAAGACGTAGGGGACTCAAACTGCTCGTCTCACCAAAATGACATCATCAAACCAGACACGCGCCGTTTCTCAATATGTGTACTTGTCTGTACTTGTGTACTCCCGTCCTTGTGAAACGTCAACGATGGTCCAAGTACTGTTCCAATCCTAAGTACATATAACGGCAAGTTCGCTCAAAGTTCCCGGATATGTTCTTGCTCCGCCCATTCTAGGATGCACTGATGCGTCCTTCTGCGGACTTGGGACAGCAAAGTTTCCCATAATGCATTGCGCCGCTAACGGTTATACTCCGAACGGCAGAGGAGAAAGCTCATAACTGTTGTGTTTTATATCAGAAATACAAATAAATAAATATAAAGTAGCCTGTTATTGTCAATAATTGTGTATAACCTGTAAAATTTGCTGTGTATTTGTTTTTTTTGTTCTTTCAGACTTGTCACGATCCCTCAAAAATGCTAAATAGCTAACCCACTATCAAAATAAAAGCATCATTGCTTTGTTTTCATGAAAAAGAAACTTTTTTCTTCATTTAGCAACAGGAAATGCTGATAATTTATCAGGTTTGATTAAAAGGGGACCAAATATAATACAAATAATACGTTTTCATTGTTATTTTATTATTTAAGGAACAAACTAGACTTTTATTTTTATGTCAGGTCGTTTATTTAACAGTAGCAACAAGCAGCTCTTGTTGCTGTGACGCAAAGGAGTACGCTTGTTCCAAATGCCGTCCTCGCCCTCCCGTACTCGCAGAACGGACTTTCTGGTGTCCTAGCCAAGAACGTACTTGTCAAGTACACAAGAACGTACTAGCGTCCTTGAGTATTGAGAAACGGGCCACGGAGAACAAGATGAAAAATGGCTGTGAGGGGGAGGGGCATGGTCCAGAAGTAGATGGACATGGCTCAGACTCCCTATAGGAGGATCTTTGTGACGTTATGTTTATGTTTTTCGCATTGCATCATGGGACCTGGGTGGCAACAAACAGTGTATTTAGCCTATAATTCAATTGTTTGGCATGCTTGGAGGAGGATTTAGCGACGCAGATGGATCATTCTTGCTGTGTGGTTGATCGTTTGGCCCGTGGGAGGCTTGATAAAAAGTTTTATTAGAATTTTCTCCGTAAAGGAGCGCGAAATACGAAATAGATGATTGCGGGTGACCCGACTGTCTGAAGAAAGCCTGAATTCCTGCAGCAACGGAGTTTGGAATTTTTAGAGCCAAATATGTTTCTAATTCACCATTAGCTCAACGTTAGCTCAACGTTAGCCTCTAGCTGCTTCACCAGATATTAGAGTAAAACAAAAAGATGCCGTGGCTTCTTAGGGGTACAAGAAATAACTTCTGGGTCGCTCCTGTTTACTGGCTTTGGTTCTTTAAACAACTCTGGAGCTTTTTGCCTGTCGGTGTTGAATTACAAACGCCGGCGCTGTAGCGTTAGCTTAATGGAAACACGGCAACCCCACAAACTCACTGATTGTATACAGTAACTACGTCCTTCTTTCATTTATTTTTTGAAAGGAGGAAAACTGACAACCTCCCAACCGGCTGAGAAGGAAATCTGTTTCAGTAAAACTTTCCTTCCTACTTGATTGAGACATTAGGCTGTTTTGTGATTATTTCACTAGAATTATTACGTATTGCTAGCCTAGTGAACTAGACCAAATTATTGTTTTGCAGAGTTTGGTCTAGGCACGCTTCATTGGAACCCTCGCAGCCTGTGGCTGTCCAAACACAGCTCGCTATAGTTTTGGTTGGGCCAATCACAGCGCTCTATATTTTGGGCCAATCACAGAGCGGGAGTAGCCGATGACGTCAGAGCTGCAGCCGCGAACACAAACAACATGGCGGCAGCGCAGGAACCACGTTGGTTTGAAACGGCTTTGTCATCAACATTGGATTATTTAGACTCCAACGTGCGTAAGTCTGTCTGATATACTTAGCGGCTTCTTATTTTTATCAAACAAAGTAGTGCAATGTCCCAGTACACCTGATATTCACATGTTTTTATACAAAAACGACAGAAATCATTGATGTTAGACGCCATTGCTGCCTCCCTCTTTTCCGTCGCTGTGATTACGTCACGTTGTTCGTTACTCTGATTGGTCCTAGCGCTATCCAATTGTGTGCAGACAGTTTGAAAGACAACCGTAGATCCCGCCCCACGACTGAGAGCCGTCAATGGTTCGTGGCCAGACTATATATTCACATATATAGGATGGCTTGCCAGGCTAACATATTGCTCCTTTAAGGGAGGATTTGGCTGAATTGTGTGCAGTTCCGAGTCTCCGACTAGTCACCAGCAGCTGCAGCTGAAACTTATGTTTTATGTAAAGAAGGAAAATGTTCTGCTTCTCCTTTAAAATACAACCTCTGAGTGGAGAGTTAATCTAAAACCTTGATTCAGTTATTGGCAAAGGCACCAGCTGAGTTTTTGTTGGTGTGTTTCTTTAATTGTCTTTATTTATTTGGTTGAAAGATTACATAAAACAGCAAAGCTGGGTTTTATAAAATCACATTGACTTAGAAAAGGAACCTGATTAAAACGGGCCCTTTTCTGAATCCACAAAGTCAAGTCACATCAGTATTCAGAATGAATAAGAGCTCTAAAAACGTCATTAGGGTAATGTTCTAATTACCATTTTAACCAAACTGCAAATCTGCTTCATGAAGAACCCTCAGGTTCTGGAGTAAATGTGCAGTAAGTGTGTGAGCGCCACTCTCTGCTCTCTGATCCGGCTCTGGTTTGGAGATTACAGAGTCCCGGACACACCCTGTTCAAGATCAGTGGGTTTTTCTATCTCAGCTTCCAGAAGCTCTGCACGCTTGATTCTCAGTCCCAGCCCCTCGTTTCAGTCTCACTGCAGAGTGCACCCCAATCAAGATGTGTGCGTCCAAAGACACCTGTCAGTACTGACATAGCACGTGAAACACAATCAGCATATTCATCTGATGAGCCGGGATCAACTCATGCATGCGCTATATTCAATTTCAATGTGTCTCTTTTCCCTCAGAGTGACAAATGAGAGAGAAAATCTCCACGTCAAAGCGTTCACGCTACTGTCCTCCTCAGTGGTGTCAAAGAGAGCGGAGAAGAAAGCAGCAGCAGCGCTGCATCAAAAAGTGGGAGGTTTAGGTTGTCACAGTATGGTGACATTTTGTGTAGAACATCATTATGATAATGAACATCCATTCTCTGCCGTGTTCAACCTTCCTTTTAATGTATTTTCCTGAAGGTAACGGCGTCTGACAGACTTATTTATTGCATTACAAGGCAGGGCTATTTCTGGAAATCACTTAAAAAATTCAGCTGCAGAGAATATCACTGAAATTTATATCAAAGCAACTTCCAACAACGCATTAGCGGGCGTTATGGGAAATAAAGCGTCTTGAAAGTAATAACTTCTGCTGCTGTCCGTCCGCTCGGTTCTCTTTGTTGGTTCTGAAGAATAATGATCGCACGCTTTCTGACTGAAGGATGATGGATCTTTAAAATTAAAAGCACAAACAAGGTGCAGCAGTGCACAATCTCTCAAAATGAGCTGAACAGCCTGCTCAAATCTAGCATGAAATAAGGTATTCATTCTCTGATTGCATATGCCCTACTTATTGAGGGATTGGGCCACCGCTGCACCTTAACAACCTCTAATGTTTCAAAGCCCGTGCAATTGTATGGCGCTGATGCATGACAATATTATCATTCAAAAAGCCCCCGTGCACTCATCCTAACAGAGAACAAACGACAGCCGCGCTCACCTCTGCAGGAATGAGAATTTGCTGAATTCACACCAGGAGACTCTTAACAAAAGTCACTGCGCCGCTCTCAGATCTACACAAAATTACAAGTTCTTTCATGCGA
>SSNS01000538.1:282829-322829 GCA_006937985.1 Aphyosemion australe | reverse complement strand
CACAGCTCCTAGAAGCAGACAGGAGCTCACCCTACAGCAGGTCACCTACGTAGAGCCGGCCTGTCAATAACACATCACTGTATTCTACACACAAAATCATTATGATAATCACTGAGGTTCACACAGCAGGACTCTCCAATTGTCTGCCAATTTTCCAAACATCAGAGACCACACTAGTGACGATAACAAGTCAACCGGTTTCAGCAAGATAAAAAAACGACACAATATACACAAACATTCCCCGCTCTGCTCCGACAGCAAATCCCTCCAGATCAAGCCTGACTTTGGAGCCAACTAACATGGCGAAGGAGGAGCGTGCAGCTTCCATCGCCTCGCTTTCTGATCGGCTACGCGTCTCATTCAACAGGCAGCATGCTTGTTAAAATTGGACCAAGATACTCTAACATGTCTGAAAGCCGTGATGAGTGGTCCTGACATTCTTCTGAGCAAACCAGAGCACTCTTAACACACCACAAAAGACAGCAATATCTGATAAGATTATCTTTAGCGCTGTTACGGTAATCTGGCACATCCTTGAATTTTGGCTGCAGCATTCTTAAAATATCTAATATCACAGATAATTTGGTTTAACCTAACTGAATTAGTAGATGATTTGCTGTTGAATTCACCATCGTTCTGCAGCACAAGGGCAGGTAGCTCTTTTATTCCCACTTCTGTCTGCTTTCGTTCAGTTTCAGTGTCAGGAACTGGCTGAGACTGGACTGAACAGACACAGGTGTGAGTTTAAATGTGGCGTGTTGTTTGACCCAAGCGCGGAGCAGACTGACACTGGGTTTGAACAGATACGTAGTAGGAAGCCCTGGTGCGCAGCTCAAATGGAAACGACATCGCGTGCAGTTCCAGAATAAAGAAAAGCCACTTACTGCTAGTTGAAAGTCTTCTTGACTGAAAAGCTGGATGCCTAACACACTCGGCACGATCCCTAGGAGACAGGAAACAATGACTGAGCCACGAGCTATGGCCAAATTCCAATTTTACTTGCACCCTTGCGCCCTACAATTGTACGTTCCCAACCAGGGGTGCGAGTGCGTAGGGTGTCCCGATTCTCAAGTGCGGAAGGTGACCACGCCCCTTTTGCACCCTTAATCTGCACTTCGCCAAAGTCCGTATCGATGCGGACTTTGGGCAAGGGTATTACCCACAATCCATTGCTGCATGGGTATTTTTTTTGAAGAAGACGGAGCAATGACTCAAGTGCCTTTTCTGAAAATATGTATTTTCAAATGAAAGAAGTTCATTTTTAGACGATTAATGATATTTATTCATGCTCTGAATGTTTTAGACTAAGATTTAATGTGGACAGTGATGAATGTAACTTTTGTTTTTTTCAAAGTTGTTAATAAAGGTTTTAAAAAAGTAGCACAAACAGCGACCGGCATCCCAGCATACATCACGGTCGATCCCTGTCCCAACTCAGCTCACTCGTGTACTACGCACTCGAAGCCTTACTGCACACCTCCTCTAAGTGCACTCCACAGAAGGGCGTAGGGCGCAGTGCGAGTATTGGGATTGGGTCTATGAGTCTGACTTCCTGAAATAGTCCCGGGCTGGTGACGTCGGCAGGAAGTCCGGTGCGGGGCATGGTGGGAAGTGAAGTCCTGAGGCGGGTTTGGTCTGAGGGGAATGAGTTGTGGGATGAAGGCTGGTTTCTGGTGTACTGGGGCAGGTTTGGGTCTGAAGTGAAGGAGTTCAGGGTTGATCAGGCTTGAAGTGGGTGTCAGGGAGCCAGGATCGTGACATTCAGGTTCTATAAGTAAACGGCACTAATTATACGGTGGTGCAAACAAGCCCATGAAGGTTGGAGCAGGTAGAACTCATCAGTGTCTGCACTAACTGAAGATGGACTCTGCAGGAAAAAAAGAAGTGAAAAGAATAAATGCTCTGTCAGAGTGATCGGCAGTTCTTAATGGATGAAGGACAAAGTCACTTCCAAAGTTAGACTGGAGCTTCCTGATCGAGCAAACAAGGATTCATGTTTATTCTCCTCTCATTAGGAATCACACCAATCTCCTTGTCTTCTCCTTATTTTAAGGCAACTATCAAAAACAGGTCCTTGATTTTCACTTTTCCCCTTATCCCCGTGCACAGCGCTGCTCTCTGAGAATCAGGCCTATGGTCTACCCTAAATGCACCATAATGTCTCGCATACATCTCTCTGAATGAGAAGCAAATGACTTATTTGACTCACTAAAATGTGTATTCCTTTGGTGAATTTGAGCCTTATTCATTTCAGACCTGTTTGTGGATCAGCACGTTCTCACGGCTGACAAACATTTCTAAAAGCATCAGGCAAATGTTTCCCAAATTATTAAATAAATAGACTTTGCTCACCTTCTACATCAGTTTAACCTCAAACGTAGCCTATAAGTTAGCCAGCGGGGAAACTCTAAAGGCAGACAAGATAAATAAAACCAGAGTAAAGCTAATCCAACAGAGGTGTGAAGGTCCCACCATGCATTGCTGCCCTGGAGAGCAGCATCTCTGGCTGGCTGGGCTGATGAGTTTCAGTCTGACACAGAAAAGCCTGCCTGTCAACGTTCCAGGGAAGAAAAGAGAGGAAACAAAAGCAGGTGTTTCTCTCACAGCGGGGGGCAACAAAGTGCATGTGTGTGAGGGTTTTGTATATTTATGTAGATGCTGCTAACACGCTGCAGCCGCTCTCGCTGCAGAAGATTCCCTTAATGATGTCAGGTGCTTTTCTGTGGTTTTGCTATAATAAAGTGAGAAATTAAAATGAGCAAAAGGTAAAAATAAAAAAAAAACTGCTGAAGGGCTGGGGGGAGGAGGTGCAGTTGATGATTTGCTGGAGATAGATTGAATTGTCTCTTTTGCTAAAGTCCCTGCAGCAAAATTGTTCCATTTCAGCTCGCAAAGTGACAGGCTCATGTGTCAGAGAGCACGGCCAAAACCAACATGGCAACACACAATTAGAGCCCTAATAAATTAGGCCACAGCCACCAGCAGCAGCGTGTCAACAGGGCCCAGGAAGGGGGCTGCGAGTGACGCATCGGACATCCTGTGCCTTCGTCTTGGAAACGGACTAATAGGAAGCAATTTGGGGCTGGCCCAAGATTTAATTACTGTCCCCACCTCCCCTGTTCAATGAGGCCTGAGGCCTCCTGGGAGCAGCCTATTTCAGTCAGGTGATGGAGAGCCCATGCCCAGGAGCAGATGATGAAATTGTCTGAAGCAATCTGCTTTTTTGCTCTTATGATTGTCCCCACAGACACAAAGAGCTGACCTGAGGATTTATTTCCTTTTATGAGCCAGCTTTGGAAACAAATCTCCCCACCCTGATCATCTGGTGGTGGTGGAGTCTTTTTTTTCTGAGACTGTGTTAAAGGGGGTGGCCCAGCGTCAGTGATTTATGGATTGTCATGCTAACAGGACTGTAAAGGTACGTTTGGAACCATAAAAAGCAGCAAAAAGACGTGAAAATCAAGTTAAAATCGGTCATTTTCTATCCCCTCATTCAAAAGCTGCACTCAGCCATAAAAGGACATCCTGTTTAGCGCTAAAAGTGTTTTTAGTCCTCACCTGTTTTAAAAATATGCCATGTTGACACCACCAGAATAACCCAGAATCACAAGTGCTTCCATTTATAAGGAAAAACGCACCAAGCAGATGAGCGGTTACGTAGCAACCAGCAGTAATCCTTTAAAAACGAGCACAGGCCAGTGCAATGTCAGATTGCATAAGCAGTTTTTAATGTACTTTGAAATGCTAATTTACATAGAAGAAAAACACTCAGAGAGAAAAAGGTGCCGCCAAGGGCATCGCGACAAACAAACATCTCTTAAGAAGTGGCTAATTTGTCTGTTGAAAACAAAACACGAGGGAATTTTTCTTTGTCCTTCCTCTTATTATATAAGTGATAAAAAAAGTTAAACAAAAAATAAAAGAAAGTACACAAACAAGCCGTGTTGTTTATCTGTTAAAGTCTTTATTTACAAAGACTTGGATCCTGAGGAAGACGTGTCTCTAATCCACCTTATTCCTAGTCCCCATGAGCCCTTGTGTGAAATATGCGACCAACTTCTGGCTCAGCGTTTGTTTACATTGAGACCGTAGATGGATGATGCGTCTGTTTGCGTTGATGAAAAATACACTGGATCATATTAATTCAAATATTAAACATGCAGACAGAACCTTTATTCCACCACACTTAGGCCAGTCGGACCATCTTTCCCTGGCAATGACTCCTGCTCCTCTCCTGTCATAAGATCTGCTAGGTAGAGGTGTGCAAAACAGCCAGTATTTGTATCTGTATTTGTATGTGTTTTGTATTCGAGTAAAACTCAAAATAGGTGTAAACATCCATTTTTTCCCGTTACACTTCTAATTTATGTTATAGTGTTGAAGTGTAACTAAAAAAAATGATTTTTACACCTATTTTGAGTTTTACTTGAATACAAAAACACAAATACTTTTCCCCCTCAACAAATACAGATACTGTCTGCTTTGCACACTCCTACTGCTAGGTCCTGTGTAAAGTTTATCAGGGCTGTACCTGAAAGTACCCTAATTCAGCTTCAGAACTGTTTTAGGACACATTACAACCCCTCTGCCTAGAGGGGTGGAGGATGACATGAAAGTTTGGCTAAAGCTAACATACATTAGCATTTTAGCTACTTTCTGAACTCTGTCGCGTCTGACGGCGAGGCCATAAACAATCTTAAAAGCTCAGAGGCTTATCAGCACCTACATAGTAATCAGGTGTGTGAGTGTGTGTAATCCTGGTTTATTATGAGGGGCCGTGAAAGCCATAATTCATTCTATTACTCTCACACACATATATTCTCTTTACATACATATATTCTCCTCACACATGCATACATTCTTCTCATACACACATTCCACACTCATACATTCACTTTACACACATATATTCTCTCTACACTCCCTTGTTGCTCTTTTTGATTTGTTTTTTGTTCCCACCTTTGCTTCATTAATTTCTTATAATAAAAAGGAGATTTGCAGGTAAGGTTACATAAATAAACTTGACTAGATAAAATAAATCTTGTATGGTTCTTAGTTGGCTTTATGTTCAAGATGCTGCAGAGATAAAATGATTTTCAAACTTGGAAAAGCAACAAGAGATGGAGGTTTGGCTCAAAACAGTGAGGAGCTTTTTTGCTAAAAGGGAAGAACAAAGAATCCAGCAATTAATGATTAATGAGCAGCTTTTTAAAATAGTTTAAGAGTTTGTTTGTCATTTTATAAACATAAAGTTGTTTCTGTTTTTATTCTAAAGGGTGCAGGTGGGGGATAGCTCAAATCCACATGTTTAAATTCTAACAGCATGATTATTATGGGAATGTTTGGCAGATTGGGAGGTTTTATCTTGGGACATTACGATGTTTGTACCATGTGGACAAACCATTTTAAAGTTTATGAAGAAGGAACTATTTGAAGACAGCTTCCTGCATCTGGAGAAGAAAGGGTTAACGTCCTGCAGGATTGTTGCGCTAACAGCTAGTCCAAGTTTCGCCAAAACCAAAGTGTGTTGCTGCTGGAGGCGAGGCTGCCGTGCACTGGCACCACCGGTCCCTCCGACCACCACCACCAGGCAATGTGGGTCTCCAAGCTACAAATAGCTTGACTTGAGTGGCTTAATTCCAAAACAGATGTTCTAAATAAAACCAATGCGTCACATAAACGTCATATTTATAAACGGTATGTTGCATCTCTTTAAACTTGATTCCACCTTTTCAAACTATATCGTTATTTTGCAGAAATTTTAAGAAATTCCTGCTGGACATTGGCCCTGGATGTGCTTGAAGTGTTGCTGAGATGTTTACACAAAATAATAACTCTAATGTGAAATTTAAGGCAGTGTGAAATTTTATTACGTCACAAACACAGCGGAAAGTTGTGAGATTGAAGCAGTTTTAAAAAGGGACCTTTCATGTGGGTCCCCACTGCCTCTATAAACACTCCAAACATTAATAAAAATTCCATCAATTTCAGATTCTGGTCCCAGATCTTGGTTCCAGGAACTATGTGCATCTATGAGCTGTTTGAAAAGCTTCCTGATTGTGACATCACAATAGGAAAAATAAGCAATAAACCTCCCCTCAACTGGAGGAGCGGCAGTATCTACTGAGAGCCCCTCCTGTATATTGGAGTTTCCTTAGCATATATGCTCATTATTTTTAGCTTTGGGGCAAATTTTCTCGAACGATTAAAATGCGATTAAACAATATTAATTAATTGCAAAGCCTCTAATTAATTAGATTAATTTTTTATTCGAGTCCCACCCCTATAAAGAACACAAAAACTAGTTGAATAATCAAAAAAAATTGAGATTTAAAAAAAGTTAATTATTAGAATGCACTGCTATAATTTTAACATGAATATTGCAATTTGTTACATCCATATCACTTTCCATTATATTTTGAACATTACTGCCCCAAATGAACAAAAACTGCAAAAAAACCAGAATGCATCATTCTTTTATAAAGAACCAAACTATGAGTGGAAGGCACGATCCCTTCAAGAAATAAAACAACAACTAGTAAATAAATAAAATAAGCTTGTGGATTAGAGAAATCAATCCTTTTGTTTGAAAAACACACAAACACACACGTTTGTAGTATCTGTATCCTTCATGGTTGAAAAGCATCAAAGATAACCGGCTATACGATATGTCTTAAACACCGATTAGGACTGAAGAATAAAGGCAGGCCTGACTCCCGCGCACTCCCTCAGAGCCTCAAGTGTTTTATCAGAATTAAAGTCGTGTAGATAAACCCGCGCCACACAAGCATCACATTGTTTGTTATAATTAAACTCTGCTCTCCCCTGTGGGATAGTGAAAGAGACTTGAGTCAGTGAAACATGTCACAAACTCCCGTCGGGTTGTTTGTGATGGTTTATCGATGCCATGGATCTTAATCTTCCTTTCTGTGGCACGCTGCCGTCCCCGGGCCTTTCTGCATTGACCTTTACCAACTGGTACCACCGAGTGCATGAATGAATGAATGACTCCTGATGTGAGGAGAGATTGTCTCTGAATCCCTGTGGAAATTAAGCTCAACACAAATGTTTTGCCTCCTATATCCGCTTTAATGGCTTTTTAATGAAATCGTTAAAGGAACCCTTTAAATTTAGCAATTACCTGTAAAACCTTAATGTTCAGACAATGAGTCACTTCAGCCATTTTGGCAGTGGCACCCAGTAAGTGACCTTTGGAAGACACGAGCCCAGATTTAAAGGTGTGGTTCACTGAAAAACCTATTTTTAANCAAATCCACATGTTTAAATTCTAACAGCATGATTATTATGGGAATGTTTGGCAGATTGGGAGGTTTAATCTTGGGACATTACGATGTTTGTACCATGTGGACAAACCATTTTAAAGTTTATGAAGAAGGAACTATTTGAAGACAGCTTCCTGCATCTGGAGAAGAAAGGGTTAACGTCCTGCAGGATTGTTGAGCTAACAGCTAGTCCAAGTGTCGCCAAAATCAAAGTGTGTTGCTGTTGGAGGCAAGGCTGCCGTGCACTGGCACCACCGGTCCCTCCGACCACCACCACCAGGCAATGTGGGTCTCCAAGCTACAAATAGCTTGACTTGAGTGGCTTAATTCCAAAACAGATGTTCTAAATAAAACCAATGCGTCACATAAACGTCATATGCCATCCATCCATCCATCCATCCATCCATCCATCCATCATTTTCTGCCGCTTATCCGGAGTCGGGTCGCGGGGGCAGCAGCCTAAGGAGGGAAGCCCAGACCTCCCTCTCCCCAGCCACTTGGGCCAGCTCCTCCGGGGGAATCCCAAGGCGTTCCCAGGCCAGCCGAGAGACATAATCTCTCCAGCGTGTCCTGGGTCTTCCTTTGGGTCTCCTCCCGGTTGGACGTGCCCGGAAAACCTCACCAGGGAGGCGTCCAGGAGGCATCCTAATCAGATGCCCGAGCCACCTCAACTGGCTCCTCTCGATGTGGAGGAGCAGCGGGTCTACTCCGAGCCCCTCCCGGATGACCGAGCTCCTCACCCTATCTCTAAGGGAGAGTCCAGCCATCCTGCAGAGAAAACTAATTTCGGCCGCTTGTATCCGCGATCTCGTTCTTTCGGTCACTACCCAAAGCTCGTGACCATAGGTGAGGGTAGGAACGTAGATCGACCGGTAAATTGAGAGCTTCGCCTTTCGGCTCAGCTCTCTCTTCACCACGACAGACCGGTACAACACCCGCATCACTGCAGACGCAGCACCAATCCACCTATCGATCTCACGCTCCACCCTTCCCTCACTCGTGAACAAGACCCCGAGATACTTAAACTCCTCCACTTGGGGCAGGACCTCGTCCCTGACCTGGAGAAGGCATTCTACCCTTTTCCGACTCAAGACCATGGTCTGGGATTTAGAGGAGCTGATTCTCATCCCAGCTGCTTCACACCCGGCTGCGAACTGCTCCAGCAAAAGCCGGAGATCACGTTCTGATGAAGCCAACAGGACCACATCATCCGCAAAAAGCAGAGACCTGATCCTTAGGCCACCAAAACGGATCCCCTCACCACCTTGGCTGCACCTAGAAATCCTGTCCATAAAAGTGATGAACAGAATCTGTGACAAAGGGCAGCCTTGGCGGAGTCCAACTCTCACCGGAAACGAGCCCGACTTACTGCCGGCAATGCGGACCAAGGTCTGACACTGGTCGTACAGGGACCTAACAGCCCGTATCAAGGGGCCTTGTACCCCATACTCCCAGAGTACCCCCCACAGAGCCCCCCGAGGGACACGGTCGAACGCCTTCTCCAGATCCACAAAACACATGTAGATTGCTTGGGCGAACTCCCACGCACCCTCCAGGACCCCCCCAAGGGTATAGAGCTGGTCCAGTGTTCCACGGCCAGGACGAAAACCACATTGCTCCTCCTGGATCCGAGGTTCGACTATCCGACGGACCCTCCTCTCCAGAACCCCTGAATAGACCTTACCAGGGAGGCTCAGGAGTGTGATCCCCCTGTAGTTGGAACACACCCTGCGGTCCCCCTTTTTAAATAGGGGGACCACCACCCCGGTCTGCCAATCCAGTGGAACTGCCCCCGATGTCCACGCGATATTGCAGAGCCGCGTCAACCAACACAGCCCCACAGCATCCAGAGCCTTAAGGAAATCCGGGCGGATCTCATCCACCCCCGGAGCCTTGCCACCGAGGAGTTTTTTGACCACCTCAGTGACCTCAGCTCCAGAGATTGGAGAGCCCAACCCAAAATCCCCAGACTCTGCTTCCATCCTGGAAGACGTGCCGGTGGGATTGAGGAGGTCTTCGAAGTACTCGGCCCACCGATTCACAACGTCCCGAGTCGAGGTCAGCAGCACACCCTCCCCACTGTAAACAGTGTTGGTAGTGCACTGCTTTCCCCTCCTGAGACGCCGGATGGTGGACCAGAATCTCCTCGAAGCCGTACGGAAGTCTTGTTCCATGGTCTCACCGAACTCCTCCCATGCCCGGGTTTTTGCCTCTGCGACCACCCGAGCCGCATTCCGCTTGGACTGCCGGTACCTATCAGCTGCCTCCGGAGTCCCACAGGCCAAAAAGACCTGATAGGACTCTTTCTTCAGCTTGACAGCATCCCTAACCGCCGGTGTCCACCAGCGGGTTCGGGGATTGCCGCCACGACAGGCACCGGCCACCCTGCGGCCACAGCTACGGTCAGCCGCCTCGACAATGGAGTCACGGAACATGGTCCATTCGGACTCAATGTCCCCCGCCTCCCCCGGGACGTGTTCGAAGTTCTGTCGGAGGTGGGAATTGAAGCTCCTTCTGACGGGAGACTCTGCCAGACGTTCCCAGCAGACCCTCACAACACGTTTGGGTCTGCCAGGTCTGACCGGCATCCTCCCCCACCATCGAAGCCAACTCACCACCAGGTAGTGGTCAGTTGACAGCTCCGCCCCTCTCTTTACCCGAGTGTCCAAGACATGCGGCCGCAGATCAGATGAAACGACAACAAAATCGATCATCGACCTGCGGCCTAAGGTGTCCTGGTGCCAAGAGCACATATGGACACCTTTATGCTTGAACATGGTGTTTGTTATGGACAATCCATGACGAGCACAGAAGTCCAATAACAGAACACCACTCGGGTTCAGATCAGGGGGGCCGTTCCTCCCAACCACACCTCTCCAGGTCTCACTGTCGTTGCCCACGTGAGCATTGAAGTCCCCCAGCAGAACGAGGGAGTCACCCGAAGGAGCGCTTTCCAGCACCCCCTCCAGGGACTCCAAAAAGGGTGGGTAGTCTGAGCTGCAGTTTGGTGCATAAGCACAAACCACAGTCAGGACCCGTCCCCCCACCCGAAGACGGAGGGAGGCTACCCTCTCGCTCACCGGGGTAAACCCCAACGTACAGGCACCAAGATGGGGGGCAAGAAGTATGCCCACCCCTGCTCGGCGCCTCTCAGTGGGAGCAACTCCAGAGTGGTAGAGAGTCCAACCCCTCTCGAGGAAACTGGTTCCAGAGCCAGAGCCATGCGTTGAGGTGAGTCCAACTATATCTAGTCGGAACCTCTCAACCTCACACACCAACTCCGGCTCTTTCCCCACCAGAGAGGTGACATTCCACGTACCAAGAGCTAGCTTCTGTAGCCGAGGATCAGACCGCCAAGGTCCCTGCCTTCGGCTACCGCCCTTTGCACATNCAAAGCCTCTAATTAATTAGATTAATTTTTTATTCGAGTCCCACCCCTATAAAGAACACAAAAACTAGTTGAATAATCAAAAAAAATTGAGATTTAAAAAAAGTTAATTATTAGAATGCACTGCTATAATTTTAACATGAATATTGCAATTTGTTACATCCATATCACTTTCCATTATATTTTGAACATTACTGCCCCAAATGAACAAAAACTGCAAAAAAACCAGAATGCATCATTCTTTTATAAAGAACCAAACTATGAGTGGAAGGCACGATCCCTTCAAGAAATAAAACAACAACTAGTAAATAAATAAAATAAGCTTGTGGATTAGAGAAATCAATCCTTTTGTTTGAAAAACACACAAACACACACGTTTGTAGTATCTGTATCCTTCATGGTTGAAAAGCATCAAAGATAACCGGCTATACGATATGTCTTAAACACCGATTAGGACTGAAGAATAAAGGCAGGCCTGACTCCCGCGCACTCCCTCAGAGCCTCAAGTGTTTTATCAGAATTAAAGTCGTGTAGATAAACCCGCGCCACACAAGCATCACATTGTTTGTTATAATTAAACTCTGCTCTCCCCTGTGGGATAGTGAAAGAGACTTGAGTCAGTGAAACATGTCACAAACTCCCGTCGGGTTGTTTGTGATGGTTTATCGATGCCATGGATCTTAATCTTCCTTTCTGTGGCACGCTGCCGTCCCCGGGCCTTTCTGCATTGACCTTTACCAACTGGTACCACCGAGTGCATGAATGAATGAATGACTCCTGATGTGAGGAGAGATTGTCTCTGAATCCCTGTGGAAATTAAGCTCAACACAAATGTTTTGCCTCCTATATCCGCTTTAATGGCTTTTTAATGAAATCGTTAAAGGAACCCTTTAAATTTAGCAATTACCTGTAAAACCTTAATGTTCAGACAATGAGTCACTTCAGCCATTTTGGCAGTGGCACCCAGTAAGTGACCTTTGGAAGACACGAGCCCAGATTTAAAGGTGTGGTTCACTGAAAAACCTATTTTTAAAGATTATTTCTGATTATAATCAGTCACTTTAAGTTTTTCATGCAGGCTGAACATGAAAATAGTCTCCTCCACCTACCTCCTGCATTAGTTTCTGATGGAAAATAGACTCTAGGTGAAACTCTAGGATTAGAAAAGACTGACAGCGTGACATCACACTGTCACTGAACATTCATGAACTCACCCATCTTGACTCACGACGGGGAAGGCTGTTGTTGGTTTAGCGTCCAGGAAACAGCAGAGAACGTCTGGGCTAGTAGAAGCTAACCGTTAGCATTAGCAACTCCACCACACAGCAGAACTCCTCCAGGCTTGTGTTATTGGTGGAGATAAAACATCAACGTTGCAGAGCAAACAGAGTCAGTGGTAGAGTCGTGTTGCTGTTAGCCAATCAGAGGAGAGATGTCCACAAATCAGGAAATAAGACTCCAGATCCTGTCGTCTGAAGCTACTTTCTCCTCCAGCTGACTTCTACGTCCTCAAACAGGTGCACCAGAGTTTTTTTCCCCCCAGAGTGTGACTTACAAGGCTTTCATTCCTACTAGAGACCGCTGCAGATGTATTACAAATATGAGCCAAGAATGCTGTTGGTGTAGCATTCTGGAAACAGCAGAGGATACCTATGCTAGTTTAAGCTAACCATTAGCATTAGCAACTCATCAACACAGCAGAACTCCTCCAGGCTTGTGTTATTGGTGGAGATAAAACATCAACGTTGCAGAGCAAACAGAGTCAGTGGTAGAGTCATGTTGCTGTTAGCCAATCAGAGGGGAGATGTCCACATATCAGGAAGTAAGACTCCAGATCCTGTCGTCTGAAGCTACTTTCTCCTCCAGCTGATTTCTACGTCCTCAAACAGGTGCACCAGAGTTTTTTTCCCCCAGAGTGTGACTTACAAGGCTTTCATTTCTACTAGAGACCGCTGCAGATGTATTACAAATATGAGCCAAGAATGCTGTTGGTGTAGCATTCTGGAAACAGCAGAGGATACCTATGCTAGTTTAAGCTAACCGTTAGCATTAGCAACTCCACCACACAGCAGAACTCCTCCAGGCTTGTGTTATTTGTGGAGATAAAACATCAACGTTGCAGAGCAAACAGAGTCAGTGGTAGAGTCGTGTTGCTATTAGCCAATCAGAGGAGAGATGTCCACATATCAGGAAGTAAGACTCCAGATCCTGATGTCTGAAGCTACTTTCTCCTCCAGCTGATTTCTACGTCCTCAAACAGGTGCACCAGAGTGTTTTCCCCCCAGAGTGTGACTTACAAGGCTTTCATTCCTACTAGAGACCGCTGCAGATGTATTACAAATATGAGCCAAGAATGCTGTTGGTGTAGCATTCTGGAAACAGCAGAGGATACCTATGCTAGTTTAAGCTAACCATTAGCATTAGCAACTCCACCACACAGCAGAACTCCTCCAGGCTTGTGTTATTGGTGGAGATAAAACATCAACATTGCAGAGCAGACAGAGTCAGTGGTAGAGTTGCTGTTAGCCAATCAGAGGAGAGATGTCCACATATCAGGAAATAAGACTCCACATCCTGTCATCTGAAGCTCTCCTCTGATGTGGCTCACTTCTACTTCCTGAAACAGGCGCACCGGAGCTTTGTTTCCCTAGAGTACATCTCACAGGGCATTCATTCCTACTAGAGACCACTGCAAATATATTGATTAATTGAGTGAACTACACCTTTAATCATAACCAGTACACTGTAAAACAATAATGTGCATGTTTTTTTATTTTAGATCATCCCAGGCCACTCGAACCCTCAAAACCTTTTAATGGCAGCTGTTTTAGAAAAGATCAGCTGGTGAAAAGCATTTTATCAAAATCATAAACTCCTTCCCTTCTGGTGAGCGGATAATTCCTCATGGACCAGGCACCAGAGGTTAGTGAGAGGCGAGTGTCTCTCTGTCTGGAGAACATAGAAGAATGGACTCCTGCGTGTCTCCATTGGCCCTGAAGGCCATCAGGTCCAAGAATCCATGCCTCAGAAATTCTCCCTGTCCAGAATCCCCTTAATTCATCACCACCCTTATAAAGTCTGGAAGAAATATGCTGCTGCAGGGATCATCTTTCATCGTGTCACAGGTTGCCTTCACCATTTGTTCTGGAGCCAGGATAAAGATTTTGTGGGAAGAACCTAGAACGTTATGAGTCCAGCAGGTATTTTTGTTCGTGAAAGGAAGGAGATAAAGTTTTGGCAGANCGAAGCTGGCAGCTGGCAGACAGACGCTGAGCCTTAGCTCTTCTGAGACCCTTGGACCGAAGGGTTTGACAGACAGGCTGGTGGAAGAATATGCTTTTGCCCTCATGGTGGAACAGAGCAAAACCCTGTTAGGGCTCGCTCATGCGGCAGCATATCCATTGGTTAGATTGCTTGTCAGGACAGATCAACAAATCACTTTATCCAAAACACGGATATCACAACACAAGCTGAGAGAAATACAAGCTGGTAGAAAAACTCATACAGACAACTTCATGCAGACCTGCCTTAAAGGTGTGGTTCACTAAATAAAAGATTTTTCTAATGGGTCACTCTGAGTGTTTCATGCAGGCTGAACATGAAAATAGTCTCCTCCACCTATCTCCTGCATCAGCTTCTGATAGAAAATAGACTCTAGGTGAAACTCTAGGATTAGAAAATCCTGACAGATCTACGTCACACTGTCACTTAACATTCATGGACTCACCCATCTTGACTCACGACGGGGAAGGCTGTTGTTGGTTTAGCGTCCAGGAAACAGCAGAGAACGCCTGGGCTAGTAGAAGCTAACCGTTAGCATTAGCAACTCCACCACACAGCAGAACTCCTCCAGGCTTGTGTTATTTGTGGAGATAAAACATCAACGTTGCAGAGCAAACAGAGTCAGTGGTAGAGTCGTGTTGCTGTTAGCCAATCAGAGAATATCAGGAAATAAGACTCCAGATCCTGTCGTCTGAACAGGTGCACCGGAGCTTTGTTTCCCTAGATTACATCTTACAGGGCATTCATTCCTACTAGAAACCACTGCAAATATATGATTAATCGAATGAACCACTTTTTTAAATATAAACAGTACAGTGAACAATAATGTGCATGTTTCTTTTTTATTTAAGATCATAATTATAGACTAAAATAGTTTATGATGTAAGAAATATGTAGATTTATTCAGTTTGTACATTGATTTCCATTTCTGCAATTGTATTACGTTTTAGTGATGTTTATCTTTATAATTTTTAAAGTAACACCGAGCAGTTTCCTGCTCCTCCAACCCTACTGGTTGGAAGTGGAATTACAACTACTGTAAACAAGCCTGCTGTAGCTAGCGCTAACAACAAGCTAACTCTAACATGAGCCAGCTAAAACTAAAATAAACCAAAAAGTAAAAAGATCCACAGTGTAGCAACAAAGCCAGGTCACCGTCAGTCCATGATTTTGTAGCCTCCTTTAGCTCCCTCAAGCTAGCGCAGGCCGCGTCAATGTTCACTCTGGTTTTAGCTCTTTGCTTCACCTCCAAAGACATTACTCTGTTACTTTTACTTCCAGGCTCCGCCATGATGCCAACAGAAAAGGCAAACTTCTTTTTCTTCTTCTTGTGTGTTTTATTGACAATCGGTGAACTGAAAATGCTAACCGCTAGCATTTCTGCTAACAGCCGTGAAGCATGTATAAGAGCGCCCCCTAGAACACCTACCCGCTCCACAAAACTATCAAGTGCAGTTTTTGGTCAGCAGAGGGCTGCAGAGTGGTGTCAGATATAGAACTGGTTTCTAACTCAACAATCACTGAGATCAATGTTAAAGCTCTAGCTTAAAGTTTAACCTACTTTTCTATGAAGATCTGTCTTCAATGACAGGATTTCTGCTTCTATTTTTTTTATTATTATTATTATTTCATCGCTTCGATTCATAAACAAATCTAATTTTGCATTTTTTTGTAACGTATTTGTTAACACAAACTAAAACTGCTGTTCCTCTCAGAAAAAAGCCAAAAAATACATATTTTATTTGTTAAGACATTTAAGAGACATTTTATAAAGACGGCCAGTATTTGATACATTCACGTTACCAAAACAAGCCGTCTTGAGCCATTTCTCCAGACTTTTGCCTAAAATTAGAACAAAACACTTTACACACTTCCCAATAACAAGGTTAAACAGTGGCCAATTTGTGGCTCACCAACCAGTCACCTTTCATTAGACGTGACTTGATTTTCTTTTATTTACCGAGTCTAATTTTGTTACTCAGAGGAAGAAAAAAACATGCAAAGGTTAGAAAAGAAAGGAAATGTTGATGTGATTAATTTGCTCAGTCAGCGTAATCAAACCACATGCCAGTGAACCCGAGTGGAGTCGGGAAAGTGAAAACCAGCAACGCTGCTCGGCTGGAACTTCATCTCCTCCTGACATGGTGGAGGAGCCGGGGCCGTCACGAGTGGATCAGCATTTTCTCCCGCTGTGTTCCAATGATCAGAGAAATATTGTGTCGGGGCGACACAATAGTGAGGAGTTTGGATGCAAACCACGAATGCACGAGCATTCAAGCAGCAAGTCAGCTTATTCTCTTACATCACTTCAACTTCCCTGCATGCCATTCCTCTTCTTTTCTATTTGCTCTTCCTTCATTTTAACCATCATATTAAAGGTGAAACATAATATTTCATATAAAAATATCCTGCATTTAAGTTAGAATAGAACTTGCCTATACTCATGACATTAAAACACAGCTGTAACAAGCTGCGAGGCTGCATCTCCCTGGAGGGAATGGTGATAATATAATTAAAAATGAATCTATTCACACTGATGCACGATGGCAACGACTCAAAAATAGCTATGTGCTTCTAGGGGGATTACAATCTTGTCTGAATAGTTTAAAGTGGCATGACCAGAGAGCACACGATACCTCCGATCTGCAGCCAGAGGCCCGTGTCTTCGGCTTTCATGTGCATGATGATGACACAAAAATAATCAAACTGTTGAATTTATGCTGACATGTATGTGAGGCACGTCATTCAGAATTACGTTGAGACAAAGGAAGAAGTCGTTTAGCATCACGTAAAACAGCTGTGAACATAAAAAGCTCGTTTACAACATTCTCACATTGTAAACATCATTATTTAAACCGGCTCAGTAACATAACCGGGCAGCGTTTGAGTCTGCTGCTTTATGTTTCACAGTTCTGTCATTAGTAGGTTTACTCAGAACAGTTTATACTCTGGTTACCGAAATTTGGTCTTACAATAATGCAGATTACCCAACATTCAGTACTTATAGTGGTTTATGTAACATTCGTGGTGAAGCATTTATGTAGTTCATTTTGATTCTTGCACAATGTAAACGTGTTTTGTACATTGGGCAGGGTCGTCCTAAAGGGAAGAGGAAAACCCTCTTCTCTTGGAATATGAGTTATACGCCACCTGGGGAAATAAAGAGTCGCACACTCTAATATTTGTTTGGACCACCTTTAGCTTTGATTACAGCACACATTCACTGTGGCGTTGTTTCCATCAGCTTCTGCAACGTCACCAGATTTATTTCCATCCAGTGTTGCATTCATGTTCCACCAAGGTCTTGCATTGATGATGGTAGAGTCTGACCGCTGCACAAAGCCTTCTCCAGCACATCCCAAAGATTCTCAATGGGGTTCAGGTCTGGACTCTGTGGTGAAAATGATGTCTCGTGCTCCCTGAACCACTCTTTCACAATTTGAGCCCCATGAATCCTGGCATCGTCATCTTGGAATATGGCCGTGCCATCAGGGAAGATGGAATAACCTGGTCATTCAGGATATTCAGGTAGTCAGCTGACCTCATTCTTGGAGCACATCCTGTTGCTGAACCTAGACCTGACCACCTGCAGCAACCCCAGATCATAGCCCCGCCCCCACAGGCTTGTACAGTAGGCACTAGGCATGATGGGTGCATCACTTCATCTGCCTCTCTTCTTACCCTGATGCACCCATCACTCTGGAACAGGGTCCATCTGGACTCATCACACCAGTTTCAATAATGCGTTGGACAGTTCTGAACCCAGTTTTAGTCGTTCCTGCATCTCCTTAGATGTTTTCTCTGCTTGATGCCAACGATGTGACCCTTCTCACACAGACTAACATCTTTTCCACGACCACCAGATGTGTCTTTCCACATGGTTGTTGAAGAAATGAGAAGTAACTCATTGCACCAGTTGGGTTAAATAACTTGCTGCCATGCAGTAATTATCCAATGTTATTGTTATAGAGCCATGATATTGTTAATGCCTTTAAAATACTACAGAAAATTCCAAGGATTCCAAACACCACTCAGAACCCTATTAATCCTTTAAGAGATGACTAAGACTAATTTTTAAGGTGTGTGTGGGTAAAACCAAGTAAATAATGAGCTGATGAGAATTTCACATTCAACACTAAAGCACTCTAAGGGAAAATGAAGTTAACGTAAAAGATCTTTTATGTTTCTTAATTTGTGTTTCCTAAAGCCTTGTTTTGCTCACGTTGCAGGATCTATCACTTCAAATTCTGCTGTGGTTTCTAAATTGCAGCCCTTAGGCCAATGTTTTACTGGGATGCAGCTTTTGGTAAATCAGTGCAAAAAGTCAGCAAATTTTGAGTTGGAATCACACCGAATTAGACACATTTTCCTAAATAAAAACATGTGAACTCGTAGAGAACATGCTAGTTTTGCATTAGAATCACACAGATTTGGAACATAATAAACTTTACTGGCACATTTTAAATATGGTCAGAGTCACATGGGGTGTACGACGTAATTACAAGTAAAAATGTCGAAGTTCAAATTTCCTTGTTGCAATAAAGTCTTAGTTATGTCTTGATTTGTTTCAAAATTGATTGTAATTGATATTTGGTGTCGAATCCCATCTAGAGTCATCTCACATTTTTCAAACTTTCTGACCCAGAAACTAAATTGTGACGGGTCCCAGACACCTGCAAAGAAAATGTAACAGAAATTTTGTCCTAAAGTTTTCAAAGTGGTTTAAATTTCCAGTGACACTAAAGTGAGGCTCTGCAACTCATGTGGAAAGATTTGAGAGCCTTTTTTGAGATATTTTGGTAACTTGTCACAGCCCGGTAAGATCCTGTCTTTGCTCAAAAGAAGACATAATAATTACTTTTTGCTCTTTTTTATTTAAACCAAAAGTGAGCGACACATTTTGTAAAAGAATATTTTGACAGGTCACACAGCGAACAGAAACATAGTCACAGAATGCTTTTTGCATTTATTCATCTTCTTAAAGGAGTGATACACTCGTTATTTCAATAAATGTGCTGTGGTCTCTAGTATGAGTGGATGCCTTGTGAGTCATTTTCTGTGGAAAAAAAGCCCCAATGTGTTCTGGCATGTTGTGGAGTTGCTAATGCTAACGGTTAGCTTCTATTGTCGAGACGTGCTCTGCAAAAGCAACACAGGCTTCCATGGTCGCAAGAAAAGGTGGCTGAGTCCAAGAATGCAAACTTACAGTGTGACACAAAGCTGTCTGGCTTTTTCTGACCTGAACGTTTCCCCATCTATTTTCTTTCAGCAGCTAATGCAGGCAACAGGGGGTAGATGGCTATTTTCACTTTCTGCATGAACGTGAAACTAAGATAGACCAATCGTATTTCAAAAGGAACAACTAAAATAAACAGTTCCTTAGTGAACTTCACCTTTAAAGTAACACTAAATAGTTTTTTACACTTTAACTTAGAGCTTTAAGCAGATTTTGTGGAGCGGGTAGGTGTTCTAGGGGGGCTCTTATACCTGTTTTATGGCTGTTAGCTGTAATGCTAGCAGTTTGCTGACCATCAACAAGAAGCACAAGAGGAAGAAAAAGTAGAAGTTTGCTTTTTCTGTTGGCATCTTGGCGGAGCTTGGAAGTAAAAGTAACAGAGTAATGTCTTTGGAGGCGAAGTAAAGAGCTAAAATCAGAGTAAACATCGGCACGGCCTACGCTAGTTTGTAGCTAAAGGAGGCTACAAAATCATGGACTGATGGTGACCTGCATGGCATTGTTGCTACTCGACTTGTAAGTAATAAAATATTTTGTCCAACAGTGTGGATCTTTTTACTTCGTGGTTTATTTTAGTATTAGTTGGCTCATGTTAGTGTTAGCTCATTGTTAGTGCTAGCTACAGCAGGCTGCTGCAGGGTTGTTGATGACAGTTGTAATTCCACTTTTAACCAGTAGGGCGGAGGAGCAGGAAACATCTTGGTGTTACTTTAACTGCTTAGTCCTGTATAAGATCACTGGAGCATATTTGTAGCAGCAGTCCTTGGGCGAGAGGTCACCAGCATGTAGCAAAACTGACAACACGCTCAATCACATCTAACGGACAACCATTTAATCTAACATCCTTGTTTTGGTCTGTGGGAGGGAACCTGAGAACCTGGAGGAAATTCATACATGAGCAGAATATGCTAACTATATGCAGAAAGGCTGCGGGGCGACTAACTGTGCCACCATGCAGTGTAAACAATGATTTAATAATCAAATTGATAAAAAAAGAAAAGAGTAAAGACTTTAAAACTGAAAAGACAAAAGCTTTCAAATGTATGACAGCATGCAGCCAACTTTGGGAAGTCATGAATAATTTGTAAAATGAAAAATACATCTTGTGTCTTTCAGGGATGAAAAAAAGATTAGAAAATGTTCCCAGCAAATGTTTTAGAGCCGGATGCTTAACACTGATCACATCTAAATGGAATCATAAACTTCATGCAGAGAAAAAAATGACAAAGTGTGATGATGAGCATCCTCGCTCGCTGTTGTCATGTCAACAGATTTTAAAGATGAGAGAAGTTGTTAATTTATAATCTGACACATCAGAGGTGATATTTGGCCCCGCTCTTGGAAAGGCGTCGTCCAGTCAACTGAATGACACGAAGATGCATCGACTGAAACCTCAGTTTGGAGACGCCGTCTTAATTATCACATCCATCAGCTTCTAACAATGTTGCACTCATTACTTGAGACACAGCATCTGGAGGCGATCAAGCTTACAGCACAACTTCTTCATGTGATGGATTCATCGTTGACTTCACAGATCTGGGCTTTTTGATTCGTTCAAGGATTTGTCATTGCCAAAATTATCACTTTCAGTTGAATCCAGTAATGTGCATGAACAAGAAAGTAGGAATAAATTCTCCCTTTAAATGATGGTGTAAAAAGAGTTCAAGCATAAAAGAAGCTTTTTAAATTCTGTTCAGGTTTTAATGAGGAAGTCAGATGGTTTTAAAGTTATTCATTGTATCAGTTTTATTGTTTGTTTTTCACTTTGTGATTTCTATCAGTGAAAAGCGCTACATAAATAAACGTCTTCTTCTTTTAATGGAAGAAAGCACTTGTAAAGAGACGTTTAATTTAAGAATCAATGTGTTCAAATGGGGCTTGCTTTAAAGTCAAAGTCCCAAGTCATCGTCACACACTGGTGAAACTACATCTCCGCATTTGACCCATCCCCATGGTGGGGAGCGGTGAGCTGCAGCTGTGGCCGCGCTCGGGAACTATCTGGTGGTTTAAACCCCCCAATCCATCCCCTTAGTGCTGAGTGTCAAGTGAGGAGGCATTGGGTCCCATTTTTCAAAGTCTTTGGTATGACCCGTCCGGGACACTACCACTAGGCCACCGGAGCTGGTAATGTGCTGTTTTAATGTGTTTGTCATTTTGGTAGGTTTATGGCTCTGTCACAGACGTTTAGAAAATTTGACAACAAAAATAAATGTGTTGATTTTTTGTCTATCGATTTATTGCATGGAATGTGTTGCTCTTGTTTTTCTATGTTGGTGCTGAAGGCAAAACATAATGAATCTGCCATGTAAAGTCTGCTTTCTGAATTATAGTTGATCACACCCTGAGGCTGATGAGCCCAAGAGACAAAAATTATAGATGGTGACTCAAAAACACAGTCTGACCCAACGTAGCTTTTTTACACACTGGGGCTTTAAGCAGGGGGACGTTTCAAGTGCTGCAGGATTTAAATCCATGATGGCGTAGTCAGTTACTAATAGTAACCTTGTCACTGTGGTCCCTGCTCTCTTCAGGTAGTTGACTAGTTCCCCCCATATAGTTCTGGGAGGTTTCCTCACTGGTCTCAAGATCATTTGTACCCCACAAGGTGAGTTCTTGCGTGGAGCCCCAGGTCGAGGGAGATTGTTTGTGTTGGGGTTCTCGTTTGTGTTTGTCCTCGGTAAGAATAGTGCTCATCAGTGACAACGTTGCTTTGTCACAATTATGTATTTATTACATTTTCTAATAATTGCTCCAAGCTGCTTGCCTTTTGTAGATTGGCTCGTCCCAGTCTTGTGAAGGTGTACGGTCATGTCCCTGATGTCTTTAGACAGCTCTCTGGTCCTGGCCATGGTGGAGGTTAAGGTCTTGACTGTTTGGAGGTGTGGACAGGTGTCTTTTATACAGATAATAAGTTCCAACAGGTGCCACTAATACAGGTAACAAGTGGAGGATAGAAGAGCTTCTTAAAGAGGAAGTAACAGGTCTGTGAGTGCTAGAGTTCATGCTTATTTTCTGAACCATTATACCAAACAGTTCTTTAAAAATCAAACTACATTCTGACTCTCACAGTTGAACATTACAGACCTCTCACATCTCTTTACGTGGGAAACTTTGCACAATCAGTGGCTTCCAAATCCTTTTTTGTTCAGCTGAATTTGAGACGTTATTTTCAGATAAAGCTTGAACGTCATTTCTTCACATACAAAGTTTATCAGGCTTACAGGTTAGTTACATAAAAATAAAGAAAACTTTATATAGTTTATTTAATTCCTGGTATTTTCATCACCAGCCATCTATGGATGCCAGAATACTTCTGTTACCTGCAGTTTGACTATTTCCACCCATTGAAACCATTTTTTTTGCCAGAGAGGCTGGATTGGAGCTAATTATAAGCTGATACAGCTTCACAGCAAGCATCCATGTTTTGATGTTCTGGGTTCATTCCTGTGAACTCACTTCCATGTGCCTAAAAGAAAAATCCTGAATGTCAGTCTGCTGTCTGACAAAGAAGACATGCCTGGTATGAAAGTCACGCTTCATCTTTTCACTGAACCAATGAACGTGAGGATGAATGCAGAACTTTTGATTCTGAATGGTGATTTATTAAATATTAATTTGTGTTGCAAAAACATCCTCAGAGATCTTCAGGTTTCAGAGGAACAGCGTTGTCTAATTCAACGGGATATCAGAAGCATTGGTGCTCAAGGAGAAAAAAGATTAAAGACTTTATTCGTTATCTCAGCAAACCACACTTGATCACAGCAATGTTTATATATAAAAATGCCACGTATCAAATAAAATGACCGTTTATTTCCTCAATAGTTATGTATTGTTTGAGGAATACTGATAAAATTTTGACTTTGTGAATTCCAAAGATCTGCAACTCAGGGCACAGTAGCTCAGGAGGTAGAGCAGGTCGTCCAGTAATTGGAAGATTGCAGGTTCAATCCCAGAGAATGCAGCTGTGTGGCCTTGGGCAAGACACCTAACCTGCCTTGCCTGCAGGGACTGGTGGTGCCAGTGCAAGCTCGCCTCTGTCAGTGTGTCCCAGGGCAGCTGTGGCTACATTGTAGCTCATCCCACCAGTGTGTGAATGTGTGAATAACTGATAGTGTTGTGAAGCACCTTGGGGGGTTGTAGAACTCTAAGAAGGCGCTATACAAATACAGGCCATTTACCATTTAACTCTTAAAACCATAAATGAATGATTGACCAGTGTCAGAGCTCGGTCCGCATTGCCGGCAGTAAGTCGGGCTCGTCTCCGGTGAGAGTTGGACTCCGCCAAGGCTGCCCTTTGTCACCGATTCTGTTCATAACTTTTATGGACAGAATTTCTAGGTGCAGCCAAGGTGGTGAGTGGATCTGTTTTTGTGGCCTGAGGATCAGGTCTCTGCTTTTTGCAGATGATGTGGTCCTGTTGGCTTCATCAGACCGTGATCTCCAGCTTTCGCTGGAGCAGTTCGCAGCTGAGTGAAGCAGCTGGAATGAGAATCAGCTCCTCTAAATCCGAGACCATGGTCTTGAGTCGGAAAAGGGTAGAATGCCTTCTCCAGGTCAGGGACGAGGTCCTGCCCCAAGTGGAGGAGTTTAAGTATCTCAGGGTCTTGTTCACGAGGGAGGGAACGATGGAGCAGGAGATCAATAGACGGATTGGTGCTGCGTCTGCAGTGATGGGGCGTTGTACCGGTCTGTCGTGGTGAAGAGAGAGCTGAGCCAGAAGGCAAAGCTCTCGATTTACCGGTTGATCTACGTTCCTACCCTCACTTGGTCATCCGGGAGGGGCTCAGAGTAGATCTGCTGCTCCTCCACATCGAGAGGAGCCAGTTGAGGTGGCTCGGGCATCTGATTAGGATGCCTCCTGGACGCCTCCCTGGTGAGGTTTTCCGGGCACGTCCAACCGGGAAGAGACCCAAAGGAAGACCCAGGACACGCTGGAGGGATTATGTCTCTCAGCTGGCCTGGGAACGCCTTAGGTTTCTCCAGTAGGAGCTGGCCCAAGTGGCTGGAGAGAGGGAAGTCTGGGCCTCTCTGCTTAGGCTGCTGCCCCCATGACCCGACCCCGGATAAGCGGATGAAAATGGATGGATGGAAATGCTAATGAGTTTTTAGGAGTGTGTTTAAGTTAAAAAAAAAAAGGTTTTGAATATGTAGGAAAGAAAATAAAACCATCCACCAGTATTTTTTTATAGCCAATATCCTTCACAACACTTCCCTTTAGGTGATGGTGTTATCATTTTTTAATGTTAATTCTCTCTATGATGAAAATACACTCCTTTTTGTGCGGAGGGAACAGCAGCCAATACTTTAAAATAAAACTAAATTGCAGCATGCGGCTGGGACTCTTTCCTGCACAAATCCAGCGACGGTCTGACCTTTTCCCTCAGCACAGAAATGGTCAGTAATTACTGTGGCTGTAAATGAAATACCCTACATGCAATTCCATCATTCTGTTGGTGCTGCTACGAGCCTGTTCCCTCTCGTCGACAATCCATCACGCCAACATAATCTGGCGTGTGCTCGTTACGCGCACCATGCAGCTCACTAACCAGAAATGTAAAAATCCTTTTTTAAGACCTTTTGGAAAAAAGCAGCGAGTGGAGAGACCTTTAATGGGATGGAAAAGTCTGACATTTGGTGTCTTTGTATGACGGATCCTGGTCTCTGTTACACCATTCTTCAATAAAATCTAATGGAACATTGATGTTCAGAAGCTTAAATTATTTTTGGAGTTTTCATATACTTTAGTTTGCCTAAAGGACGCGCTATAGGAGCATGGGTTCTTTAAACTGAACACTACAGAAATGGGACTTGGGTTTTCTCACCCATCTTCTCTTCTTTTATCTCCTTTGTTCCTCTTTAGGTGGTTTTGGAGGTAGTGGAGAAACTCACAAAGATTTTTTTCTAAGCATGAAAATCTAGTTTATTTCAAACCAGCATTTTTTAGACAGAGTCTGGTTTGCCCTAAGGACCAAACACAAGACTGTTGTGAGCTCCGTATTGGTGAGAGAACACCTAGAGATGGCCCAGCACAGAAGAGCCACCTCATCAGTTCATCACCTCTAATACAAGGAATACTCTTTTGAGTATTTGAGTAATACTTATCCACATTTTAGTTCAGGGAAGACAGGCAGTCTGACAAAGGAGTGAAAGGAGCCATTTATGAAAAACCATTATTGAGCCATGGAGATACTAAAATCCTCAACTCTATCCAGTTTGGGTAGTTTTCCATTACAGCGGAGAAACGGCTCTAGCAGGGTGGCCCCCACAGTTTGAAAGTAGCCTGAGCTACAACACCCATAACCCAACGCAACAATGCAGGACATGGTAGCGATTTTGACCATTCTGCTTAGTCTGTGGCTACTGGTCAGACTCTAAAAGAAAAGAGAACAGGAGAGCTGAGCTGTGGTGGCCTCATGGAGGGGGCCATCGGCTGGCACACGGCTGCCAGCCACGTAACATTCTCCCTCTCCTGATAATAACTTTTTACTTTCTTTAACATAGAATGTGCTACTACTAGTTCACCTGTTGAATTAATTATAGATTCACTCAGATAAAGACAATAAAGTTTCTCTTACTAGATAGAACTTCTACTAAGAAATCACAGTGTAGCCATAGAAACACTACTTGAAATATACAGTGGAGGAAATAATTGAGATCGATTGATCCTTACATTTTGGAAAAAACAGTTGTCACCTTCTCTCCCAGAGTCTTGCTAATGGTTTTGTAGCCCATTCCAGCCTGGTGCAGGTCTACAATCTTGTCTCTGACATCCTTGGACAGCTCTTTGGTCTTTCCCATGTTGGAGAGTTTGGAGTCTGCTTGATTGACTGATTCTGTGGACAGGTGTCTTTTATACAGGTGACTGGTTAAGACAGGTGTTTTTAATGAGGGTGACTAATTGAATAGGAGTTTCTAACCACTCTGTGGGAGTCAGAACTCTTAATGGTAGATAGGGGTTCAAATACTTATTTCACTCAATGAAATGCAAATCAGTTTCTATCTTTTATTTAAAGTCATTTTTTGAATTTTCCTTTTGATGAGCTATCTGTCACTGTTAAAATAAACCTACCATTACAATTATACTGCTCTGAGACTTTTCATTTCTTTGTCATTGGACAAACTTACAAAATCAGCGAGGGGTCAAATAATTATTTCCTCCACTGTGTGTGTGTGTGTGTGTGTGTGTGTGTGCTGTGTGTGTGTGTGTGTGTGTGTGTGTGTGTGTGTGTGTGTGTGTGTGTGTGGGTGTGGGGTGTGTGTGTGCCTGCTCTGTCTTCTCTATCCCCAGTGAGTCGTAGCGGATGGCTGCTCATACTGAGCCAGGATCCTCTGGAGGTTTCTTCCTGTTAAAAGGGAGTTTTCCTTCCCACTGTCGCTACATGCTTGCTTAGTATGAGGATTGTACCAACACAATGACACTAATCAGTGTCTTGATGCAATCTGCTGGGTTCCTTATATAGGAAACTTTTTTACTGATTGGCTTAATGAACTGAACTGTATTGGAATGTTTACTTTGTGAAGAGCCTTGAGACGACTCTTGTTGTGATTTGGCGCTATAGAAATAAACTGAATTGAAATGAGAGTGTGTGTGACTCTTCACCATCCCCTAGCCAATCAGTGATCATCAGGCCTCTGATGTCATGTTTTCGCCCTAGCTTGGTACGCTTTGAATCACTACAAAGTTGATTCTAAACAAGGGGAACTGTTACAAGTGGAAAACCTTGGAGCTGCGCTGAGACAAGTCAAGCGCCGCTGAGTAGGAGCTGCTGGAAAAGGGACAGATAACCAGTAACATCTTGGAAAATGTGATTTAAAACATTATTAAAGCTGCTTTACCGAATCTGCATACAAGCTAGCTTTTAAAAACAGTCACAGAACTCTAACCTCCCATCGGCTGTCATCCCCAGGCCACGCCCCCAGATATGGGAACATGTATTGCCACAATAAACGTTTTCTAGGTCTAAACATCTTTTGTTGTCATCTTTAACAATTTATGAGCCTTAAACTCCCAACCCATGATCAAAACTGAAGAAACCTAATGGATGAGCGATGAAATATCTTCAATCAAAAAGACAAGAAGCCCAGATGCTTTTTAAAATAAATTTTACTCTCAGAAACGCTTTTGTTTCTTTGTTATTCCATTTATTTATCACTACCGTTTCAGGAAAAGGCCGACCAAAAAGACAAACGTGACCCCAAGAGTCATTCTATTAGCAGCAGGTATTTTCAAAGGTGATTGGTTAAAAGCATCTTTACATAAATAAATTCACATCCTCAAAGCTAAAGTGGTCAGAGAATCAGAATGAGGAGAGATAAAGAAATCCTCATTCTTCCTATTTTTTGTTTTGTTTGTCAGTAACAAATGAAACGGAGCATGAGAAATCATCACGTCATTACTGAACAGACACTTTTCTATTCATTCACAAATACATTTCATGCTTCAAAGACACCAAGCAAAATTACACGTTGCATTCCAAGAAAATAAACAAAATGGTCCTGAAGTTTGGAGATGCAGAAACCGTCAATGAGATGCAAATGGAGAGTCGAGCTTGCAAAGTTTCTTTTAACTACGGTGCCTGACTTCAGCCAAATTGTTTTACATACATAAATTTAATTGGCCGTGAAACCATGAAAGGTGGAGGCAACAGATAAAATCACACTTCCGTTTTCACCGTTCAACCTATTTAAAAGTACTAGAAGTCATTTTCACATCCTGAAAAGAGACAATATTGTCACCCTCAACAGGAATAGACAAAGACTGGATGCACAAAGCAAAAGCACACGATATGTGCTGATAGCCTTGATATCCAGAACAAGCTAGATGGTGAAATATGACAATTCCTGTAATCATGGTGATTGAAAAGGAACCGTAAACCCATTGACTGCAACACCTTTGTGCAATATGCATGTGGGATGGTAATTGTGACCTAGAAAGACAATGCAATCAAAAAAATTACCGTGGTAGAATTGAGACAGTGCTCTGCTGAGGTGAGTGACTGTTTCTTTAAACTAAACAAAAAATGTAAATAGTTAAAGTCAGGATGTTAGACTACTCATCCTAATTCCTGCTTTACACTGGATGAAGAGTCCACTAAAGCAATGTTTCCCAACCCTGGTCCTCAGGGACCACTGTCCTGCATGTTTTCCATGTTGCCCTTTCAAACACCAGTGTTTCCCTGCTGCCACACACCTGAGTTAAATGAATGAGTGATTAACAGGCATCTGCAGCATGCGATGTCCTCCTGAGGAGGCAATCTAAATCAGGTGTGCTGAAGCAGAGACATGGAAAACTTGCAGGACAGTGTGCCCTGAGGACCAGGGTTGGGAAACACTGCACGAAAGGGTAAAACGTCAGTGGGCAGTCAGCTACACATTCAACAAATCCTTGATGGTTCTGAGCAACACAAAGTGTTCATAGTGAGGATGTACTGGTTTATTATTGTGGTGGAAGCGTGTTGTGTGTTGAAGTGTTGTGGCTTCATATCCATAACGTGGGATCTGCATACACCAACATTGCATTCTATGGCTAACACCGAGGGTGAATCCGATACTTTTAAGGAAAGCATTAAAATAAAAAAAAAGGGAAACACATCTAAGTTGTCCTTTAAGTTTAACTTCCACTGATAAAAAAGTGTTAATATTAGGAATATATATGAAAATGTTACAGCGTTGCTCATATTTCAAGTTGTGTACAACCTCAGTATGCAGCTGTGTTGAGTGGTGCACGTTCTCATGACGGGGCAGACACACGGCGCCATGGCCAGTAGGTTAACTTTTCCCTGCACAACACCTGTAGCTACCACGGGCAGCTCGGGTGCTGCAGGCAACTGAGAAACCCTGATGTTTTGCAGTCCTTCTGCAATTTCTCTTTGTTAATTAGTGTATCTTTCACTATTGGCTGGCTCTGTGTTTTTGTCCGAGTTGCCGCTGTGAATCGGGACTGTCGGTGGCAAACTGGGATTTAATGGATACCAGTGATTCACTTTGATGATGCCCAAAGGGAAAAGATGAAATAGATAGTTTTGAAGGCTGCGTATCATGCAGTTCTGTCTTTTCCACCATGTTAAATACCCATTATGCACACATCACAAATGGCTGTTGCTCTCCTTCGCGGTCCTGAGGAGACGCTGGCTCTGGGTTAGCATGCTAGCTAACAGCTGCACCTTGGCGTCTGAATCCCCACCTGCTGTAAATTGTGTGGCGTTGTTTTCATTCAAGAAACAAATAATATTGACGTACAGGGGCAGCACCAGGATTTTTTCCCTGCAGTTGCTTTACAGTTGCTTAGTGAGGGTAAGGGGTTGCTGCTCTCCGTCGGCGTGGCCTGAAGATCAGGTGGGTAGGGGTGGAGGGATGTTCAAGAGTTGGGGTTGCTAAGCAGTGGCTTTCTGTGAAGCCCCCCCCAGGATCCATATAATTTTTGCCCCAATTTTTGCGAGCGGGGGCGGGGGGTGCACGCAGATTCTCCATTGGTGATTGTTCGACAGGGGTGTGGGGGAGGGGGCAAATGTCTGACAGGAGGGGAGGGGGGCGATCATGTCACAGAGCAGGGGAGTGACTGTGGCATGTATTGTGGCATCTGCGCCATATTCCCCAGTCCGCCGCGCCCCCCTGCCCCTCTAATTGAGAACCACTGATGTAAAGGAACTTGTTGAAATTACAACTAGGCCATTTTACTTCATATGAAAATCTCTACCTCAGGATAAAAAAAATCATATTTGTTGTTTTTACAGGTTAAATCGGAGATGTTCCACCTGATTCCAATCCATTTAAAATCATGTGATTTCTGATCGCGTGATCGGAGCATCTCTAATTACAGCTCTGGTAACATCTCTCAATCTTCTGTGTAGCTATTTCAGGGAAAACCTACTCAGAAAGAATTAAACCCAGTGGCTCACTGGGCTGTGACTGTAGGGAGTTTATAAAACATTGACAATGGTGCTCATTTTCCTTGCTTAAGTAGCAGAAACTCACATTTGTGGAATTTTGGATCTATTTAAAAAATCCAAGGCTTATTTTCTCTCACAATCATCAGAGTTGTCTTGGTGTTTTTAACCCATCTTGAATAATTCTGAATTTATTTTCTGTGAGCCAAAGGGCAAGAACTCTCCAAAGGATGGATTGGTGACTTAAGAAAGTCAGGTGTGACTGTTTGGGATACAAATAAAGGTAAATTTATAATCTGGGAGCAAGGCAAACAAGAAATAACTGTAAACAAATAGAGGACACGTTCCAAAAAGACACTTTTGTAGCCTGGCAAGCCATCCTATATATGTGAATATATAGTCTGGCCACGAACCATTGACGGCCCTCAGTCGTGAGGCGGGATCTACGATTGTCTTTCAAAATGTTAGCACGCAATTGGATAGCGCTAGGACCAATCAGAGTAACGAACAACGTGACGTAATCACAGGAACGGAAAAGCGGGAGGCAGCAATGGCGTCTAACATCAATGATTTCTGTCGTTTTTGTATAAAAACATGTGAATATCAGGTGTACTGGGACATTGCACTACTTTGTTTGATAAAAATAAGAAGCCGCTAAGTATATCAGACAGACTTACGCACGTTGGAGTCTAAATAATCCAATGTTGATGACAAAGACGTTTCAAAAGAACGTGGCTCCGGCGTTGCCGCCATCTTGCTTGGGTTCGCGGCCGCAGCGCTGACGTAATCGGCTACTCCCGCTCTGTGATTGGCCCAAAATATAGAGCTCTGTGATTGGCCCAACCAAAACTATAGCGAGCTGTGATTGGACAGCCACAGGCTGCGAGGATTCCAACGAAGCGTGCCTAGACCAAACTCTGCAAAGCAAGGTCTAGTTCACTAGGCTAACACTTTTGACCAAACAGCAAGATAATTGCTCAACTTTTGAATTAATGTTGTATTTTTTCTCAGCTTCAACAAAATCAAAAATGCTACCTAGTCAGTACAATTGGATCTAAAAACTTGCATTTTTGTCTTTGTCATTTTTGTCATGTCTAAATCACCAACAGTCACAGCACATATGGACTTAAAATAGATTGTTGAAGGTTTAATAAAGAAACTGAGTGAAACTAAGCAACCCCTTTAAAAAGAGGTAAGGCTGTTTGTTCCGTAATAAACAAAAATTAGAGAAGGTAAATGCACCAGCCCGTTATCTCTCCAGGGTCCTGTAGGCGACACTTTACCCTTTAACGCTGTTAACCAGCTTTCGTGACAGTTTAACAACAAACAGGAAGGACGCCGCTTTATAACAACAGTAACTTTCATCTCTATGCAGATGAAAAGAGAAAGTTATGTCCCAGGACACTGATTATGTTCCGTGGCAGTTTGCCTAACTACTATGGAACCGTGTTGTTAAAGAGTACTTACTTTAAATAGTCTGTGGAAGGCTCTGAGGCTGCTGCACACGGACCACGAGACAACTGATCTCCAGAGGAAGCCTGAAAGAACACCACTGTAGAGATGTAATGTCACAAGCAGAACCTGTCAAGGTTTCTGCTTTAATGTTTTATGAAATATGTTGTGGAGGAAGCAATAGTTTCAAGTCCCTGCAGCTAAGAAAATCCTCACCAAGTCACAGCATTATTACGCTGTTTTTACATACATCTACTATTCTGAGTTGTTTCTGACATTTATCCTAATTATTCACGGCAGGTATGTTGACTTTTTTCACAGGTGACACAATTATCACGAGGAGTGAAAGCAGAGTGACTCAGAAACGATTCTGAAGGGGTCTTGAAGTGGTACACCATCACTGAAGGCCATACAAACCTTTATTATACAGTAGAGGCCAACATTTTTGAGAATAATCATTGCCTCACTAGTTTTCAGGCTTCTTGTGAAAAATATTTGTCTTCCTCAAACATTTGTCCAAGATTATTTTAAAAATAGCACCTTTTTAACAATACTACCTCCGTTTATGTTTTCATAGAGGTTTTTACCCAGCCAGCACACATAGGTGGGCCCCATATGGGATCTTTATGGGCAAGCCATATGGGTCCCAACAGAGTTTGTCCGCCGTTTTCANNNNAGAGAGAGAGAGAGAGAGAGAGAGAGAGAGATAAGTAATATGCTGGAAACTGAAAATATATTATTAAAGCAATTATAACTATTTGAAAGTTTTATTAAACATCATAAAACATGCAAAACACACACACACACACACACACAACCCTTTGACGTTGTTTATACTGCCGCTCAGATGCAAAATAAGTCAAAATCTTTGTTTTGACACTGTTCTGGTCCAACTTTTGCCCAGAAAGAACGTACTTGTTCAAAGACGATATTTCCTCTGCGGCTTGGATCTGCTCACCGGCTCCAAGCTCCTGTCTGTCTGCCTTGCTCCTCCAGCGCTCCTGTCTTTCTCCTCTGCTCCTCCAGTTTCTCCATTCTGCTGCTCCTCCCTTGACCGCGGTTCCCTGGTCCATCCCTGTAGGTGCTCCATCCTCCTCACCTGCCCGGTGTGTCAGTCAGCGATATGTCCAACTTCTTTATAGCTGATTAAATAAATTCTGTCAGCTTAGGTATTTTCTGTCTTACTTCTTTGTCTCGAAGCTCCTTCTCATTAAGTGCTTTCCGTTTCTGAGCACCGCTCTCAAATTTTTCCCCGACATTTTTCCAAATTTCTTTACAACTAGAGGACCACGCCCTGAAATCATCTAAATTGTTTGATTGGTGAGCTCTGGTGCAATGGGCCTTTAGAGGTCACGTGGGTGACGTAGGTCACTTGTAATTTGGATCAATCAGCAGCCTTAAATTAGCATCTAAGATGATTGACAGAAAACCTGACCAGTAATAAAACTATGTTTTTTTTTTACCTGAAATGATAGGCCCCTAATCATCATAGGCCCCTGGCCACGGCCCAGGTTGGCCCGTGCATTAAGGCGGCCTTGTTCTCCGTGAATGAACTTAATACCGGAACATTTTCAGGGAATACTAACTCGTGAAGACGGCGGGAATAAGGAGTAAAATAGTTTATAGTTTTTAAAAGTTTCCAGCCCAAAACGAGAGACGTGACAGGTGTGATCCTGAGATTGTGTCTGAACTGTCAGTGAGGCTTTCACATCACAACTCCACCTCTCCTGGTTCTGACTGGGACTTCCTGTCTTCTGCGCATGCGGGTTGCTTTGGGGTCGTGAAGCGTTCACACTGGAGAGTGTTTGATGTCTCATTTCAGTTACAATGTGAACAGCCACACAAAAAAATCTGATTTACTCAAAAAATCGGAATTGAGCATCAAGACCTGCAGTGTGAACGTAGCCTTAGAGTCATTGGGGTAAATCAGCCAATCAGCATATAGCTCATTTAATTTAAACGTCCTGGCCGAGTGGCCAACCAGTCTTTCTATTAACCAGCTCCGGTGGCCTAGTGGTAGAGTGTCCGCCCCGGGACTGGGAGATCAGGGTTCGATTCCCGGTCGGGTCATACCAAAGACTTTGAAAAAATGGGACCTAATGCCTCCTCGCTTGACACTCAGCACTAAGGGGTTGGATTGGGGGGGTTAAACCACCAAATAGTTCCCGAGCGCGGCCACAGCTGCAGCTCACCGCTGCAGCTCACCGCTCCCCACCATGGGGATGGGTTAAATGCGGAGATGTAATTTCACCAGTGTGTGATGATGACTTGGGACTTTAACTTTATTGTAGGGTTTGTTATGGGGTTGAGTTTGGCCATTTATCATTTATCCTGGTCCATTTTGAGCCCCAACAAAGTTTCTGATGTTCCAAAGAGGCTCAAAGAGCAGATTTGTTTAGTAAAAAATGTTTTTCTAGAATAAAAACAGTGCTTGGTTCTTTATGTCTGAGGTCCTACTAATCTGAATAGCTAAGTCCCTTCCTTTAGGAATAGACTTTAGATCGTTTTAAAGGCCTTCTCCAATAGTCTAATACTCACACCCACTTTTAGCCAGAGCAGCAAGAACAAAAAAGAAGTTTAAAGATAAAGTTCCATCTTTCAGAAATCCATTTAGCAGCAGTGAATATAATATTTGGGAAAAACACTAAGCGACCATCATTTTCATCTTGAGATAACCCACTGTGGATCATTAGTGCCGATTTGCATCAAGAGTGCTCAAACACAAGAGGAAGCACAACGCACATTATTTCTGTGCTTCAGCTTTCATCCAAAACACATCAGCTGAGCTCAAACGTTACTCCGTTCAAACACTCTGCTGAAGAAAGGAACACATAATGGATGGTTGCACTCACTCACTCACTCATAAATTCACACAACAAACACATCTCCACCTTTGTCAGCATTTTCTTTTGTTGTGTGTGCAGCCATTGTCTTATATACAGTATATTACCATAAAAATAGAGAGGGGCTGGCTTTCTTCTAGCTCACACTGACAGCGATTTTGCATGAGTATCCTCTGGAGACACCCTCCTACATGGGAGGTGTCTTACAGGCTTTACAGCAGAGCAGCTCTACCCTCGAGACTCGCTAACAGACACAAATCACTTTAGCTCGTCTCCCTTCCTCTCCCTGTTTTTCCGTACGGGATCCAGACGTTTGGAGAAATGACCGAAGCGGCGTTTCACATCCTGTAGTCACATGTAAAGATCAAACATTCATGCCATCAGTTAAATAGGATGAAATGATTCAGAGTCGTTTTTGAGCTCGAACTAAAACAACTCCAACTATAATAATACATCATTTATGATCGGGCTTTGTTCAAGAATTCAGTTCCCTGTTAAACTTTGCATTCTTCTTTTTGGTTTCTTTCCTAACTTATTTGCTATTTGACCCATACCCCCCCCACACACACACACACACACACACATTGGCTGTATGAATGCAGCCTATTATCTGCAACATACCTGCGATACTTTGGGGAAAAATGTGCTCGATAAATCAATAAATGTCACCGGGATCTCCGTCCGTTAGTGTAGTACAGCAGAGCACCACACCAGCTCGACAGAAAGGTAGTACAGCAGAGCACCAGACTGACTGGTGATTCCCCGGGAGAAAAATGTACACCGTGTGTTTGATAAATATTTGAAAACAATATGTCAAGTTTTTGAAGGAAAAAAAGAGGGGCTACATTAATTTTGGTTGTGTGAAGCAGGTTTGTCACAATAAAAGCCTTTCTTTGATTTTTCCGGGTTTATTTCCTAAAGCATCGGCATTGATTAGTTCCTCAACCACCTCCTCTCCATTAGGAGGTCACGACTCATGACTTCATGCTGGAAATAAAGTGAAATCCTTTCATTATTCATTTTTTATTTACAACAGAACTTATTGCATCTGATGTAAGTCACAGTTACACAGCTCATCATCACTGTTCTGGACCACTAATGTATGTTATCATTTTCTATCACTTCACCTGCTCAGGTGTTCTGCCCTCTAGATTTCAGTAACTTATTAATAATTAAAGCTGTTATTTCTTGTTGTCTTTAAGGACCAGAGCGCAGAGGAAGAGTGCTGATTTCCTCCACAGAACAAACTTTCATGGTTTTTATTGTCTCTTTTATCAGTTTAAAGGGACACTAGTCAGTTTTGGCTTGTTTTTAGCACCCCCTAGTGTCCGTTGGCGAAAGTGAAAGTAAAACTTTATCTCCTGGCTGTGCGTTGGTCTTTTTAACACCTTAATCTAACTGCTGAAATGTCTCCTCAGCCTTCATTAGTGTCTACAGGAGCGGTTCATCACTAAATCAAACAAATCAGCTGTGTTCATGATCTAAAACATGCAGGAAACATGCTGGAAGCAGACTGCAGCACCAGGCATGTCAACTCCACTTTACTAAGTCCAGCAGGGACCGGACCGCCACTCTGAAGTTGCAAGTGTGGTATTCTGGCCACAGGGGGCGGTGGGGGTCTGAGTGACATTTCATTCACCCTGTAAAGAGTCATTTTAGCACAAACTGGCTCAAGAACATGATTTAAACATATGAAAAAGTTGCAAAGTGTCCCTTTAACTCCTAAAGTGTATTCAATTTACAGTTTCTGGCGAGACAATCATGATTTTGTCGTAAATCTGTTTATGCAACTTCTCAAACGCCCAATCAGTCGTGACAGATAGCTGCTGATCCAGGTTCTGTTGGAGGTTTTTTCCTGTTAAAGAGGAGTTTTCCTCTCCACTGTCGCTACATGCTTGCTTAGTCTGGGGATTGCTGACACAAGTCAGTGACTCGATGCAGCCTGCTGGGTTTCCTTACGCAGGAAACTTCTAACTAATTGACATAATGAACTGAACTCACTAGTTGGAATGCTTCCTTTGTGAAGTGCCTTGAGACGACTCTTGTTGTGACTAAACTGAATTAAACAGAATTTTTGGACAGATATAGATATAAAAATAGCCTCCTATAGTTACCTGCACATATATTTGAACTCTTCCTAACATTTTTATTCCTTTATCCTTTTTATTTTATTTTAACTGAGACAACCTTCAGGACATTTTGCTCAGATCAGTCTCCAGCTGACATGCTGAAGGATGTACATGAGATGAGACCAGGAACCACAAAAATCAGGAAGCAGCAAGATTCCTAATTGTGCACCGGTGTCAGAAGCGCTGCTGTCAGCTGGCTCTGCTCCTGGAGACTTCAGGCTGTCGCCAACGTGTTTGAAACTCTGTGAGGCTCCACAGAGCCTGGGCCTTGGTTCGTGCATTGATAGTCAGTTCAGGTGCATCTCGTACCGTCCGTACATTGATGGCAGACAGCTGATACATTATGCATACTGTACATAAAGAACCTGCCTCTCCAACCGGAGTATATGATAAAATATAAAAATCAATGCTTTGAAACAGAGATCCAGAATTGCTAATCTGTGCAGGAGCTGTACGAGCCTCGTCTGCTGCTGTCATTTCTCCTGTCTCAGCTGAGCACCGCTGTCCTGCCTAACCAGTACAGCATGCTGGGTCCAGGCTGGTCACCAGTAACAACCAGGTCCACATCACAAAGATGCATTTTTTTCTGTATTTGAAAAGTTCTAAAATACTAATTTTTACTTACATTCAAATTCATCTCCCAACTACAGCATCTCAATATTTACCAAATTAAAAAATTCTACAACCGGCCTGAAACTAAAACAACAAACAAATAAAAACAGCAACAAAGATAAATTAATAAAACAGTCAGACTGCAGTAAGGAACGGAGGCCTAAACACTCAAGAGATCCATCCCTTTGTTCCAGTTCATTAATATTTAGCTGTTTTCTTATTAGTGACACTTGCAGCTCACGTCACAGCCCAGCATTAGAAATAGTTCCTAAATCATTTAAATGATCTAGTGCACACAATACTTCAGTCAAGTTGGAATTCTGCAAAAACTGATGTTAAAGTGCACCTATTCTGTGGTGCAAGCAAGTTTCTTTAACCATAGTAATGTCATAAAGATGAGATGCAGATGTTATTTTTATTACAGCTGGTTGAGTCGTCTGAACCTAACTGGATGAAAAATGCTTAGATAATGAAAACAGATCAGTAACAGGACAAATCTATGTAGCCATTATCTATATTATATTTATATAACAAAAGTGTCTAAAGTTAATTTACAGATGGCAAAAATATGAGTCATCCTTTATTTAACCCTTTATTTGGCAAGTGACCATATTTGGTCATAAAGAAAAACATTTAAAGAATAAATGCAAAAATGTAAAAAAAAACTAATATAAAAAAGAACAAAAGCAAAAAAAAAATTCAAAGCACATGTTCAAGCATTGAAACCTTAATTTTTCAAAGGTTTAACAACTGAAACCAAAGAACACCATGAGTTTTCTCCACGGGGAGTCTGGACTCTCCCTTAGAGATAGGATGAGAAGCTCGGTCATCCGGGAGGGGCTCGGAGTAGACCTGCTGCTCCTCCACATCAAGAGGAGCCAGTTGAGGTGGCTCAGACAGCCGATGCCTCATGGACGCCTCCCTGGTGAGGTTTTATGGGCATGTTCAAATGGGAGGAGACCTAAAGTAAGACCCAGGAGATGAGGGACTATGTCTCTAGGCTTTCCAGGGAACGCCTTGGGATTCCCCCGGAGGAGCTGGCCCAAGGGGCTGGGGAGAGGGAATTCTGGTCCTCTCTGCTTAGGCTGCTGTCCCCGCGACCCAACCCCAGATAAGCAGAAGATGATGGATGGATGGATGGATGGGTGGGTGGGTGGGTGGATGGATGGATGGATGGGTGGATGGATGGATGGATGGATGGATGGATGGATGGATGGATGGATGGATGGATGGATGGATGGATGGATGGATAAGGGGATGGATGGGTGGATGGATGGATGGATGGATGGATGGAAGTACACCATGAGTGATTGAATGAAGCTGAGAGATTGCTTTAAAGACTCAAGTTTACTCATTTTTTCAACACATCTGCAGCGGTCTCGTGTATAAATGAATGCCTTGTGAGTCGTTTGCATTTTTCAAACATGACCTGGCAGAAATGTCTCGGTCACAACCCAATATGAGTATCAGTCTAAAGCAGGAAGTAATGGTTATACCCAGAACTATGTAGACATGGTACGTTTCTAAAAATCCAAAACGGTGACATGGATCCCTCCCAGAGTGAGTTTTGGCATAAATGATTGTCAGGATTTATCATGGACATGCAGTGCTAATTTAGCACCTTTAAGGTGTGAATAGTGTGATATTTGCACCTCACCATGTTGTAAATGTATTTTATTAGATTTAGAAGACGATGACCCAGAATCTCAGACTTGGAGAAGTCGTGCTGCACTTGTCTGTTCGTTTTTAGGCTGTTTAAATAAGCTCATGCTAATCTTTTGCTGAGATGTTAATATGATCATTTGCACCTGTACTGCCTCGGAGTGTAAATGAAAACAAAGATGCTAAATTGTGAAAACTCATGGTTTTACATTTACACCTTGGTTATTTGGCATTTCCAGAGATCCCTGGGTGGAGAGGCATCCCGCTTCAGAGAGAGCGCTCTCTTGAACTCTACAGTCTAAAATGGATGTTGTCCAAGTCTGAATCCAAAGCAACAGCACGCCTGTATTCAGACTTCGTCTTAATGGTGTGCATTAATCAAAGTAAACCCAATAAACAGCCATCTTGATCCGAGCCAAAGAACGAATCATAAATATGTAAATGAAAACAAAGGATATGAGAGTTGAGAGAGAGCGTTTTTTAATTTGCTGTCAGTGCCAAAGGTTGCTGGAGTCGGACTCCTGCTGAAACACACACCGCTGCTCTTTTCTTCTGCCTGATCTCTTACATCTTCCACCCTGTTACTAATTATGCAAATTGGCTCATGAAGATGTTTGTGTAGCATTACTGAAGTCAATTTGGTGGAAATGAAGAGAAAAATCTTGAGTATTGAGCTTTAGTTTCTAAAGTGAGTAAGAAAAGTTACATTAAATAAAATACAATATAGGAACAGATTGTAAACAAGTTACCTAAACAAGTTAATTACTAATAGATCACCATCCCTCCCTCCCATTTGTATAGCGCCTACAACCCCCCAAGGTGCTTCACAACACAATCAGTCATCCACCCATTCACACGCTGGTGGGGATGAGCTACATTGTAGCTACAGCTGCCCTGGGGCGCACTGACAGAGGCGGGGCCTGCCGTACACTGGCGCCACCAGTCCCTCCAACCACCACCAGCAGGCAAAGAGGGTTAAGTGTCTTGCCCAAGGACACAACGACAGCGACAGACTGAGCAGGACGTGAACCTGCGACCTTTCAATTGCAAGGCGGCCACTTAACCCCTCTGCCACCATCGCCCGCATCATGACTAAACACTCAGATGTGAACCATCCCAGTAAATGTCGAATGACCTGCACTTGTGTAGCACCTTTCTGAGTCAGAGGACTCCAAAGCGCTTTACAATCATTCATCAATCACTCATCATAATGTAGCCAAAACTGGC